>CM038795.1:154273691-154714103 GCA_021764765.1 Vicia sativa | reverse complement strand
ATAAATAAAAAACAATATATTATATTACCAAAAACATTTCTCTTGTCAATCTTGTTAGTCTCCTTCCATTTCTAAAGTTTTCTAAGGTTTGTTTCCCAAATTTATACTTTCTTTTATGTTATTTTCCTTCTTATTCTAGTTGACTCGATTTCTTCAACACAATATGTTATCTTTTCCTTTCCATTAAGTCTCATCCACCTTCATCAAACATACTTTCTCATGATTACCCACCACCGGTGTTGTCGGCAAAGCAAAACCTTTTCGATGAAAGATGCCTTATTGTGGATCTCAAGTTTTCTCATCGTGATCATGACATTGATCACTTTAAATTATAGCTGATTTTCATTATTCATCATTGAAGATGATGTTTAGAATCCGGAGTTTGAGCAGAAGAGAAAATGAGTTTGCGGCTCCGCAGCGCATTTGTATATATATATCTTTGTGGCACGCATTTATTCATAGTGATCGTGACTAAAATGCATGCATATCAACTAATGCATTTTTAGAAAATTAAGTCATTTCAATTGAATTAGTCATTAGCTTCTATCATCATGTCATAAGTTAGAAGTAATTTTTTAAAAATCAATATTACATGACATTATATTTGTTTCAATTATATATATTTTAATTTAAAAATTATCTTTAACTAATAAATATCTTAGAAAAATTTAATAGATGATTCAATCTATATCATATATTCTTTTACATAAATAAATCAAATTAAAATAAAATTTAATAAAAATGTTCATGTGTTTACAAACTGAAAAATGAACACACGAACATGGGCATATTCGTTTGAGCGCTACTTAATAAATAAAAACAATATAATATATTACCAAAAACATTTCCTCTTGTCAATCTTGTTCGTCTCCTCCTTCCATTTCTAAAGTTTTCTAAGGTTTGTTTCAAAATTTATACTTTCTTTTTATGTTATTTTCCCTTCTTATTCTAGTTGACTCGATTTTTTCAACACAATATGTTATCTTTTCTTGCTTCCATTAAGTCTCATCCACCTTCATCAAACATACTTTCTCATGATTACCCACCACAGTGTTGTCGACAAGCAAAACCTTTTCGATGAAAGATGCCTTACTTGTGGATCTCGGAGTTTTCTCATCGTGATCATGACATTGATCACCTTTAAAATACATAGCTGATTTTCATTAACACTTCATCACGTGAAGATGATGTTTAGAATCCGAGGTTTAGCAGCGAAGGAGAAAATGAGTTTGACTCAGCGCATTTGTATATATATCTTTGTAATACGCATTTATTCATAGTGATCCGTGACTAAAATGCATGTAGCATATCAACTAACATTTTTTAGAAAATTAAGTCATTTCAATTGAATTAGTCATTAGCTTCTATCATCATGTCATAAGTTAGAAGTAATTTTTTTTAAAATCAATATTACATGACATTATATTATTTGTTTCAATTATATATATTTTAATTTAAAATTATCTGCAACTAATAAATATCTTAGAAAAATTTAATAGATGATTCAATCTATATCATATATTCTTTACATAAATAAATCAAATTAAAATCAAAATTTAATAAAAAATGTTCATGTGTTTACAAACGAAAAATGAACACACGAACATGGCATATTCGTTTGAGCATGCTAATAAATAAAAAACAATATAATATATTACCAAAACATTTCCTCTTGTCAATCTTGTTCGTCTCCTTCCATTTCTAAAGTTTTCTAAGGTTTGTTTCCCAAAATTTATACTTTCTTTTTGTATTATTTTCCTTCTTATTCTAGTTGACTCGATTTCTTCAACACAATATGTTATCTTTTCACCTTCCATTAAGTCTCATCCACCTTCATCAAACATACTTTCTCATGATTACCCACCACCCGTGTTGTCGACAAAAGCAAAACCTTTTCGATGAAAGATGCCTTATTGTGGATCTCGGAAGTTTTCTCATCGTGATCATGACATTGATCACCTTTAAAATACATAGCGATTTTCATTAACATTCATCACGTGAAGATGATGTTTAGAAATCCGGAGTTGGCAACATGAGAAAGAGAAAATGAGTTTGCGGCTCACGCATTTGTATATATATCTTTTGTGCGCACGCATTTATTCATAGTGAGTGACTAAAATGCATGTAGCATATCAACTACATGCATTTTAGAAAAATAAGTCATTTCAATTGAATTAGTTGTTAGCTTCTATCATCATGTCATAAGTTGAAGTAATTTTTTAAAAATCAATATTACATGACATTATATTATTTGTTTCAATTATATATATTTTAATTTAAAATTATCTTGCAACTAATATCTTCTTAAAAAAATTTAATAGATGATTCAATCTATATCATATATTTTTTACATAAATAAATCAAATTAAAAAAAATTTAATAAAAAATGTTCATGTGTTTACAAACGAAAAAACACACGAACATGGGCATATTCGTTTGAACGCTACTTAATAAATAAAAAACAATATAATATATTACCAAAAACATTTCCTCTTGTCAATCTTGTTCGTCTCCTTCCATTTCTAAAGTTTTCTAAGGTTTGTTTCCCAAAATTTATACTTTCTTTTTATGTTATTTTCCTTCTTATTCTAGTTGACTTTGATTTTCAACACAATATGTTATCTTTTCACCTTCCATTAAGTCTCATCCACCTTCATCAAACATACTTTCTCATGATTACCCACCAGTGTTGTCAGCAAAGCAAAACCTTTTCCGATGAAAGATGCCTTATTTGTGGATCTCAGAAGTTTTCTCATCGTGATCATGACATTGATCACCTTTAAAATACATAGCTGATTTTCATTAACACCTTCATCACGTGAAGATGATGTTTAGAATCCGGAGTTTAGGCAACGAAGGAAAATGAGTTTGCGGCTCACGCATTTGTATATATATCTTTGTGATGCTTGCGCATTTATTCATAGTGATCGTGACTAAAATGCATGTAGCATATCAACTACATGCATTTTAGAAAATTAAGTCATTTCAATTGAATTATTCATTAGCTTCTATCATCATGTCATAAGTTAGAAGTAATTTTTTAAAAAATCTATATTACATGACATTATATTATTTGTTTCAATTATATATATTTTAATTTAAAATTATCTGCAACTAATAAATATCTTAGAAAAATTTAATAGATGATTCAATCTATATCATATATTCTTTTACATAAATAAATCAAATTAAAATAAAATTTAATAAAAAATGTTCATGTGTTTACAAAGTGAAAAAATGAACACGAACATGGGCATATTCGTTTGAACGCTACTTAATAAATAAAAACAATATAATATATTACCAAAAACATTTCCTCTTGTCAATCTTGTTCGTCTCCTTCCATTTCTAAAGTTTTAAGGTTTGTTTCCAAAATTTATACTTTCTTTTGTTATTTTCCTTCTTATTCTAGTTGACTGATTTTTCAACACAATATGTTATCTTTTTGCTTCCATTAAGTCTCATCCACCTTCATCAAACATACTTTCTCATGATTACCCACCACCCGTGTTGTCGGCAAAGCAAAACCTTTTCCGATGAAAGATGCCTTATTTGTGGATCTCGAAGTTTTCTCATCGTGATCATGACATTGATCACCTTTAAAACATAGCTGATTTTCATTAACACCTTCATCACGTGAAGATGATGTTTAGAATCCGGAGTTTAGGCATGAGAAGGAGAAAATGAGTTGCGACTCACGCGCATTTGTATATATATCTTTGTGTGCGCTGCGCATTTATTCATAGTGATCCGTGACTAAAATGCATGTAGCATATCAACAAAATGCATTTTAGAAAATTAAGTCATTTCAATTGAATTAGTCATTAGCTTCTATCATCATGTCATAAGTTAGTAATTTTTTTAAAAATCCATATTACATGGCATTATATTATTTGTTTCAATTAGATATATTTTAATTTAAAAATTATCTGCAACTAATAAATATCTTAGAAAATTTAATAGATGATTCAATATATCATATATATTCTACATAAATAAATCAAATTAAAATAAAATTTAATAAAAATGTTCATGTGTTTACAAACGAAAAATGAACACACGAACATGGCCATATTCGTTTGAGCGCTACTTAATAAATAAAAACAATATAATATATTACCAAAACATTTCCTCTTGTCAATCTTGTTCGTCTCCTTCCATTTCTAAAGTTTTCTAAGGTTTGTTTCCAAAAATTTATACTTTCTTTTATGTTATTTTCCTTCTTATTCTAGTTTTGATTTTTTCAATACAATATGTTATCTTTTCTTGCTTCCATTAAGTCTCATCACCTTCATCAAACATACTTTCTCATGATTACCCACCACCCGGTGTTGTCGACAAAAGCAAAACCTTTTCGATGAAAGATGCCTTGTTGTGGATCTCGGTTTTCTCATCGTGATCATGACATTGATCACCTTTAAAATACATAGCTAATTTTCATTAACGCCTTCATCACGTGAAGATGATGTTTAGAATCCGGAGTTTAGCAGAAGGAAAATGAGTTAGATCGCAGCGCATTTGTATATATATCTTTGTGTGCCGCATTTATTCATAGTGATCGTGACTAAAATGCATGTAACATATCAACAAATGAATTTTAGAAAATTAACTCATTTCAATTGAATTAGTCATTAGCTTATCATCATGTCATAAGTTAGAAGTAATTTTTTTTAAAATCAATATATTACATGACATTATATTTGTTAGTGTTTTTAAGTTGGCATTAATTTTGGTAAACTAGGCTTTAACAATACATGATGGATGTCATGACATTCAGAGATGAAGATAAATCCTACACCTTAAGGATGTTAAAGACAACTGAATCGGAGCTAAAGTTGTCTTTGAAAATTATGAAAGCGATCTCGATGTCTATTGAATGTTATGATATTGGGTGTGACATACATGCAGAATCTGTTTTGTTCTTATTTTTCAGGAAGTTTGTTGTTTGCTAAATGTTTTCTATGTTAGAAAGCATGCTCACGTGGTATGCTTAGGTTAATCTTAATTAAACCTAAATTGATTTGAAAAAGACCATGTTCTTAGGATTAAATAAGTGAACCTAGCTATCTTGTAAATAGCGAAGTTTAGGGGCGCTTTAAAAAAGGAATTCAACCCTACAAGCTGTCTTGGCGCCCTTTGAATGTGTTGAAGAGATAGCAGCTTGTTTTTGTAATATTTGTTAGGATTTGTAACAGTTGGTATTGTGTAATTCTAGTTTCTCTTGTGAGCCAGCAACTATCAATTGATAAGTGCATTGGTTTAGGATTTGTTGTAAGGGTGGTTTATCACTCAAAGCTTTAAAGCACAGTGTTTGTCTCTTGATTATGCTTTGAGCGAGATCAAGATGTTTATTGAAGTGTGTCTTCAATTCAATTAGTCAATAGGTTGATATCCTTCTTGTGATTGAGGGGAGTGGTGAATTTTCGGTCTAAGTAGGACTTAGGTTGAATTGCATTGGGTGAGTTTTAAGTGAAGGAGATAACGGTGGTTTATTCAAAGATTAATTCTACTAATAGTGAATTTCTCACGGCTTGGTAGCCCAGGATGTAGGTGTAGTTGAACAACTGACCGGGTAACAACAACTTGTGTTCTTTCTTGTTATTATATTCTTGTGTAAATTGTTATGATGTCAGATAGTGTGTAACATTCGTGACATCACGTGTCTGTGCCGAATTTAATTTGCATCGGGCAGGCACCTGCTTTGTTATTTACAGGTGAGATCTAGGGATAATAGTTTACGGCGTATGGATAAGGAAGGAGGTTTGGAGGAGACCACCTATTCGGATGGGTCTAATATGATTCTTGGAGAAAGCCTCGTATGATTGCCTTCTTAAGATCGTGGACATTAAAGCTTGGAGCGATAAATGATGGCATCCCACCAAGCTTGAGAAAGATGGGACTCTTGTCTTGAAACACGAGAGGAATGGAGCAAGAGGAAAGAGCTAGCTCTAGAACTCTAAAGCATTGAATGCTCTATTCAATGGTCTTGACAGAACATCTTCAGGCGGTCCATCAATGTGGTGCCAAGTGTTTGGGACACTCTTAGAACTACTCATGAGGGACATCCAAGGTGAAGATGTCAAGACTTGATGCTCACTACAAATTTGAGAATTTGAAGATGAAGGAAGATGAGAATATTCATGAATTTCACATGAATATTTTGGAAGTACCAATGCCTCGAGGCACTTGGTGAAAAAAGATGTCGAGAAGAGAAGTCGGTGAGAAGATTCCGGATCCTTTTAAGTTTGCAATGAAAGTCCTTTGCAATAGGAGGCTCAAGACATCGACACCTTGAAGGTTGAAGAACTTATTGGATCTCTTATGATTTTTGAGATGGGAATCGATGAACTTCTGTTGACAAGAAAAACAAGAGCATAACACTTGTATCCATCTTGAAGAGGATGCAAGGTGGAAGATGAAGAGAAGATATCCGAAGCTAGCCATGCTTGGAAGACAGTTCAACAAAGCGATCGGGAGGATTGATCAAAGTCAAGGTCAAATGTCAAGGACATTGCATCGACATCGCAGATCTTATGACTCAGTGGAAGATCCAAGTCGAGGAAAAAGGAAGTCGGCGGTAAATCAATGTCATGAATGTGAAGGATTTGGACATATTGAAGTCGAATGTCCCACCTTTCTAAAGAAACAAAAGAAAGAATGGCGTCACTTGCGATGGTGATTGAGGTAGTCGAGGAAGAAGGTGTAAATTGTCACTTCGCTTCTCTGAGTGTACAACTCGATATGGATTCTAGTGATGATGACATTTGAAGAGCTTCAGCGAAACTACAGATTTGTGGCATAAAAATGGTGAAGCATCGACAAAATGAGGAGCAGAAAAAGGCGATTGAGAAGTTGGGCGAGAATGTGAAGTTGGAGAAAAAAGGGAATTCATGACCACTATAAATCACCTAAATAGTGATATTGTGGTGAACTCAAACTTGATGGATGTCTAAATCATCAAATGTTGACATCGATGTGATAAGTTGGAAGAAATACTTCGACTTGGACAATGCGAGGAAATAAGCATGGTCTAGGATATGTGGTGAAAAAACCTTGTTGGTGACATCAAGAAAAGAGACATGGGAAAACAATGTCAACAGTGTCACAATCAACAAGGAAGTAATAATAAACAGCGGTACAATATTGGTACGCAAAGGATTTATAATCCGAGAATGGAACAAACACGGAATCAATGACGAAGATGTTATCTACTAAGTCAGGAATAGGTCACCTCGGGTATGTGGAGACTAAGAAGTTTGTCAATAACAAGGAAAACGAACCTAATAGACCAATGTCAGCAGAATGTCACAACATTGGGTGCAACATCAAATCATAGAAACATGAACAAAAAGTTTCAAAGATGGAGGTGTCATTATTGTGGAAGGTTTGGCCACATAAAATCTTTTTGCTACAGCTACATGGATATCTAATCAAGGGTCTTGTGAGCCTAAAACCAACGGTATCATACTCTCAACGTTGGAAGAAGAAGGCGTTGCTCGGTAGCTAACACTTCTCTAGTGTGTCTACCAAGAAAGATTGGTACTTTGACGTTAGTGTTCCAGCACATATTTGAGCAGAATCTTCTCAATGATGTTAAGCATCATTCTACCGACTTTGTTACTTTGGAGATGGAGCTAAGGAGAAATCAAAGGCATTGGAAACTCAAACGGTGCGGGTTCCAAGCCTAAATGGATGTGCTGGTAAAGGTTTATTTGCAATCTCATTAGCATAAATCACTATGTGATATGGGATTACGGTCGACTTCACTAAATGCGAATGTCTTAATCAATGGTGATCAAGTAGTGATTATGAGAGGAGTCGAGATCAGGACAGCCTACAAGTGAGAACGAGAAACACCACTATGAGTTCTACAAACAAAGATGAAGGAAATAAAGTTGTGGCAGCAAGTATCGGTCATTCACACCTCAGGAGGAATGAAAAGGATCAGTTCCATAGGGGGTCGAGAAGGATACCAAGATTGTTCATAGACAAAGAAGAGAATTGGTAAGTATAAGGCGACGAAATCAATACTCTCAATGTCTAGTATCGACCACTTTTAATCTTGAAGCAAGTACTAGGATCGGCATGAAAGGATAACCAAGTATCTTCTTGTCAAAGGATACATGAGAGGTCTGGATGAAACCCTCTCGAGAGAGGAAAAAAGATCATGGTGGCATCCATCTATGTTAATATAGTATCGGAGGAATCGGAGACACATTGATGGCTCAACACTTCTTTCACGAGCAGTATGCAAGGAATCATGTCAAGCTTGGATGATAATGGCGACCTATTGGACTCACCCTCCACATTTGAAGTTGTCCAAGAAAACCAGTGGAGAAGTGTTGATCAAAACTTGGGTAAAATCACGTGGATGGATGTTCCTTCTTGAGATCTCATGTTTTGGATCAGACAAGAGCAAACTGATTTAACTTTATACAATGTTAAAGTTGAATACCGCAACTAGAACTTCTTAGATAATAGACCATAAATGCTTGTCTATATCAAATTATCACAGCGATATACATATTCTTTACTCCTAAAAAACAATGTTCAGAATAAGATGCTTTATGAACAAATTAACAATATGAAAGTTGTAGATTGTGCCTACAACAGGGATGAAAGGAACTTTTATTTCAATTATTTTTAAGAGGGTTATTTGAGTATTTTCATTCTTATTTTAAAAGGTCCAAATAGGAAGAGACATTCTCATATAATAGCTTCTCCTTTTGAAAGTAGTATCACCTTTTCTTCTCCTAAAAGAAACCGATACTCTCTTTGATACTTCTCATCCTCCCAAAAACCATCGTGAAAAATATTTCATCATCCTCATCATCTCAAAAGCAGGATCTTCATCTCCATCCATGGTGACGTCGAACAAATAATGAAGCCATGCAATTTGAGCACTTGAGGGTTACACCATTGATGTAATAGCTCTTACGACCGAGAAAAGGTCAAGAAATGCGCAAGGAATGCAAGAAGAACTCAAGCATCCATGGGTGAACTTACGTACCATCCGCTTACATTCCTCGAAATGGTAAACATAGTCTGGGTTGTGCACATAGCCATTGCTAGATGGTAACGGGATCCTCAATGAAGACCAATCTGTTCACGGGTTTCAATTCCCTAAACTATCGATGCAGCCCTAGTTTGCAGATTGATCCGGATGTCACGAAATAATGAACATCTGGTGATCATGATACTTCCCACCGCCAAGAATAATGAAGACCTTTTTGTTAAGAGTGCGGCGGTGTTGATGCTTGTAATAAAATCTCTGCTGATAAGAAAGATGAGATCTCTGACAGTATTCTTGAGGAGTCCCCAGCAAATTGTTGCTCTGATAAAGCCTCTGCTGACTATATTTCTGATAGTATTCTTGAAGAATCACCAACAAAGTGTGCCTCTGGTAAAGTCCCCGATGACTACATTTCGGCATTTTTGGAAGAGTCACCAGTTCAAGAATCTAATCATTTAACTGAACCTCCAGTCATTGATTTAGATGAGATGTTCTCAGATAATGATCTTATTGTCAATGTCAATCCAAGCATTACAAAGAATGATGAAAAGGAAGAAGCGATCTCACGAGAACTATCAAAGAAAAGTGTGGAAGATGTGCATAAAATGAAAAAGTATCCCAAGGAACCTCTGAGAGAAATATAGAGTAAAAGCGTACTAGTGACTCTAGACCAAAGAACACCTATTGTGAAAAAAGAGGAAGGAACACGAACACGTGAGAATCGTCATGACTCGGTTTGATGTTAGGAGAATGTCAACGACATTCATTCAAGAAAAGCCAACTCTTGGAAAACTTCCAAGGTGCTGAAGTGGCAATTGATAACATCTCGTTCCATCATCTGAAGTCTTGGAAGATGGATATGTTTTGTTTAAAGAGGGTTGCCTAGAAAGAAGTTGAACAAGAGTGCTTTAGAGTGCTGAGATTGTTGACTTGATCAAGGAAGTTGTGCAGTGAAAGCAGTTGTGAGTTCTCATTGTTATGAGATTACAGTGAAAAATTTATAGTCAATTTGTCAGTGGTGTGGGGATGGGAGGTCTGTGACTACAGTTGTGTATGTGAGAGGAAGAAAGTCGGGTTTCTCCAGTATAATCATGATTCTGGGTAGATCGATGATACTGACCCACGGTGGGAGAAGCCGACAACGAATCTGTCAAACCATAGCGCCAAACAAGTAAGGCATTGGCCTCGAAGGAAAACTCGACCAAGAGTTGAGTGTCAATTTGCCATCTGCATAAGATTGGTCTTTCTTTAGCGGGTCCCGACCAATCACAAATCCACCATCTCTATTGAACAGGGAGATTCATATATCTGATGAGCACTTTCGAGCTAAGTTTGATTATGGATCATGTATTTGAGCGGACCACCAGCATCTTGACATTTATGCTATCAAAGGACCATAACCTTTCCCTTTCTTTATGTGGAATTATAATTGATCGGTATCCATCATTCTTGGTGACGGAGATTGATGCGAAAGTTTACTCTTGGATTCCCTCTAGCTGATTTCCAAGGAAGCATGTCCCGGACATTGTCATGACATCTGCTGAGACATCATTGTCGAAAATTCTCGAGAAGGAAAATGTCATTGTTGTCTTGAAGCAACTTGCAAGACTTGAGCCAAAATGCGGAAGAGCAATCTCTAAGACTAAGCGGGAACCGGAGGTTGAGGATGAAGAAAGGCGATAATGATGTTTGTTGGTGATCTTTGAAGATGATGATATTGGATGGCTGGTCTGAAGAAGGTTACGAAGATGCTTCCTTCCACCGATGCCTTACGGAAAAGCCTTGAGTTGTTGCTCCTTGCCCTACTGCTGCTTCATTTTGTCAATTTTCTTGTTATTTTTCTTGTTCTTGTGTTGTTTCCTTTCCCAATTTTGTTTGGATGATTGTAACTTTTGTTGATGACATTGTACTCTTGACAATTGTTGATACCTCCTTTAATTATTTGCTTGAATGTTGGGCAATTGTATTGTTTCCTTTGGCCTTATTGGCTAAGGGGAGAAGAACTCTTGTGTGTGATAGTATGGGACTTTAAGGGGAATTGTGTTGTTTTAAATTGTTTGTGTAGGGCAATTGTGGGGTGTGGGATTTTTGTATGGGTAGAATTTATCTTATCTCTAGGTTCTAGTTTATTTAAGCTTAGAACTAGTTTGTCTTCGACATATGTACTGCGATAGGTTAAGTAGTTTTGTAAAAATGTGCCAATGGGGAGTTTGTTGAGTGTTTTTAAGTTGGCATTAATTTGGTAAACTAAACTGCTTAATGTCATGATGGATGTCATGACATTGAGATGAAGATAAATCACCTGTATGGATGTTAAAAGGCATTTCGAGCTGGGAAGCTAAAACATAAGTGCGGAAAATAGTACGATATCATAACGGATGTTATGATATTGATGTAATGACGTACGTTGCAGGCTGTTTGTTCACGAGATTTTTGAGGGAAGTTTGTTGAGTTCTTAAATATTGTTTTTACATTATTAGCATGCTCACGTGGTCACTAGTTAATCTTAATTAAACCTAAATTGGTTGTTGAAAAGAAACATTTTGGATTAAATTAAGTGACCTAGCAACTATCTTTATGGAAGCGGCGAGTTTCGGGGTTGCTTCTATAAAAGATTCACCACTTACAATTGTGATCGCCACTTTTGAATGTTTGAAGAGATAGCAACTTGTTTTTGTGTCTTGTTAGGATTTGTAACATTGGTATTATGTAATTCTAGTTTCTCTTGTGAGCCAAGCAACTATCAATTGATAAGTGCATTGGACTGGATTTGTTGTAAGGGTAGTTTATCACTCAGCTTTAAAGCACGAGTGTTTGTCTCTTGATTGTAGCTTTGAGCGAGATCAAGATAGTTTATTGAAGTGTGTCTTCCAATTCATTAGTCAATAGGTTGATATCAACTGTTGTGATTGAGGGGTAGTGGTTTTTCGGATCTAAGTAGGACTTAGGTTGAAGTTGCATTGGGTAGGTTTTAAGTCAAGGAGATAAACTGGTGGTTTATTCTGAATTAATTCTACTAATATGAATTTCCTCACGGCTTGGTAGCCCCCCGGATGTAGGTGTAGTTAGAACCAGGCCGGGTAAACAAAATATTGTGTTCTTCTTTCATTATTTATATTCTTTGTGTAAATTGTTAGCAGTGTCCCCGGATCAATATTATTAATTGCAATATATATATTTATAATATATATATATGCAACTAATAAATATCTTAGAAAATTTAATAGATGATTCAATCTATATCATATATTCTTTTACATAAATAAATCAAATTAAAAACAAAATTTAATAAAAATGTTCATGTTTTTACAAAGCGAAAAAAATGAACACATGAACATATATTCGTTTGAGCTACTTAATAAATAAAAACAATATACTATATTACCAAAACATTTCCTCTTGTCAATCTTGTTCGTCTCCTTCCATTTCTAAAGTTTTCTAAGGTTTGTTTCAAAATTTATACTTTCTTTTATGTTATTTTCCTTCTTATTCTAATTGACTCGATTTCTTCAACACAATATGTTATCTTTCCTGCTTTAAGTCTCATCCACCTTCATCAAACATACTTTCTCATGATTATCCACCACCCGGTGTTGTCAAAAGCAAAACCTTTTCCGATGAAAGATGCCTTATTTGTGGATCTCAGAAGTTTTCTCATCGTGATCATGACATTGATCACCTTTAAAATACATAGCTGATTTTCATTAATACATTCATCACGTGAAGATGATGTTTAGAATCCCGGAGTTTAGGCAACAGAAAGAGAAAATGAGTTTGCGGCTCACGCGCATTTGTATATATATCTTTGTGTGCGCACACGCATTTATTCATAGTGATCTGTGACTAAAATGCATGTAGCATATCAACTACATGCATTTTTAGAAAATTAAGTCATTTCAATTGAATTAGTCATTAGCTTCTATCATCATGTCATAAGTTAGAAGTAATTTTGTTTTTAAAAATCCAATATTACATGACATTATATTATTTGTTTCAATTATATATTTTTTAATTTAAACATTATACTGCAACTAATAAATATCTTAGAAAAATTTAATAGATGATTCAATCTATATCATATATTCTTTTACATAAATAAATCAAATTAAAATCAAAATTTAATAAAAAAATGTTCATGTGTTTACAAACTGAAAAAATGAACACACGAACATGGGCATATTCGTTTGAACGCTACTTAATAAATAAAAAACAATATAATATATTACCAAAAACATTTCCTCTTGTCAATCTTGTTCGTCTCCTTCCATTTCTAAAGTTTTCTAAGGTTTGTTTCCCAAAATTTATACTTTCTTTTTATGTTATTTTCCCCTCTTATTCTAGTTGACTATGATTTCTTCAACACAATATGTTATCTTTTCCTGCTTCCGTTAAGTCTCATCCACCTTCATCAAACATACTTTCTCATGAGTACCCACCACCCAGTGTTGTCAGCAAAGCAAAACCTTTTCCGATGAAAGATGCCTTATTTGTGGATCTCAGAAGTTTTCTCATCGTGATTATGACATTTATCACCTTTAAAATACATAGCTGATTTTCATTAATACATTTATCACGTGAAGATGATTTTTAGAATCCCGAAGTTTAGGCAACAGAAAGAGAAAATGAGTTTGCGGCTCACGCGCATTTGTATATATATCTTTGTGTGCGCACACGCATTTATTCATAGTGATCTGTGACTAAAATGCATGTAGCATATCAACTACATGCATTTTTAGAAAATTAACTCATTTCAATTGAATTAGTCATTAGCTTCTATCATCATGTCATAAGTTAGAAGTAATTTTGTTTTTAAAAATCCAATATTACAGGACATTATATTCTTTGTTTCAATTATATATATTTTAATTTAAACATTATACTGCAACTAATAAATATCTTTGAAAAATTTAATAGATGATTCAATCTATATCATATATTCTTTTACATAAATAAATCAAATTAAAATCAAAATTTAATAAAAAAATGTTCATGTGTTTACAAACTGAAAAAATGAACACACGAACATGGGCATATTCGTTTGAACGCTACTTAATAAATAAAAAACAATATAATATATTACCAAAAACATTTCCTCTTGTCAATCTTGTTCGTCTCCTTCCATTTCTAAAGTTTTCTAAGGTTTGTTTCCCAAAATTTATACTTTCTTTTTATGTTATTTTCCCTTCTTATTCTAGTTGACTCTGATTTTTTCAACACAATATGTTATCTTTTCCTGCTTCCATTAAGTCTCATCCACCTTCATCAAACATACTTTCTCATGATTACCCACCACCCAGTGTTGTCAGCAAAGCAAAACCTTTTCCGATGAAAGATGCCTTATTTGTGGATCTCAAAAGTTTTCTCATCGTGATCATGACATTGATCACCTTTAAAATACATAGCTGATTTTCATTAATACATTCATCACGTGAAGATGATGTTTAGAATCCCGGAGTTTAGGCAACAGAAAGAGAAAATGAGTTTGCGGCTCACGCGCATTTGTATATATATCTTTGTGTGCGCACACGCATTTATTCATAGTGATCTGTGACTAAAATGCATGTAGCATATCAACTACATGCATTTTTAGAAAATTAACTCATTTCAATTGAATTAGTCATTAGCTTCTATCATCATGTCATAAGTTAGAAGTAATTTTGTTTTTAAAAATCCAATATTACATGACATTATATTATTTGTTTCAATTATATATATTTTAATTTAAACATTATACTGCAACTAATAAATATCTTAGAAAAATTTAATAGATGATTCAATCTATATCATATATTCTTTTACATAAATAAATCAAATTAAAATCAAAATTTAATAAAAAATGTTCATGTGTTTACAATGAAAAAAAATGAACACGAACATGGGCATATTCGTTTGAACACTACTTAATAAATAAAAACAATATAATATATTACAAAAACATTTCCTCTTGTCAATCTTGTTCGTCTCCTTCCATTTCTAAAGTTTTCTAAGGTTTGTTTCCCAAAATTTATACTTTCTTTTTATGTTATTTTCCCTTCTTATTCTAGTTTGCTCTGATTTCTTCAACACAATGTGTTATCTTTTCCTGCTTCCATTAAGTCTCATCCACCTTCATCAAACATACTTTCTCATGATTACCCACCACCCAGTGTTGTCAGCAAAGCAAAACCTTTTCCGATGAAAGATGCCTTATTTGTGGATCTCAGAAGTTTTCTCATCGTGATCATGACATTGATCACCTTTAAAATACATAGCTGATTTTCATTAATACATTCATCACGTAAAGATGATGTTTAGAATCCCGGAGTTTAGGCAACAGAAAGAGAAAATGAGTTTGCGGCTCGCAGCGATTTGTATATATCTTTGTGTGCCCGCACGTTTATTCATAGTGATCTGTGACTAAAATGCATGTAGCATATCAACTACATGCATTTTTAGAAAATTAACTCATTTCAATTGAATTAGTCATTAGCTTCTATCATCATGTAATAAGTTAGAAGTAATTTTTTTAAAAAAAATCCAATATTACAGGACATTATATTATTTGTTTTAATTATATATATTTTAATTTAAACATTAAACTGCAACTAATAAATATCTTTGAAAAATTTAATAGATGATTCAATCTATATCATATATTCTTTTACATAAATAAATCAAATTAAAAACAAAATTTAATAAAAAAATGGTCATGTGTTTACAAACTGAAAAAATGAACACACGAACATGGGCATATTCGTTTGAACGCTACTTACTAAATAAAAACAATATAATATATTACCAAAACATTTCCTCTTGTCAATCTTTTCGTCTCCTTCCATTTCTAAAGTTTTCTAAGGTTTGTTTCCCAAAATTTATACTTTCTTTTTTATATTTTTCCTCTTATTCTAGTTGACTATGATTTCTTCAACACAATATGTTATCTTTTCCTGCTTCCATTAAGTCTCATCCACCTTCATCAAACATACTTTCTCATGATTACCCACCACCCAGTGTTGTCAGCAAAGCAAAACCTTTTCCGATGAAAGATGCCTTATTTGTGGATCTCAAAAGTTTTCTCATCGTGATCATGACATTGATCACCTTTAAAATACATAGCTGATTTTGATTAATACATTCATCACGTGAAGATGATGTTTATAATCCCAGAGTTTAGGCAACAGAAAGAGAAAATGAGTTTGCGGCTCATGCGCATTTGTATATATATCTTTGTGTGCGCACACGCATTTATTCATAGTGATCTGTGACTAAAATGCATGTAGCATATCAACTACATGCATTTTTAGAAAATTAACTCATTTCAATTGAATTAGTCATTAGCTTCTATCATCATGTCATAAGTTAGAAGTAATTTTGTTTTTAAAAATCCAATATTACATGACATTATATTATTTGTTTCAATTATATATTTTTTAATTTAAACATTATACTGCAACTAATAAATATCTTAGAAAAATTTAATAGATGATTCAATCTATATCATATATTCTTTTACATAAATAAATCAAATTAAAATCAAAATTTAATAAAAAAATGTTCATGTGTTTACAAACTGAAAAAATGAACACACGAACATGGGCATATTCGTTTGAACGCTACTTAATAAATAAAAAACAATATAATATATTACCAAAAACATTTCCTCTTGTCAATCTTGTTCGTCTCCTTCCATTTCTAAAGTTTTCTAAGGTTTGTTTCCCAAAATTTATACTTTCTTTTTATGTTATTTTCCCTTCTTATTCTAGTTGACTCTGATTTTTTCAACACAATATGTTATCTTTTCCTGCTTCCATTAAGTCTCATCCACCTTCATCAAACATACTTTCTCATGATTACCCACCACCCAGTGTTGTCAGCAAAGCAAAACCTTTTCCGATGAAAGATGTCTTATTTGTGGATCTTAGAAGTTTTCTCATTGTTATCATGACAATTATCACCTTTAAAATACATAGCTGATTTTCATTAATACATTCATCACGTGAAGATGATGTTTAGAATCCCGGAGTTTAGGCAACAGAAAGAGAAAATGAGTTTGCGGCTCACGCGCATTTGTATATATATCTTTGTGTGCGCACACGCATTTATTCATAGTGATCTGTGACTAAAATGCATGTAGCATATCAACTACATGCATTTTTAGAAAATTAACTCATTTCAATTGAATTAGTCATTAGCTTCTATCATCATGTCATAAGTTAGAAGTAATTTTTTTAAAAAAAATCCAATATTACATGACATTATATTATTTGTTTCAATTATATATATTTTAATTTAAACATTATACTGCAACTAATAAATATCTTAGAAAAATTTAATAGATGATTCAATCTATATCATATATTCTTTTACATAAATAAATCAAATTAAAATCAAAATTTAATAAAAAAAATGTTCATGTGTTTACAAACTGAAAAAATGAACACACGAACATGGGCATATTCGTTTGAACGCTACTTAATAAATAAAAAACAATATAATATATTACCAAAAACATTTCCTCTTGTCAATCTTGTTCGTCTCCTTCCATTTCTAAAGTTTTCTAAGGTTTGTTTCCCAAAATTTATACTTTCTTTTTATGTTATTTTCCCTTCTTATTCTAGTTGACTCTGATTTTTTCAACACAATATGTTATCTTTTCCTGCTTCCATTAAGTCTCATCCACCTTCATCAAACATACTTTCTCATGATTACCCACCACCCAGTGTTGTCAGCAAAGCAAAACCTTTTCCGATGAAAGATGCCTTATTTGTGGATCTCAGAAGTTTTCTCATCGTGATCATGACATTGATCACCTTTAAAATACATAGCTGATTTTCATTAATACATTCATCACGTGAAGATGATATTTAGAATCCCGGAGTTTAGGCAACAGAAAGAGAAAATGAGTTTGCGGCTCACGCGCATTTGTATATATATCTTTGTGTGCGCACACGCATTTATTCATAGTGATCTGTGACTAAACTGCATGTAGCATATCAACTAAATGCATTTTAAGAAAATTAAGTCATTTCAATTGAATTAGTCATTAGCTTCTATCATCATGTCATAAGTTAGAAGTAATTTTGTTTTTAAAAATCCAATATTACATGACATTATATTATTTGTTTCAATTATATATTTTTTAATTTAAACATTATACTGCAACTAATAAATATCTTAGAAAAATTTAATAGATGATTCAATCTATATCATATATTCTTTTACATAAATAAATCAAATTAAAATCAAAATTTAATAAAAAAATGTTCATGTGTTTACAAACTGAAAAAATGAACACACGAACATGGGCATATTCGTTTGAACGCTACTTAATAAATAAAAAACAATATAATATATTACCAAAAACATTTCCTCTTGTCAATCTTGTTCGTCTCCTTCCATTTCTAAAGTTTTCTAAGGTTTGTTTCCCAAAATTTATACTTTCTTTTTATGTTATTTTCCCTTCTTATTCTAGTTGACTCTGATTTTTTCAACACAATATGTTATCTTTTCCTGCTTCCATTAAGTCTCATCCACCTTCATCAAACATACTTTCTCATGAATACCCACCACCCAGTGTTGTCAGCAAAGCAAAACCTTTTTCCGATGAAAGATGTCTTATTTGTGGATCTTAGAAGTTTTCTCATTGTTATCATGACAATTATCACCTTTAAAATACATAGCTGATTTTCATTAATACATTCATCACGTGAAGATGATTTTTAGAATCCCGGAGTTTAGGGAACAGAAAGAGAAAATGAGTTTGCGGCTCACGCGCATTTGTATATATATCTTTGTGTGCGCACACGCATTTATTCATAGTGATCTGTGACTAAAATGCATGTAGCATATCAACTACATGCATTTTTAGAAAATTAAGTCATTTCAATTGAATTAGTCATTAGCTTCTATCATCATGTCATAAGTTAGAAGTAATTTTGTTTTTAAAAATCCAATATTACATGACATTATATTATTTGTTTCAATTATATATTTTTTAATTTAAACATTATACTGCAACTAATAAATATCTTAGAAAAATTTAATAGATGATTCAATCTATATCATATATTCTTTTACATAAATAAATCAAATTAAAAACAAAATTTAATAAAAAAATGTTCATGTGTTTACAAACTGAAAAAATGAACACACGAACATGGGCATATTCGTTTGAACGCTACTTCATAAATAAAAAACAATATAATATATTACCAAAAAACATTTCCTCTTGTCAATCTTGTTCGTCTCCTTCAATTTCTAAAGTTTTCTAAGGTTTGTTTCCCAAAATTTATACTTTCTTTTTATGTTATTTTCCCTTCTTATTCTAGTTGACTCTAATTTCTTCAACACAATATGTTATCTTTTCCTGCTTCCATTAAGTCTCATCCACCTTCATCAAACATACTTTCTCATGATTACCCACCACCCAGTGTTGTCAGCAAAGCAAAACCTTTTCCGATGAAAGATGTCTTATTTGTGGATCTTAGAAGTTTTCTCATTGTTATCATGACAATTATCACCTTTAAAATACATAGCTGATTTTCATTAATACATTCATCACGTGAAGATGATGTTTAGAATCCCGGAGTTTAGGCAACAGAAAGAGAAAATGAGTTTGCGGCTCACGCGCATTTGTATATATATCTTTGTGTGCGCACACGCATTTATTCATAGTGATCTGTGACTAAAATGCATGTAGCATATCAACTACATGCATTTTTAGAAAATTAAGTCATTTCAATTGAATTAGTCATTAGCTTCTATCATCATGTCATAAGTTAGAAGTAATTTTTTTTTTTAAAATCCAATATTACATGACATTATATTATTTGTTTCAATTATATATATTTTAATTTAAACATTATACTGCAACTAATAAATATCTTAGAAAAATTTAATAGATGATTCAATCTATATCATATATTCTTTTACACAAATAAATCAATTTAAAATCAAAATTTAATAAAAAAATGTTCATGTGTTTACAAATTGAAAAAATGAACACACGAACATCGGCATATTCGTTTGAACACTACTTCATAAATAAAAAACAATATAATATATTACCAAAAACATTTCCTCTTGTCAATCTTGTTCGTCTCCTTCAATTTCTAAAGTTTTCTAAGGTTTGTTTCCCAAAATTTATACTTTCTTTTTATGTTATTTTCCCTTCTTATTCTAGTTGACTCTGATTTTTTCAACACAATATGTTATCTTTTCCTGCTTCCATTAAGTCTCATCCACCTTCATCAAACATACTTTCTCATGATTACCCACCACCCAGTGTTGTCAGCAAAGCAAAACCTTTTCCGATGAAAGATGTCTTATTTGTGGATCTTAGAAGTTTTCTCATTGTTATCATGACAATTATCACCTTTAAAATACATAGCTGATTTTCATTAATACATTTATCACGTGAAGATGATGTTTAGAATCCCGGAGTTTAGGCAACAGAAAGAGAAAATGAGTTTGCGGCTCACGCGCATTTGTATATATATCTTTGTGTGCGCACACGCATTTATTCATAGTGATCTGTGACTAAAATGCATGTAGCATATCAACTACATGCATTTTTAGAAAATTAAGTCATTTCAATTGAATTAGTCATTAGCTTCTATCATCATGTCATAAGTTAGAAGTAATTTTGTTTTTAAAAATCCAATATTACATGACATTATATTATTTGTTTCAATTATATATTTTTTAATTTAAACATTATACTGCAACTAATAAATATCTTAGAAAAATTTAATAGATGATTCAATCTATATCATATATTCTTTTACATAAATAAATCAAATTAAAAACAAAATTTAATAAAAAAATGTTCATGTGTTTACAAACTGAAAAAATGAACACACGAACATGGGCATATTCGTTTGAACACTACTTAATAAATAAAAAACAATATAATATATTACCAAAAACATTTCCTCTTGTCAATCTTGTTCGTCTCCTTCCATTTCTAAAGTTTTCTAAGGTTTGTTTCCCAAAATTTATACTTTCTTTTTATGTTATTTTCCCTTCTTATTCTGGTTGACTCTGATTTCTTCAACACAATATGTTATCTTTTCCTGCTTCCATTAAGTCTCATCCACCTTCATCAAACATACTTTCTCATGATTACCCACCACCCAGTGTTGTCAGCAAAGCAAAACCTTTTCCGATGAAAGATGTCTTATTTGTGGATCTTAGAAGTTTTCTCATTGTTATCATGACAATTATCACCTTTAAAATACATAGCTGATTTTCATTAATACATTCATCACGTGAAGATGATATTTAGAATCCCGGAGTTTAGGCAACAGAAAGAGAAAATGAGTTTGCGGCTCACGCGCATTTGTATATATATCTTTGTGTGCGCACACGCATTTATTCATAGTGATCTGTGACTAAAATGCATGTAGCATATCAACTACATGCATTTTTAGAAAATTAACTCATTTCAATTGAATTAGTCATTAGCTTCTATCATCATGTCATAAGCTAGAAGTAATTTTTTAAAAAAAAATCCAATATTACATGACATTATATTATTTGTTTCAATTATATATATTTTAATTTAAACATTATACTGCAACTAATAAATATCTTAGAAAAATTTAATAGATGATTCAATCTATATCATATATTCTTTTACATAAATAAATCAAATTAAAAACAAAATTTAATAAAAAAATGTTCATGTGTTTACAAACTGAAAAAATGAACACACGAACATGGGCATATTCGTTTGAACGCTACTTAATAAATAAAAAACAATATAATATATTACCAAAAACATTTCCTCTTGTCAATCTTGTTCGTCTCCTTCCATTTCTAAAGTTTTCTAAGGTTTGTTTCCCAAAATTTATACTTTCTTTTTATGTTATTTTCCCTTCTTATTCTAGTTGACTCTGATTTTTTCAACACAATATGTTATCTTTTCCTGCTTCCATTAAGTCTCATCCACCTTCATCAAACATACTTTCTCATGATTACCCACCACCCAGTGTTGTCAGCAAAGCAAAACCTTTTCCGATGAAAGATGCCTTATTTGTGGATCTCAGAAGTTTTCTCATCGTGATCATGACATTGATCACCTTTAAAATACATAGCTGATTTTCATTAATACATTCATCACGTGAAGATGATGTTTAGAATCCCGGAGTTTAGGCAACAGAAAGAGAAAATGAGTTTGCGGCTCACGCGCATTTGTATATATATCTTTGTGTGCGCACACGCATTTATTCATAGTGATCTGTGACTAAAATGCATGTAGCATATCAACTACATGCATTTTTAGAAAATTAACTCATTTCAATTGAATTAGTCATTAGCTTCTATCATCATGTCATAAGTTAGAAGTAATTTTGTTTTTAAAAATCCAATATTACATGACATTATATTATTTGTTTCAATTATATATATTTTAATTTAAACATTATACTGCAACTAATAAATATCTTAGAAAAATTTAATAGATGATTCAATTTATATCATATATTCTTTTACATAAATAAATCAATTTAAAATCGAAATTTAATAAAAAAATGTTCATGTGTTTACAAATTGAAAAAATGAACACACGAACATGGGCATATTCGTTTGAACGCTACTTCATAAATAAAAAACAATATAATATATTACCAAAAACATTTCCTCTTGTCAATCTTCTTCGTCTCCTTCCATTTCTTAAGTTTTCAAAGGTTTGTTTCCCAAAATTTATACTTTCTTTTTATGTTATTTTCCCTTCTTATTCTAGTTGACTCTGATTTTTTCAACACAATATGTTATCTTTTCCTGCTTCCATTAAGTCTCATCCACCTTCATCAAACATACTTTCTCATGATTATCCACCACCCAGTGTTGTCAGCAAAGCAAAACCTTTTCCGATGAAAGATGCCTTATTTGTGGATCTCAGAAGTTTTCTCATCGTGATCATGACATTGATCACCTTTAAAATACATAGCTGATTTTCATTAATACATTCATCACGTGAAGATGATGTTTAGAATCCCGGAGTTTAGGCAACAGAAAGAGAAAATGAGTTTGCGGCTCACGCGCATTTGTATATATATCTTTGTGTGTGCACACGCATTTATTCATAGTGATCTGTGACTAAAATGCATGTAGCATATCAACTACATGCATTTTTAGAAAATTAAGTCATTTCAATTGAATTAGTCATTAGCTTCTATCATCATGTCATAAGTTAGAAGTAATTTTTTTTTTTAAAATCCAATATTACATGACATTATATTATTTGTTTCAATTATATATATTTTAATTTAAACATTATACTGCAACTAATAAATATCTTAGAAAAATTTAATAGATGATTCAATCTATATCATATATTCTTTTACACAAAAAAATCAAATTAAAATCAAAATTTAATAAAAAAATGTTCATGTGTTTACAAACTGAAAAAATGAACACACGAACATGGGCATATTCGTTTGAACACTACTTAATAAATAAAAAACAATATAATATATTACCAAAAACATTTCCTCTTGTCAATCTTGTTCGTCTCCTTCAATTTCTAAAGTTTTCTAAGGTTTGTTTCCCAAAATTTATACTTTCTTTTTATGTTATTTTCCCTTCTTATTCTAGTTGACTCTAATTTCTTCAACACAATATGTTATCTTTTCCTGCTTCCATTAAGTCTCATCCACCTTCATCAAACATACTTTCTCATGATTACCCACCACCCAGTGTTGTCAGCAAAGCAAAACCTTTTCCGATGAAAGATGCCTTATTTGTGGATCTCAGAAGTTTTCTCATCGTAATCATGACATTCATCACCTTTAAAATACATAGCTGATTTTCATTAATACATTCATCACGTGAAGATGATTTTTAGAATCCCGGAGTTTAGGGAACAGAAAGAGAAAATGAGTTTGCGGCTCACGCGCATTTGTATATATATCTTTGTGTGCGCACACGCATTTATTCATAGTGATCTGTGACTTAAATGCATGTAGCATATCAACTACATGCATTTTTAGAAAATTAACTCATTTCAATTGAATAAGTCATTAGCTTCTATCATCAAGTCATAAGTTAGAAGTAATTTTTTTAAAAAAAATCCAATATTACATGACATTATATTATTTGTTTCAATTATATATATTTTAATTTAAACATTATACTGCAACTAATAAATATCTTAGAAAAATTTAATAGATGATTCAATCTATATCATATATTCTTTTACATTAATATATCAAATTAAAATCAAAATTTAATAAAAAAATGTTCATGTGTTTACAAACTGAAAAAATGAACACACGAACATGGGCATATTCGTTTGAACGCTACTTAATAAATAAAAAACAATATAATATATTACCAAAAACATTTCCTCTTGTCAATCTTGTTCGTCTCCTTCCATTTCTAAAGTTTTTTAAGGTTTGTTTCCCAAAATTTATACTTTCTTTTTATGTTATTTTCCCTTCTTATTCTAGTTGACTCTGATTTCTTCAACACAATATGTTATCTTTTCTTGCTTCCATTAAGTCTCATCCACCTTCATCAAACATACTTTCTCATGATTACCCACCATCCAGTGTTGTCAGCAAAGCAAAACCTTTTCCGATGAAAGATGCCTTATTTGTGGATCTCAGAAGTTTTCTCATCGTGATCATGACATTGATCACCTTTAAAATACATAGCTGATTTTCATTAATACATTCATCACGTGAAGATGATTTTTAGAATCCCGGAGTTTAGGGAACAGAAAGAGAAAATGAGTTTGCGGCTCACGCGCATTTGTATATATATCTTTGTGTGCGCACACGCATTTATTCATAGTGATCTGTGACTAAAATGCATGTAGCATATCAACTACATGCATTTTTAGAAAATTAACTCATTTCAATTGAATTAGTCATTAGCTTCTATCATCATGTCATAAGTTAGAAGTAATTTTGTTTTTAAAAATCCAATATTACATGACATTATATTATTTGTTTCAATTATATATTTTTTAATTTAAACATTATACTGCAACTAATAAATATCTTAGAAAAATTTAATAGATGATTCAATCTATATCATATATTCTTTTACATAAATAAATCAAATTAAAAACAAAATTTAATAAAAAAATGTTCATGTGTTTACAAACTGAAAAAATGAACACACGAACATGGGCATATTCGTTTGAACACTACTTAATAAATAAAAAACAATATAATATATTACCAAAAACATTTCCTCTTGTCAATCTTGTTCGTCTCCTTCCATTTCTAAAGTTTTCTAAGGTTTGTTTCCCAAAATTTATACTTTCTTTTTATGTTATTTTCCCTTCTTATTCTGGTTTACTCGGATTTCTTCAACACAATATGTTATCTTTTCCTGCTTCCATTAATCCCATCCACCTTCATCAAACATACTTTCTCATGATTACCCACCACCCAGTGTTGTCAGCAAAGCAAAACCTTTTCCGATGAAAGATGCCTTATTTGTGGATTTCAGAAATTTTCTCATCGTGATCATGACATTGATCACCTTTAAAATACATAGCTGATTTTCATTAATACATTCATCACGTGAAGATGATGTTTAGAATCCCGGAGTTTAGGCAACATAAAGAGAAAATGAGTTTACGGCTCACGCGCATTTGTATATATATCTTTGTGTGCGCACACGCATTTATTCATAGTGATCTGTGACTTAAATGCATGTAGCATATCAACTACATGCATTTTTAGAAAATTAACTCATTTCAATTGAATAAGTCATTAGCTTCTATCATCAAGTCATAAGTTAGAAGTAATTTTTTTTAAAAAAATCCAATATTACATGACTTTATATTATTTGTTTCAATTATATATATTTTAATTTAAACATTATACTGCAACTAATAAATATCTTAGAAAAATTTAATAGATGATTCAATCTATATCATATATTCTTTTACATTAATAAATCAAATTAAAAACAAAATTTAATAAAAAAAATGTTCATGTGTTTACAAACTGAAAAAATGAACACACGAACATGGGCATATTCGTTTGAACGCTACTTAATAAATAAAAAACAATATAATATATTACCAAAAACATTTCCTCTTGTCAATCTTGTTCGTCTCCTTCCATTTCTAAAGTTTTTTAAGGTTTGTTTCCCAAAATTTATACTTTCTTTTTATGTTATTTTCCCTTCTTATTCTGGTTGACTCTGATTTCTTCAACACAATATGTTATCTTTTCCTGCTTCCATTAAGTCTCATTCACCTTCATCAAACATACTTTCTCATGATTACCCACCACCCAGTGTTGTCAGCAAAGCAAAACCTTTTCCGATGAAAGATGCCTTATTTGTGGATCTCAGAAGTTTTCTCATCGTGATCATGACATTGATCACCTTTAAAATACAGAGCTGATTTTCATTAATACATTCATCACGTGAAGATGATGTTTAGAATCCCGGAGTTTAGGCAACAGAAAGAGAAAATGAGTTTGCGGCTCACGCGCATTTGTATATATATCTTTGTGTGCGCACATGCATTTATTCATAGTTATCTGTGACTAAATTGCATGTAGCATATCAACTATATGCATTTTTAGAAAATTAACTCATTTCAATTGAATTAGTCATTAGCTTCTATCATCATGTCATAAGTTAGAAGTAATTTTTTTAAAAAAAATCCAATATTACAAGACATTATATTATTTGTTTCAATTATATATATTTTAATTTAAACATTATACTGCAACTAATAAATATCTTAGAAAAATTTAATAGATGATTCAATCTATATCATATATTCTTTTACCTAAATAAATCAAATTAAAAACAAAATTTAATAAAAAAATGTTCATGTGTTTACAAACTGAAAAAATGAACACACGAACATGGGCATATTCGTTTGAACGCTACTTAACAAATAAAAAACAATATAATATATTACCAAAAACATTTCCTCTTGTCAATCTTGTTTGTCTCCTTCCATTTCTAAAGTTTTCTAAGGTTTGTTTCCCAAAATTTATACTTTCTTTTTATGTTATTTTCCCTTCTTATTCTAGTTGACTCTGATTTTTTCAACAAAATATGTTATCTTTTCCTGCTTCCATTAAGTCTCATTCACCTTCATCAAACATACTTTCTCATGATTACCCACCACCCAGTGTTGTCAGCAAAGCAAAACCTTTTCCGATGAAAGATGTCTTATTTGTGGATCTTAGAAGTTTTCTCATTGTTATCATGACAATTATCACCTTTAAAATACATAGCTGATTTTCATTAATACATTCATCACGTGAAGATGATGTTTAGAATCCCGGAGTTTAGGCAACAGAAAGAGAAAATGAGTTTGCGGCTCACGCGCATTTGTATATATATCTTTGTGTGCGCACACGCATTTATTCATAGTGATCTGTGACTAAAATGCATGTAGCATATCAACTACATGCATTTTTAGAAAATTAACTCATTTCAATTGAATTAGTCATTAGCTTCTATCATCATGTCATAAGTTAGAAGTAATTTTGTTTTTAAAAATCCAATATTACATGACATTATATTATTTGTTTCAATTATATATTTTTTAATTTAAACATTATACTGCAACTAATAAATATCTTAGAAAAATTTAATAGATGATTCAAGCTATATCATATATTCTTTTACATAAATAAATCAAATTAAAATCAAATTTTAATAAAAAAATGTTCATGTGTTTACAAACTGAAAAAATGAACACACGAACATGGACTTATTCGTTTGACCGCTACTTAATAAATAAAAAACAATATAATATATTACCAAAAACATTTCCTCTTGTCAATCTTGTTCGTCTCCTTCAATTTCTAAAGTTTTCTAAGGTTTGTTTCCCAAAATTTATACTTTCTTTTTATGTTATTTTCCCTTCTTATTCTAGTTGACTCTAATTTCTTCAACACAATATGTTATCTTTTCCTGCTTCCATTAAGTCTCATCCACCTTCATCAAACATACTTTCTCATGATTACCCACCACCCAGTGTTGTCAGCAAAGCAAAACCTTTTCCGATGAAAGATGTCTTATTGTTGGATCTCATAAGTTTTCTCATCGTGATCATGACATTGATCACCTTTAAAATACATAGCTGATTTTCATTAATACATTCATCACGTGAAGATGATGTTTAGAATCCCGGAGTTTAGGCAACAGAAAGAGAAAATGAGTTTGCGGCTCACGCGCATTTGTATATATATCTTTGTGTGCGCACACGCATTTATTCATAGTGATCTGTGACTAAAATGCATGTAGCATATCAACTACATGCATTTTTAGAAAATTAACTCATTTCAATTGAATTAGTCATTAGCTTCTATCATCATGTCATAAGTTAGAAGTAATTTTGTTTTTAAAAATCCAATATTACATGACATTATATTATTTGTTTCAATTATATATTTTTTAATTTAAACATTATACTGCAACTAATAAATATCTTAGAAAAATTTAATAGATGATTCAATCTATATCATATATTCTTTTACATAAATAAATCAAATTAAAAACAAAATTTAATAAAAAAATGTTCATGTGTTTACAAACTGAAAAAATGAACACACGAACATGGGCATATTCGTTTGAACGCTACTTAATAAATAAAAAACAATATAATATATTACCAAAAACATTTCCTCTTGTCAATCTTGTTCGTCTCCTTCCATTTCTAAAGTTTTCTAAGGTTTGTTTCCCAAAATTTATACTTTCTTTTTATGTTATTTTCCCTTCTTATTCTAGTTGACTCTGATTTCTTCAACACAATATGTTATCTTTTCCTACTTCCATTAAGTCTCATCCACCTTCATCAAACATACTTTCTCATAATTACCCACCACCCAGTGTTGTCAGCAAAGCAAAACCTTTTCCGATGAAAGATGCCTTATTTGTGGATCTCAGAAGTTTTCTCATCGTGATCATGACATTGATCACCTTTAAAATACAGAGCTGATTTTCATTAATACATTCATCACGTGAAGATGATGTTTAGAATCCCGGAGTTTAGGCAACAGAAAGAGAAAATGAGTTTGCGGCTCACGCGCATTTGTATATATATCTTTGTGTGCGCACACGCATTTATTCATAGTGATCTGTGACTAAAATGCATGTAGCATATCAACTACATGCATTTTTAGAAAATTAAGTCATTTCAATTGAATTAGTCATTAGCTTTTATCATCATGTCATAAGTTAGAAGTAATTTTTTTTTTAAAATAATCCAATATTACATGACATTATATTATTTGTTTCAATTATATATATTTTAATTTAAACATTATACTGCAACTAATAAATATCTTAGAAAAATTTAATAGATGATTCAATCTATATCATATATTCTTTTACATAAATAAATCAAATTAAAAACAAAATTTAATAAAAAAATGTTCATGTGTTTACAAACTGAAAAAATGAACACACGAACATGGGCATATTCGTTTGAACGCTACTTAATAAATAAAAAACAATATAATATATTACCAAAAACATTTCCTCTTGTCAATCTTGTTCGTCTCCTTCCATTTCTAAAGTTTTCTAAGGTTTGTTTCCCAAAATTTATACTTTCTTTTTATGTTATTTTCTCTTCTTATTATAATTGACTCTGATTTCTTCGACACAATATGTTATCTTTTCCTGCTTCCATTAAGTCTCATCCACCTTCATCAAACATACTTTCTCATGATTACCCACCACCCAGTGTTGTCAGAAAGCAAAACCTTTTCGATGAAAGATGCCTTATTTGTGGATCTCGAAGTTTTCTCATCGTGATCATGACATTGATCACCTTTAAAATATAGAGCTGATTTTCATTAATACATTCATCACGTGAAGATGATGTTTAGAATCCCGGAGTTTAGGCAACAGAAAAAGAAAATGAGTTTGCGGCTCACGCGCATTTGTATATATATCTTTGTGTGCGCAGCGCATTTATTCATAGTGATCTGTGACTAAAATGCATGTAGCATATCAACTACATGCATTTTTAGAAAATTAACTCATTTCAATTGAATTAGTCATTAGCTTCTATCATCATGTCATAAGTTAGAAGTAATTTTGTTTTTAAAAATCCAATATTACATGACATTATATTATTTGTTTCAATTATATATTTTTTAATTTAAACATTATACTGCAACTAATAAATATCTTAGAAAAATTTAATAGATGATTCAATCTATATCATATATTCTTTTACATAAATAAATCAAATTAAAATCAAAATTTAATAAAAAAATGTTCATGTGTTTACAAACTTAAAAAATGAACACACGAACATGGGCATATTCGTTTGAACGCTACTTAATAAATAAAAAATAATATAATATATTACCAAAAACATTTCCTTTTGTCAATCTTGTTCGTCTCCTTCCATTTCTAAAGTTTTCTAAAGTTTGTTTCCCAAAATTTATAATTTCTTTTTATGTTATTTTCCCTTCTTATTCTAGTTGACTCTGATTTTTTCAACACAATATGTTATCTTTTCCTGCTTCCATTAAGTCTCATCCACATTCATCAAACATACTTTCTCATGATTACCCACCATCCAGTGTTGTCAGCAAAGCAAAACCTTTTCAGATGAAAGATGTCTTATTTGTGGATCTCAGAAGTTTTCTCATCGTGATCATGACATTGATCACCTATAAAATACATAGCTGATTTTCATTAATACATTCATCACGTGAAGATGATGTTTAGAATCCCGGAGTTTAGGCAACAGAAAGAGAAAATGAGTTTGCGGCTCACGCGCATTTGTATATATATCTTTGTGTGCTACGCATTTATTCATAGTGATCATGACTAAAATGCATGTAGCATATCAACTACATGCATTTTTAGAAAATTAACTCATTTCAATTGAATTAGTCATTAGCTTCTATCATCATGTCATAAGTTAGAAGTATTTTTTTTAAAAAAAATCCAATATTACATGACATTATATTATTTGTTTCAATTATATATATTTTAATTTAAACATTATAGTGCAACTAATAAATATCTTAGAAAAATTTAATAGATGATTCAATCTATATCAAATATTCTTTTACATAAATAAATCAAATTAAAAAAAAAATTAATAAAAAAATGTTCATGTGTTTACGAACTGAAAAAATGAACACATGAACATGGGCATATTCGTTTGAACGCTACTTAATAAATAAAAAACAATATAATATATTACCAAAAACATTTCCTCTTGTCAATCTTGTTCGTCTCCTTCCATTTCTAAAGTTTTCTAAGGTTTGTTTCCCAAAATTTATACTTTCTTTTTATGTTATTTTCTCTTCTTATTCTAGTTGACTCTGATTTCTTCAACACAATATGTTATCTTTTCCTACTTCCATTAAGTCTCATCCACCTTCATCAAACATACTTTCTCATAATTACCCACCACCCAGTGTTGTCAGCAAAGCAAAACCTTTTCCGATGAAAGATGTCTTATTTGTGGATCTTAGAAGTTTTCTCATTGTTATCATGACAATTATCACCTTTAAAATACATAGCTGATTTTCATTAATACATTCATCACGTGAAGATGATGTTTAGAATCCCGGAGTTTAGGCAACAGAAAGAGAAAATGAGTTTGCGGCTCACGCGCATTTGTATATATATTTTTGTGTGCGCACACGCATTTATTCATAGTGATTTGTGACTAAAATGCATGTAGCATATCAACTACATGCATTTTTAGAAAATTAACTCATTTCAATTGAATTAGTCATTAGCTTCTATCATCATGTCATAAGTTAGAAGTATTTTTTTTAAAAAAAATCCAATATTACATGACATTATATTATTTGTTTCAATTATATATATTTTAATTTAAACATTATAGTGCAACTAATAAATATCTTAGAAAAATTTAATAGATGATTCAATCTATATCAAATATTCTTTTACATAAATAAATCAAATTAAAAAAAAAATTAATAAAAAAATGTTCATGTGTTTACGAACTGAAAAAATGAACACATGAACATGGGCATATTCGTTTGAACGCTACTTAATAAATAAAAAACAATATAATATATTACCAAAAACATTTCCTCTTGTCAATCTTGTTCGTCTCCTTCCATTTCTAAAGTTTTCTAAGGTTTGTTTCCCAAAATTTATACTTTCTTTTTATGTTATTTTCTCTTCTTATTCTAGTTGACTCTGATTTCTTCGACACAATATGTTATCTTTTCCTGCTTCCATTAAGTCTCATCCACCTTCATCAAACATACTTTCTCATGATTACCCACCACCCAGTGTTGTCAGCAAAGCAAAACCTTTTCCGATGAAAGATGTCTTATTGTTGGATCTCATAAGTTTTCTCATCGTGATCATGACATTGATCACCTTTAAAATACATAGCTGATTTTCATTAACACCTTCATCACGTGAAGATGATGTTTAGAATCTCGGAGTTTAGGCAACAGAAGGAGAAAATGAGATTGCGGCTCACGCGCATTTGTATATATATCTTTTTGTGCGCACACGCATTTATTCATAGTGATCCGTGACTAAAATGCATGTAGCATATCTACTTAATGCATTTTTAGAAAATTAAGTCATTTCAATTGAATTATTTATTAGCTTCTATCATCATGTCATAAGTTAGAAGTAATTTTTTATTAAAATCCAATATTACATGACATTATATTATTTGTTTCAATTATATGTATTTTAATTTAAACATTATACTGCAACTAATAAATATCTTAGAAAAATTTAATAGATTATTCAATCTATATCATATATTCTTTTACATAAATAAATCAAATTAAAATCAAATTTTAATAAAAAAATGTTCATTTGTTTACAAACTGAAAAAATGAACACACGAACATGGACTTATTCGTTTGAACGCTACTTAATAAATAAAAAACAATATAATATATTACCAAAAACATTTCTTCTTGTCAATCTTGTTCGTCTCCTTCCATTTCTAAAGTTTTCTAAGGTTTGTTTCCCAAAATTTATACTTTCTTTTTATGTTATTTTCCCCTCTAATTCTAGTTGACTCTGATTTCTTCAACACAATATGTTATCTTTTCCAGCTTCCATTAAGTCTCATCCACCTTCATCAAACATACTTTCTCATGATTACCCACCACCCAGTGTTGTCAGCAAAGCAAAACCTTTTCCGATGAAAGATGCCTTATTTTTGGATCTCAGAAGTTTTCTCATCGTGATCATGACATTGATACCCTTTGAAATACATAGCTGATTTTCATTAATACATTCATCACATGAAGATGATGTTTAGAATCCCGGAGTTTAGGTAACAGAAAGAGAAAATGAGTTTGCGGCTCACGCGCATTTGTATATATATCTTTGTGTGCGCACACGCATTTATTCATAGTGATCTGTGACTAAAATGCATGTAGCATATCAACTACATGCATTTTTAGAAAATTAAGTCATTTCAATTGAATTATTCATTAGCTTCTATCATCATGTCATAAGTTAGAAGTAATTTTGTTTTTAAAAATCCAATATTACATGACATTATATTATTTGTTTCAATTATATATTTTTTAATTTAAACATTATACTGCAACTAATAAATATCTTAGTAAAATTTAATAGATGATTCAATCTATATCATATATTCTTTTACATAAATAAATCAAATTAAAATCAAATTTTAATAAAAAAATGTTCATGTGTTTACAAACTGAAAAAATGAACACACGAACATGGGCATATTCGTTTGAACACTACTTAATAAATAAAAAACAATATAATATATTACCAAAAACATTTCCTCTTGTCAATCTTGTTCGTCTCCTTCCATTTCTAAAGTTTTCTAAGGTTTGTTTCCCAAAATTTATACTTTCTTTTTATGTTATTTTCCCTTCTTATTCTAGTTGACTCTGATTTTTTCAACACAATATGTTATCTTTTCCTGCTTCCATTAAGTCTCATCCACCTTCATCAAACATACTTTCTCATGATTACCCACCACCCAGTGTTGTCAGCAAAGCAAAACCTTTTCCGATGAAAGATGCCTTATTTGTGGATCTCAGAAGTTTTCTCATCGTGATCATGACATTGATCACCTTTAAAATACATAGCTGATTTTCATTAATACATTCATCACGTGAAGATGATGTTTAGAATCCCGGAGTTTAGGCAACAGAAAGAGAAAATGAGTTTGCGGCTCACGCGCATTTGTATATATATCTTTGTGTGCGCACACGCATTTATTCATAGTGATCTGTGACTAAAATGCATGTAGCATATCAACTACATGCATTTTTAGAAAATTAACTCATTTCAATTGAATTAGTCATTAGCTTCTATCATCATGTCATAAGTTAGAAGTAATTTTGTTTTTAAAAATCCAATATTACATGACATTATATTATTTGTTTCAATTATATATTTTTTAATTTAAACATTATACTGCAACTAATAAATATCTTAGAAAAATTTAATAGATGATTCAAGCTATATCATATATTCTTTTACATAAATAAATCAAATTAAAATCAAAATTTAATAAAAAAATGTTCATGTGTTTACAAACTGAAAAAATGAACACACGAACATGGGCATATTCGTTTGAACGCAACTTAATAAATAAAAAACAATATAATATATTACCAAAAATATTTCCTCTTGTCAATCTTGTTCGTCTCCTTCCATTTCTAAAGTTTTCTAAGGTTTGTTTCCCAAAATTTATACTTTCTTTTTAATGTTATTTTCCCTTCTTATTCTAGTTGACTCGGATTTCTTCAACACAATATGTTATCTTTTCCTGCTTCCATTAAGTCTCATCCACCTTCATCAAACATACTTTCTCATGATTACCCACCACCCAGTGTTGTCAGCAAAGCAAAACCTTTTCTGATAAAAGATGTCTTATTTGTGGATCTCATAAGTTTTCTCATCGTGATCATGACATTGATTACCTTTAAAATACATAGCTGATTTTCATTAATACATTCATCACGTGAAGATGATGTTTAGAATCCCGGAGTTTAGGCAACAGAAAGAGAAAATGAGTTTGCGGCTCACGAGCATTTGTATATATATCTTTGTGTGCGCACACGCATTTATTCATAGTTATCTGTGACTAAAATGCATGTAGCATATCAAGTACATGCATTTTTAGAAAATTAACTCATTTCAATTGAATTAGTCATTAGCTTCTATCATCATGTCATAAGTTAGAAGTAATTTTTAAAAAAAAAATCCAATATTACAAGACATTATATTATTTGTTTCAATTATATATATTTTAATTTAAACATTATACTGCAACTTATAAATATCTTAGAAAAATTTAATAGATGATTCAATCTATATCATATATTCTTTTACATAAATAAATCAAATTAAAAACAAAATTTAATAAAAAAATGTTCATGTGTTTACAAACTGAAAAAATGAACACACGAACATGGGCATATTCGTTTGAACGCTACTTAATAAATAAAAAACAATATAATATATTACCAAAAACATTTTCTCTTGTCAATCTTGTTCGTCTCCTTCCATTTCTAAAGTTTTCTAAGGTTTGTTTCCCAAAATTTATACTTTCTTTTTATGTTATTTTCCCTTCTTATTCTAGTTGACTCTGATTTTTTCAACACAATATGTTATCTTTTCCTGCTTCCATTAAGTCTCATCCACATTCATCAAACATACTTTCTCATGATTACCCACCACCCAGTGTTGTCAGCAAAGCAAAACCTTTTCTGATGAAAGATGCCTTATTTGTGGATCTCAGAAGTTTTCTCATCGTGATCATAACATTGATCACCTTTAAAATACATAGCTGATTTTCATTAACACCTTCATCACGTGAAGATGATGTTTAGAATCCCGGAGTTTAGGCAACATAAAGAGAAAATGCGTTTGCGGCTCACGCGCATTTGTATATGTATCTTTGTGTGCGCACACGCATTTATTCATAGTGATCCGTGACTAAAATGCATGTAGCATATCAACTACATGCATTTTTAGAAAATTAACTCATTTCAATTGAATTAGTCATTAGCTTCTATCATCATGTCATAAGTTAGAAGTAATTTTTTTAAAAAAATCCAATATTACATGACATTATATTATTTGTTTCAATTATATATATTTTAATTTAAAAATTATACTGCAACTAATAAATATCTTAGAAAAATTTAATAGATGATTCAATCTATATCATATATTCTTTTACATAAATAAATCAATTTAAAATCAAAATTTAATAAAAAAATGTTCATGTGTTTACAAACTGAAAAAATGAACACACGAACATGGGCATATTCGTTTGAACGCTACTTAATAAATAAAAAACAATATAATATATTACCAAAAACATTTCCTCTTGTCAATCTTGTTCGTCTCCTTCCATTTCTAAAGTTTTCTAAGGTTTGTTGCCAAAAATTTATACTTTCTTTTTATGTTATTTTCCCCTCTTATTCTAATTGACTCTGATTTCTTCAACTCAATATATTATCTTTTCCTTCTTCCATTAAGTCTCATTCACCTTCATCAAATATACTTTCTCATTATTACCCACCACCCAGTGTTGTCAGCAAAGCAAAACCTTTTCCGGTAAAATATGCCTTATTTTTGGATCTCAGAAGTTTTCTCATCGTGATCATGACAATGATCACCTTTAAAATACATAGCCGATTTTCATTAACACCTTCATCACGTGAAGATGATGTTTATAATCCCGGAGTTTAGGCAACAGAAAGAGAAAATGAGTTTGCGGCTCACGCGCATTTGTATATGTATCTTTGTGTGCGCACACGCATTTATTCATAGTGATCCGTGACTAAAATGCATGTAGCATATCAACAACATGCATTTTTAAAAAATTAAGTCATTTCAATTGAATTAGTCATTAGCTTCTATCATCATGCCATAAGTTAGAAGTATTTTTTTTTAAAAAAATCCTATAATACATGACATTATATTATTTGTTTCAATTATATATAATTTAATTTAAAAATTATACTGCAACTAATAAATATCTTAGAAAAATTTAATAGATGATTCTATCTATATCATATATTCTTTTACACAAATAAATCAAATTAAAATCAAAATTTAATAAAAAAATTGTTCATGTGTTTACAAACTGAAAAAATGAACACAAGAACATGGGCATATTCGTTTGAACGCTACTTAATAAATAAAAAACATTATAATATATTACACCATTTGATACAAACAAAAAATGATATGTTTTCACCATTTGATACACCAACACGTTATATGTATGCATACAAGTCATGTATTAAATTTATAGATATAATGTTAACTAAATAAAATAGATACTTTATTCATAGTGATCCGTGACTAAAATGCATGTAGCATATCAACTACATCCATTTTTAGAAAATTAAGTCATTTCAATTGAATTAGCTATTAGCTTCTATCATCATTTCATAAGTTAGAAGTAATTTTTTTTTTAAAATCCAATATTACATGACATTATATTATTTGTTTCAATTATATATATTTTAATTTAAAAGTTATACTGCAACTAATAAATAACTTTGAAAAATTTGATAGATTATTCAATCTATATCATATATTCTTTTACACAAATAAATCAAATTAAAATAAAAATTAAATAAAAAAATGTTCATGTGTTTACAAACTGAAAAAATGAACACACGAACATGGGCATATTCGTTTGAACGCTACTTAATAAATAAAAAACAATATAATATATTACCAAAAACATTTCCTCTTGTCAATCTTGTTCGTCTCCTTCAATTTCTAAAATTTTCAAAGGTTTGTTTCACAAAATTTATACTTTCTTTTTATGTTATTTTCTTAATGTTTTGTTTTCCTTATGATTTTCTCCTCTTATTCTAGTTTACTCTGATTTCTTCAACACAATATGTCATCTTTTCCTGCTTCCATTAAGTCTCATCCACCTTCATCAAACATATTTTCTCATGATTATCCACCACCCAGTGTTGTTAGCAAAGCAAAACCTTTTCCGTTAAAAGATGTCTTATTTGTGTATCTCGAAAGTTTTCTCATCGTGATCATGACATTGATCACTTTTAAAATACATAGCTTCTTTTCATTAACATCTTAATCACGTGAAGATGATGTTTAGAATCCAAACTTGAGGCAACAAAAAGAGAAAATGAGTTTGTGGCTCAAACAGTGGAGGAAAGTGAAATAGAGGAGAAAAGTAATTAAGTACTTGTTTATTGTGTTATTACTAGTTTAAGATATGTTAATTTAATTACTAGTTGTTATGAAAGAACTACATACAATCTATCCACTAATTTATCTTGGTAAACATTGTCACAGTTTCACACAAACATTTTCAAACTTAGTCCCACATGGTTTTTTACAAAAGCAACATCAAAGTTTATAAAGCCAACACATATGTTTTGATGAATTGAACAGTCTCACCAAATGAGCTACAATATATATATATATATATATATATATATATATATATATATATATATATATATATATATATATATATATTCGATATAATGTTAACTAAATAAAATAGGTGTTTTATTCATAGTGATTCGTGAGAAAAATAGAAATTTTGACATGTGAAAATAATTTTTGAAAAATAATATGTTTACGCCATTTGATACACCAACACGGTATATGTATGCATACAAGTCAATGTATTCAATTTTTAGATATAATGTTACCTACATAAAATAGGTGTATTATTCATAGTGATCTGTGAGAAAAATAGAAATTTTGACATCTGAAAATAATTTTTCGAAAATGATATGTTTATACCATTTGAAACACTGACACGGTATATGTATGCATACAAGTCATGTATTCAATTTTTTAAATGATTTTTCTTATCTTGATTTTTGTGCAAGCAAATGTTTCTTTGTTAAAATTTAAGGTGTATGACACTGTGTAGGAAAAGGGTATAAAGATAGCATTTTTCATTAAAAAAAAATTAATAATTAGGAATAATTTTGATATTTGAATTTTTTTTATAATTATGTTAATTTAATTTATTAAAATTGTGATAGAAAAAATTAAAATGAAAGTGAAAATATTTGAGAGAAAAAATGCAAGAAAAGGAAAAATAAATGTGGAGAGAGAAGTGAGATTGAAGAAGAGTTATTAAGAGGAAAATATTTTGGGACAAATGGCAAAAGCATGTGGTGTAAAGAGTGTATAAATTTTGATGTTTACGAAATGACTAAGTTGCATTTTTTGTTTTGTAATTTTTTGAATAGTTTATGATATTTTAGATAGAATGGTGGCATCTTCTTTTCTTCTTTTAATAATATGTTAATTGAATTACTAATTTATCTCAATTTTATGGAGAAGTTTTCCAAAAGTAGTAGCATAGTCATTGAAAAGATTATCCTATCTTATATTATACACTATTTTTATCAGTTATTTTATCTAAATTTATAAATAATCAATTTGAAAATAATTTTAGAAAGTTAGTAAAATTAAAATTAAATTTGTATACTAATAAAAAATTATTCATCTAAATTTATAAATAATTGATTTAAAAATAATATTAAAAAAATAATTTAATTAAAATTAAATTTGTATAGAAAAATTAGTTATATAATAATAATCAAATTTATAATCAAGTTTATATCAAGTTTATTAAAATGTAATTATTATTATAAATTTTAATTATTTAAATAATTGATTATTATTTAGTTTTAAAATTAACCAAACCCTAACTATAGCATTAATGTACTATCCAAGTTGGTGGAATACAAATCAGAAGTAATCATTCTAAGACAAAAATGCAATCAAATTACAATAACCAAAACAATACCCTTGTCATTTTCAAACAATTTTACGATCAACTATTTTATTTTATTTAGATATAATGTTAACTAAATAAAATAAGTATTTTGTTCTAGTGATCGGTGAGAAAAGTAGAAATTTTGACATGTGAAAATAATTTTTTAAATAATTATGAATAATTTTAATATTTGAAATTTTTTTAATAATTATGTTATTTCAATATATTAAAATTGTGAGAGAAAAAATTAAAATGAAAGTGAAAATATTGAAGAGAAAAAAGCAAGAGAGAGACAAGTAAGTAGAAATGAAATGAATAATAAATGTGGACAGAGAAGTGAGATACAATAAGAGTAAACTCGTGCATCGCAGGGGGTAAAAATTCTAGGAAAATATTTTGGAACAAATGACAAAAGCATGTGGTGTAAAGAGTGTATAAATTTTGATGTTATGAAATGACTATGTTGCCCTTTTTGCTTTGTAATTTTTTGAATAGTGTAAGACATTTTAGGTAGAATTGTGGCATCTTCTATTAATAGCTTGATAGTTGATTTGTAAGATACATGTGGCTTATAAGGGTTATAGGTTGTTTTAAATTAGTCTTTCTTTTTAGGATTTTTGACCCACATGTCACCTTCATGAAAAAAAATCCAAATTATCACTATCTAAAAATAAATTCCCAATCTACCCCCTTTTGTATTTTTTTTAATAAATTAATTGACTCTTTCATGAGGCCTTCATTTGAGATGGAGGTCACCTTTATTTTTTCAATTAATAATAAAAACTGATTTTTAATTATTATTTTTTTGTTTTTAAATTTAATAAATGATTAAAAATACAAAATTAATTAATAAAAATAAAAATATTTTTTTAATAATTTTTAATTTTTTATTCTATAAATAATTTTGTAATGTATTATGATGTTTTTATTTATTAACAAGTGTTCAGACGAATACGCTCATCTTTGTTTGTTCGTTATTTTAGTTTGTAAATACATGAAAATATAAAAGATCATAGTAACAATCCAATTAAACTTAAATTATAAAAGCAATCTAGTTAAACTTGAACCATCTCATCTTTAAAAGTGACTCATAATTAGTGGTTCAAACTTTTCACATTACTTCATCCGATAACTATATATTTAGTCTGAAAATTGTCAATAAAATTTTGGAGTTTGATTTTTATGACTTGATTCTTAATCCACCACCTCTTAACTATAAATAAAGGGATTGATTATCTTATTTATTTTTTAATTAACTTAATTTTTCTTTTAAAAGATTTTTTTTTTTAATAATAAAAAAAAAGTTGTTTTGTTTTATAATGTAATCTGCATTTGTCTTATGTAATTCTTCTTTTACTTTTGCTAAATAACTTTCTCTCTATTGAATTTTAACAAAATCCCAATAACATATCAACTACATCATTTTTAGAAAATTAAGTCATTTCAATTAAGTTAGCCATTAGCTATCATCATGTCATAAGTTAGAAGTAGTTTTTTTTTTAAATCCAATATTACATGACATTATATTATTTGTTTCAATTATATATAGTTTAATTTAAAAATTGTGCTGCAACTAATAAATATCTTACAAAAATTTAATAGATGATTCAATCTATATCATATATTCTTTTACATAAATAAATCAAATCAAAATCAAAATTTAATAAAAAAATGTTCATGTGTTTACAAACTGAAAGAATGAACACACGAACATGGGCATATTCGTTTGAACGCTAATTAATAAATAAAAAACATTATAATATACTACCAAAAACATTTCCTCTTGTCAATCTTGTTCGTCTTCTTCAATTTCTAAAGTTTTCTTAGGTTTGTTTCACAAAATTTATACTTTCTTTTTATGTTATTTTCTTAATGTTTTGTTTTGCCTTATAATTTTCCCCTCTTATTCTAGTTGACTTTGATTTCTTCAACACAATATGTCATCTTTTCCTGCTTCCATTAAGTCTCATCCACCTTTATCAAACATCCTTTCTCATGATTATCCACCACCCAGTGTTGTCAGCAAAGCAAAACCTTTTTCGTCGAAAGATGACTTATTTGTGGATCTCGGAAGTTTTCTCATCGTGATCATGACATTGATCACCTTTAAAATACATAGTTACTTTTCATTAACACCTTCATCACGTGAAGATGGTGTTTAGAATCCCAGAGTTGAGGCAACAGAAAGAGAAAATGAGATCAAACAGTGGAGCAGGAGAGGTTTTTTTATGCTCGATCTGAATTTGCGGAGAAAAGTGAAATAGAGGAGAAAAGTAATTAACTACTTGTTTATTGTGGTATTACTAGTTAAGATATATTAATTTAATTACTAGTTGTCATGAAAGAACTACATACAATCTACCAACTAATTTATCTTAGTAAACATTGTCACAGTTTCACACAAACATTATCAAACTTAGTCTCACATGGTTTTTTTACAAAAGTAACTGAACTACTACATACAATATATCCCTCACCAAATGGGCAATAATAATTTTATAAGTGATCCGTGAGAAAAATAGAAATTTTGACATGTGAAAATAATTTTTGGAAAATGATATGTTTACACCATTTGATACTCTAAAATGGTATATGTATGCATACAAGTCATGTATTCAATTTTTAGATATAATGTTAATTGAATAAAATAGGTGTTTTATTCATAGTGATCCGTGGGAAAAATAGAAATTTTGACATGTGAAAATAATTTTTGGAAAATGATATGTTTATACCATTTGATACACCAACACGATATATGTATGCATACAAGTCATATATTCAATTTTTTAAACAATTTTTCTTATCTTGATTTTTGTGCAAGCAAATGTTTCTCTGTTAAAATTTAAGGTGTATGACACTGTGTAGGAAAAAGAGGTGTAAAGATAGCATTTCTCATTAAAAAAATTTATAATTATGAATAATTTTGATATTTGAATTTTTTTTATAATTATGTTAATTTAATTTATTAAAATTGGAGAGAAAAAATGCAAGAAAAGGAAAAATAAGTAGAAATGAAATGAAAAATAAATGTGGAGAGAGAAGTGAGATTGAAGAAGAGTTATTAAGAGGAAAATATTTTGGGACAAGTGGCAAAAGCATGTGGTGTAAAGAGTGTATAAATTTTGATGTTTACGAAATGACTATGTTGCATTTTTTGCGTTGTAATTTTTTGAATAGTTTATGATATTTTAGATAGAATGGTGGCATCTTCTTTTAATAACATGTTAATTGAATTACTAATTTATCTCAATTTTATGGAGAAGTTTTCCAAAAGTAGTAGCATAGTCATTGAAAAGATTATCCTATCTTATATTATACATTATTTTTATCAGTTATTTTATCTAAATTTATAAATAATCAATTTGAAAATAATTTTAGAAAAATAGTAAAATTAAAATTAAATTTGTATACTAATAAACAATTATTCATCTAAATTTATAAATAATTGATTTAAAAATAATCTTAAGAAAATAATTGAATTAAAATTAAATTTGTATAGAAAAACTAGTTATATAATAGTAATCAAATTTATAATCAAGTTTATATCAAGTTTATATTAAAATGTAATTATTATTATAAATTTTAACTATTTAAATAATTGATTATTATTTAGTTTTAAAATTAACCAAACCCTAACTATAGCATTAATGTACTATCCAAGTTGGTGGAATACAAATCAGAAGTAATCATTCTAACACAAAAATGCAATCAAATTACAATAACCAAAACAATATCCTTGTCCTTTTCAAACAATTTTACGATCAACTATTTTATTTTATTTAGATATAATGTTAACTAACTAAAATAAGTATCTTGTTCATAGTGATATGCGAGAAAAGAAGAAATTTTGATATGTGAAAATAATTTTTTAAATAATTATAAATAATTTTAATATTTGAAATTTTTTTAATAATTATGTTAATTCAATTTATTAAAATTGTGAGAGAGAAAATTAAAATAAAAGTGAAAATATTGGAGAGGAAAATGCAAGAGGGAGAAAAGTAATTAGAAATGAAATGAATAATAAATATGGAGAGAGAAATGAGATAGAATAAGAGTAAAATCTCGCCTAAACATGCATCGCACGGGGTAAAAATACTAGTAATATTATAAGAGGAAAATGTTTTGGAACAAATGACAAAAGCATGTGGTGTAAAGAGTGTATAAACTTTAATGTTATGAAATGACTAAGTTGCCCTTTTTACTTTGTAATTTTTTGAATAGTGTAAGACATTTTAGGTAGAATTGTGGCATCTTGTACTAATAGCCTGATAGTTGATTTTTGAATAGTGTCAAACATTTTAGGTAGAATTGTGGCTTATAAGGGTTTTAAGATGTTTCAAATTAGTATTTCTTTTTAGGTTTTTTGACTCACATGTCACCTTCATGAAAAATAACTCAAATTACCACCATCTAAAAATAAATTCTCAATCTGCCCCCTTTTATATTTTTTTAATTAATTAATTGACTCTTTCATAAGGCCTTCATTTGAGATGGAGGTCACCTTTATTTTTTCAGTTAATAATAAAAATTGATTTTTAATTATTATTTTTTTGTTTTTAAATTTAATAAATGATTAAAAATACGAAATTAATTAATTAAAGTAAAAATAAAAATGTTTTTTAATTATTTTTTATTTTTTATTCTATAAATATTTTTGATAATATATTATAATGTTTTTTATTTATTCACTAGTGTTCAAACGAATACGCTAATGTCTGTTTGTTCGTTATTTTAGTTTGTAAACACATGAAAATATAAAAGATCATAGGAGCAATCCAATTAAACTTAAATTACAAAAGCAATTCAGTTAAAACTTGAACCATCTCATCTTTAAAAGTGACTCAAAATTAATGGTTCAAACTTTTCACATTACTTCATCCGATAACTATAAATTTAGTCTGAACATTGTCAATAAAATTTTGGAGTTTGATTTTTATGACTTGATTCTTAATCTACTACCTCTTAACTATAATATAAATAAAGGGATTGATTATCTTATTTATTTTTTAATTAACCTAATTTTTCTTTTTAAAAATTTATTTTTTTTAATAATAATAAAAAAGTTGTTTTGTTATATAATGTAATCTGCATTTTGTCTTATGTAACTCTTTTACTTTTGCAAAATAACTTTCTCTCTATTAAATTTTCACAAAATCCCAATAGCATATCAACTATATGCATTTTTAGAAAATTAAGTTATTTCAATTGAATTAGCCATTAGCTTCTATCATCATGTCATAAGTTAGAAGTAATTTTTTTTTCAAATCCAATATTACATGACATTATATTATTTGTTTCAATTATATATTTTTTAATTTAAAAATTATACTGCAACTAATAAATATCTTAGAAAAATTTAATAGATGATTCAATCTATATCATATATTCTTTTACACAAATAAATCAAATTAAAATCAAAATTTAATTAAAAAAATGTTCATGTGTTTACAAACTGAAAAAATGAACACACGAACGTAGGCATATTCGTTTGAACTCTACTTAATAAATAAAAGATATTATAATATATTACTAAAAACATTTCATCTTGTCAGTCTTGTTCGTCTTCCTCAATTTCTAAAGTTTTCTAAGGTTTGTTTCACAAAATTTATACTTTCTTTTTATGTTATTTTTTTAATCTTTTGTTTGCCTTATGATTTTCCCCTCTTATTCTAGTTGACTCTGATTTCTTCAACACAATATGTCATCTTTTCCTGCTTCCATTAAGTCTCATCCATCTTCATCAAACATCCTTTCTTATGATTATCCACCACCCGGTGTTGTCAGCAAAGCAAAACCTTTTCCGTTGAAAGATGCCTTATTTGTGGATCTCGAAAGTTTTTCCATTGTGATCATGACATTGATCACCTTTAAAATACATAGCTGCTTTTCATTAACACCTTCATCGATGATGTTTAGAATCCCAGAGTTGAGACAACAAATAGAGAAAATGAGTTTGTGGCTCAAACAGTGGAGCAGGAGAGGGTTTTTTTATGCGCGATCTAAATTTGCGGAGGAAAGTGAAATAGAGGAGAAAAGTAATTAACTACTTGTTTATTGTGGTATTACTAGTTTAAGATATGTTAATTTAATGACTAGTTGTCATGAAAGAACTACATACAATCTACCTACTAATTTATCTTAGGAAACATGGTCACAGTTTCACACAAAGCCAACACATATGTTTTGATGAATTGTGTGAGCACGCGCACATGTAACTTAACTACTACATACAATATATCCCTCACCAAATGGGCAGCAATAATTTTGTAAATTTACCATGATAGACACTAAAATGCAATCAAATTACAATAACCAAAATAATACCCTAGACTTTTCCTTTTCAGACAATTTTACCATCAATTATTTTATTTTATTTAGATATAATGTTAACTAAATAAAATAGGTGTTTTATTCATAGTGATCCGTGAGAAAAATAGAAATTTTGACATGTGAAAATAATTTTTGGAAAATGATATGTTTACACCATTTGATTCACCAACACGGTATATATATGCATACAAGTCATGTATTCAATTTTTAGATATAATGTTAACTAAATAAAATAGGTGTTTTATTCATAGTGATCTGTGAGAAAAATAAAAATTTTGACATGTGAAAATAATTTTTGGAAAATGATATGTTTATACCATTTGATACACCGACACGGTATATGTATGCATACAAGTCATGTATTCAATTTTTTAAATAATTTTTCTTATCTTGATTTTTGTGCAAGCAAATGTTTCTTTGTTAAAATTTAAGGTGTATGACACTATGTAGGAAAATGAGGTGTAAAGATAGCATTTCTCATAAAAAAAATTTAATAACTATGAATAATTTTGATATTTGAATTTTTTTAATAATTATGGTAATTTAATTTATTAAAATTGTGAGAGAAAAAATTAAAATAAAAGTGAAAATATTTGAGAGAAAAATGCAAGAGAGAGTAAAATAATTAGAAATGAAATGAAAAATAAATGTGGAGAGAGAAGTGAGATTGAATAAGAGTAATTAAGAGAAAAATGTTTTGGGAAAAGTGGCAAAAGCATGTGGTGTAAAGAGTGTATAAATTTTGATGTTTCCGAAATGACTAAGTTGCACTTTTTGTTTGTAATTTTTTGAATAGTTTAGGATATTTTAGATAGAATGGTGGCATCTTCTTTTAATAATATGTTAATTGAATTACTAATTTATCTCAATTTTATGGAGAAGTTTTCCAAAAGTAGCAGCATAGTCACTGAAAAGATTATCCTATCTTATAATATACACTATTTTTATCAGTTATTTTATCTTAATTTATAAATAATCAATTTGAAAATAATTTTAGAAAATAGTAAAATTTAAATTAAATCTGTATACTAATAAACAGAGTTTCATCTAAATTTAAAAATAATTGATTTAAAAATAATTGATTGGAAAAGTAGGTGTGGCGATCTCTAATTGGGAGACTGTTGGGCACCCGATTAGGGAAAGGGCTACTATATCTTCGTCCCTGCTAATCCGTGAATGAGTCCTAGAACTACGCTAGGTGACAGTTGAAGCAAGTGGAAGCGGGATATGTTGTAGTTTAAGTTTCTTACTAGTTATGATTCGTCTAACCCCGAGTGATGCCACAGAACTACGCTTGGTGTTGGGTAAGTGGATGGATGGAAACTAGTGTCTTTCCGAAGCATCCACAAGATGATCGAAGTAGTATCAACTGTTCGACCCGAACTCTTAACTGTTCTGTTCCAGCTTATTATTCCTAGTAGGTAAACCCTGAGTGGAGCACTCTTAGGTTTTAGCATCCTAAGGCGTGTAGTTGGAAGGCTTTGAGTATCAATGACCTCGAACGAGAAATGTTCAAGCATTTTTCGACCGTGACTATAGGATGTCGATGGAAATCGTTATACGCTGCATAGTAGGTTGCATGACTATATGGCTTCGGAGTTGGACCACCATTTTGGTACTACCAGACAGGTATAGCGCCACGGTATCTCTATCGTGCACGAGATTTGATAGACGTAAGGCAGTGTTGACCGAAACTTAAGATGATTTTGTGATTGATATTCATGAGACGCGAATTTGAATTCTCATGAGGTATATGTGACTAGGACTCATATGTCGTGTTAGGTATTGCGTGAGCTATCAGACGATAGTGAAATGGATCAAGTTCTAGTACAATTTTTGTGAGGACCCTAAGTGATCGTGACCGCGTGGATGATATCAGATGATACCTTGTAGATGTTTCTTGTTTCGCATAATGATAGGCGATGAGCATGTGTAACTTTCATAGATGAGGTGACATGAGATTATTATATCTTGATCGAAATGTTGTATGGGTACATTGGTGACCAGTGTTGGAATATATGGAACGTATTTTGGTTTTGCTAATATAAGACGTACCTAAAGGAATATCAATATAATCTCAGGAGTGAAGTAATGTTAGTCTCGGTAAGCGGAGACACATTGAAGTTAGAGTGTCGAGAAATTCCAAAGGGGAATGTTCGAAGCACGAAGTATGATTTTTGTAAAATAGTCGAGCTCGAGACATTAGAAATGTTGCATTTGGGAGCGCAATGAGATAGTTGGTTTTGTAGCAGTTTTAGAAACAATGATGTATGACGAAGAGGTAATCCTAATAGCTTCAAGTGGGAACTGAATTCGTACCAGGTATGGGGAGAATCTTGAGACTGTGCAGGTATGGGACTGCATGGTTAAAGGAGATTGTATGAGGATTAGTATTGGTTTGTAGAGTAAGTCTGTGGCCCCAAGAGAAATCTAAAAGTATTGGAAATAGTATTAGTCGATTGCTTGGGCGCAACGTAACTTTGAGAGGATTATTGCATCAGTTAAGTTCCGTGGGTTGTCAAGGGTGTTGTCACTCTGAGAGAAGAAAGTTTTATGGTTAAGGAGGAACTTTGGAAAAGTTATTGGTGTTATCATAATAGTTGTACAACGTGGAAGTCGGTGGTTTGAGATGAACTTGAATTCAGTAAGTCTTCGACGTTGAGATTTCCAGAACTGTAGTGCGTGACTAAGTTGTACCCCTGGACCTAGCCAAGACTGATGAAGTCAGTAGTGACCTTGTTTTGGAATTACTCAACCTCGAGGAATGACCTTTGTTAAGTGTAATTAAGACTCTGGCGATTTTCATGATTTGCGTATTCTGAGGAAGAATTGTTGTCATTTAAGGAATCGAGCGAAGTGTAGTTGGCTATTGGAATCAAGTGTGCTATGGAGGAAGTGTGACTCAGTAAGTCTCGAGAAGTGTGTATGACGGATTGAGATCAGAGTAGAGCAACGAATGAAGGGAGGACCGGATAAGCTTGTAGTTAGTGTAAATGGAATGCATCTGAAAAATGTTTGATTGGAGGAACCTTGTGAGAAGAAACTCTCTGAGAAATGTTTGATCTCAAGGATCCACCATAATCCAGTGGGATATTATTGATGGATCAACATGTAGTAAGATATTCAGGAGGCAGTAGTTGTACAGGTGAGTATTGAGGATTAAGTGAGGAAAGGGTTTTAGCTTGAAGTGGACTTTCATTGTTGTGTCTGTTGCAAATTTGGGCATGCACGAAGACTTGGACAATGATTGCAGATCAACAGTTAAAAGCGTATTTTGTTGGTAGGTTGTTGTGTGAAGTGGTTGAGTACAAGATTATAGTTATGGGATTGTGTATCCTTATGGTTTCGGGTTGAAATGTTTTGCGTGAAGTTGAAATAGAGTTTGAGGTAAGAGATCTTATGTTGTCGAGGTTGTAGCTATAGAATTGTACCTCCTTGTGGATTGTGATGGTAGAGACTTGTCTAAAGACTGAAGAAAATATCATTAGGAGTTTTGTCGTACAAAGAGGATAGATTAGGAGTGAGTCAAATTGAGCATATGGGAACTAGAAGTTGGAACCAATAGACGCGATGGACGGTTACATGACTTTGTTGGATGATAGTATAAGAGAGACGGAGTTGTTATCGTTGGAGAGAAACAATATAGTGGATATGTATGGATTTGAGACAATGCAAGTAACTAACGGAGAGGAAGTGAAGTTCAGCATCATGAATTAAGCAAGGTTGAGCTTGGAAAATATCGAGGACGAGGATTGTCTGATTGAAATGGGTTGTTAAAGATTCTTAAGCTATGCATACTCGATGTGAGTGCGTCTAGGCTTGAAACCTAGAAAGAACCTATTTCCAAGCAATTCTGAACGAAGTATCAGATGAATATGTTGTGAGACGGCTAAGGCTTCTAGTTAGGAATGTTAAGAACATAAGCATGACAGAAATTGGTGTTTTCATAGGTGGAGCGACTTTTAGACGAAGTCGCAGGGTTTAACCAAAGAAGGAATGTAAAGAGCATTCGTCCCCTCATTGGAAGAAGTCGTGAGGAACCATTGTCGTGGTTATTAGAAGGAATTCGATGGAGAATTCTATTTAAAGGGGGAGAATGTAACAATCCAATTATCACCTAGAGAGATATTAATAATGAGTGGTAGGTGTCATTAAACCATGCAACAAAGGATACAAAGTATAACTAATGAGTTTAATTGAAAGTGAACCAAATGGCAAGGTTGGAAAATACCATTTAGTTACTATGTCGTCTATGTTCAAGGTTAGATGGGACAACGAGGCTCCCCAGATCATCATTGAGAAATTCGACGAACCAGCGTATTGTTGTGAGCTTGACGCAGAAGAGAAACCTTGGTACTATGACGTGAAGAGGTATCTTGAGACTCAGGAATATCCCGCAGGGGCATCTGTTAATGATAAGAAGTTCATGAGAAGATTTGCTTCCAAATTCTTTCTCAGCAACGGCATCTTATACAAGCGCAACCACGACTTGTGTTTACTCCGATGTGTAGACCAGAAAACAGCAATGCGTATCATGGAGGAGTTACACGAAGGCGAATTTGGTACCCACTCCAGTGGACACACCATGGCTAAGAAGATTTTGAGAACAGGTTACTATTGGTCCACCATGGAAGCTGATTGTCACCGCTATGCTCGATCTTGTCACAAGTGCCAGATTTATGCCGACAAAGTACACGTACCTCCAGTACCCCTGAATGTTCTAACAGCTCCTTGGCCTTTTGCAATGTGGGGCATTGACATGATTGGAGAAATCAAGCCCACTGCTTCCAACGGACATCGTTTCATCCTTGTGGCAATCGATTATTTTACCAAGTGGGTAGAAGCGGCCTCGTATGCATCTGTTACCAAGAATGTAGTGGCTCGATTCATCAAGCATAATCTTATCTGTCGGTATGGCACCCCCGAAAGGATTATCACAGATAACGGTTCCAATCTCAACAATAAGATGATCACCGAACTCTGCACGTAGTTCAAGATCAAGCATCATAATTCATCTCCTTACCGGCCTAAGATGAATGGCGCAGTGGAAGCCGCCAACAAGAACATTAAAAATATTATACAGAAGATGACAGTGACTTACAAAGATTGGCATGAGATGTTACCATTTGCTCTTCATGGTTATCGCACTTCAGCACGAACATCCACAGGGGCAACCCCCTTCTCTCTTGTATACGGTATGGAAGCCGTCTTACCCATCGAGGTTCGGATACCCTCAACCGAGTCCTCCGGGAGGCGAGTTAAGCGAAGCGATTGGGTCCAGACACTCTTGACCAGTTAATTTGATTGATGAGAAGCGACTCGCATCCGCCATGGACAGTTATCGAAACGAATGATCGAGCATTTAATAAGAAGGTCGGCACCGAGCCTACCAAGTCGGTGATCTAGTAGTCAGCGCATCATTCTTCCACAAGGTGATCCGGGGCAAATGGACTCCCACCTCGAGGGACCATTTGTAGTCAAGAGTATTTTCGGCGGAGCTATGATACTTAGCACCATGGATGGTGAAGACTTCCACACCCGTGAGCAGACATAGTCAAAAATACTACGCATAAAGAGACCCGCTAGGTCGGCTGGCCTAGGCAAAAGTAAGGGCATCCTGGCGAACCAAAAAGGTTCGGGCAAAAATTAAGGATATATACAAAACATGTACACCCGGCAAGTCGAAAACACGAAAAGGCGGCTTGGGCAAAAAGTATCCGGTGGTGAAAACCGAAAGGCGGTCTAGGAAAAAGTTAGGGATTTAAGCGTACGACTATGTCTCTTCCAGATCACCTGCTTCCAGACTACTATCAGCATTCAAGGTTCGAATGGCGAAGATCAGTCTACTCACTTTCTACTGACAGCAAGGAGATGAGATAGTCGAAATATATGAGTACTAGCATAGTTGGAACTTAACGAGATTGTTTCCGCATAGCTTTTTACCTTTCTTGTGTACAAACTACTTGGCCATACGCCATCTTTCAAATAAACGCAAATTCTTTCTCTTTACAATTCTTGTTGTTGTCGTTTGCAATAAGTCCAACGTTTGTTTTGAATGATTATATGCATTTGACAATAAGAATCTATTCGCAAACATGCGAAAAGTGAACATACAAAAGTACTTACTACAGGTTCCAGGAATTGGGATGACGACGAAAGTCACCAAATAGTTCCCCACAGAGCATAGAGGTGTCACTCACAACACACCTTCCCCAGCGGAGTATATGTTAATCCACGAGCAGTGATTCCACTCAACCGAGCAATGTTACATCAGTCTCCAGGCAGTAACACTTCACCCCCAGTCAAGATGTTTATCCCCAGCGGGTATCTCTCAGTCATTCCCCTTTTCCCCCAGCAGCGGTATCCAGACTCGAAACTTGGTCAGATAGTGCATCGGAGGAAACTACATTTTATTCCCCAGCCAGAGATTACAACGGGATCCTGACTCTTCCACCGGTCTCCCAGCAACTATCAAATGCTCTCAGTGAGATGCGCAGAATCGATGAGCGCCTCCTAAATTTCTTCAGCAAGATCTACATACAAGGTCCCCAACGGATCGCCTTCAAGATTCTCCTCAGCAGGGTCTATGAGATCTCCAACAACGAGTGTCTCAATCTTTACCTTCCTCAACAATATCTAGGCCCAAGACTTGGTCAGATAGTGCATCGGAGGAATCCAGGATATCTTTCTTCTCCTTCAAAAGCGGGGTTCTCACCTACTCAATCCCCCAAACAGGAGTCGGAAATCTTCAAGCAGAACATCCGCATCTTCTTCAAGATGGATATGTTTTGAAATATCACAACATCTATCATCCATACATTACTCATGAAGTCATAATTCATGCATAAGTCATTCATATACACTGTCATGCATCATACTTTGCATAAAACTAACGAATATTCTATCAAAGTTTCTCTTGTTTTCTCCAAAGCAGTGTGATCCTTGGCGTAAGCAGTCCAGATTAAGCCCGAACCGACGGAAAACTATCGAAAGACCGCCTTTGGTTGTCCTCCGACGACTAGTCGAGATTAAGCCCGAATCGACGGAAAACTATCCGAAGACCACCTCGGTTATCCTCGATAACGGGCAATGGATCAACACCGATGCACTGGAAGTTATCCACATTTTGCCAACTACTATCTCCCTCGAGTAATCGGCACGAAGATTTATTCGACCCTCCCTATTATCAACAACTCGAATTTAGCGTCGACTCGGTTGCCTTGGATGGCATCTTAAGCCCATCTCCGACTACTTGTCAACATTTCTTCACTTTCGAATCTGCATATATGGTTAAAAATCAATACAAACCAATAACCTCATTCAAAGTGAACACGAAGTCTAACGTCGACTCCCCGGATGGCATCTTAAGCCCATCTCCTCTTCCGGGAACATCTAGAGTCTAACATCGACTCACTCCCGATCGACCTTTCTAGATGGCATCTTAAGCCCATCTCCGTCAGCTCTCCTATTAACAACCTCGAGTCTAGCGTCGACTCGTTCCCAGTAAGTCTCCAACTTCTCCAAATGGCATCTGTAAGCCCATTCCGCATTATCGACCAATAGCGAGTGCAAATTTTGGTGTACTCGGTGTTCAATCATCTTCTACCTCCGGTCACGAAAGACAAGCGTGTCAATCTAACCCTCCAGTACAAGAAGATTGAGCAGGGCAGCTGTCATACCCAAAATTTGCCCTCCATCCTCTCAAGATATTTCATACATCCCTACTCAAGGATTCCTCAAGAGTTGATCGACAAACTCTCTAGACAATCAACCCAAACTAGGGTTTGATATCTCTCAGTCAAGATGGATTTCCAACATCTCCAATGGCCTTCATGCCTCCTCATATGCTTCAAAGATTCTCCATGTCAAGTTTCAAGCTTCAAGTCAAGTTTCCTCAGCAATTGCTCGGATGGTTGAAAATCGGGTGTATTGGACAAAAAGTCAATGTGGTCAACATACAGTCAAAACTTCGATTTTTGGTCAACATCCTCATTTTGAAGTCACATTCATCATTTGATCAAGGGTTGATCATGATTCATCAAGAAAACTCAAGATTTGCTCAAAAGTCAAACTTTCTAAATTAGGGTTTAGGTGAAAAGTCAACGAACTTTGATGATCATAACTTTCTCATACTTTCTCGAAATTTTCCACCACCTCTTGTTTTGAAGGAAATTCAATTCTCTACAACTTCATGTCTCACAAGAATGTCCAAAAATGCTTCATTTGAGAGGTATAGCTCAAAACATTACAGGTCATTTTCAAAGTCAACAAAAAGTCAACTTTTTGTTTTGAAGATATATTGAGCATGGTAACTCCAATTGAGATGAGACTAAAGACATTGTTTAGAGTACTCTTAGAGCTTTCCAAAAAGTCCAAGAACACTCAAAAATGTGGAAAATTGAGCAAGATACACCATCCACAAGTTGGGCAATTTTGAAAGAATGCACAAAGAGAGATACTTCAAAAAATCAAATCTTTTGCAAATGGGCCTACTTTTTCTTCATCCAAACTTATTCCTCATGCAAGTAGGAATGTCCAAGCCCAATGCCACGATTTTCTATTTTATTTTCCTATTTAATTTGGAATTTATTCATTTAAATACAAATTAATTTGAAAAATAAAGTATAAAATCAAAATTAATTGAAAGATTGATTTTTATTGCTTGCTTGTGATCCAATTAACCCATAAATGCCAGCAATTTCGAAATTGAATCAAATATGGGAAGATTTGATTGGAATTGAACAAGTTTTGAAAATTTGATTTTCATGGAAATATCAAAATTGATTTTCATTGATTATTGATCAAATCTTTCCAAAAACAATGCCAAATCCATCCAGCATATATACTTGATGCATATCAATCACAAGAAGACGAAAAAATTGCCTTGGAAACCCTATTCTCAAACTGAAAAAACCGTGTGCTTGAAGCTACTAGCAATCCTTGTTCCAGCTCGTTTCAATCAATTTCAAGGTGTCAAACACATTCCTTGACATCCCTGGAAGCATTCCAGACCTTCACATTAGCGGCAAGAATCACGAAATCCGATTTTGGTTTGTTCTTGAAATTTCAAAATTCGAATTCCTTCATTCATGCATTATTAACTCGATTTGTTGTTGTTTTTGTGTTTAGTGATAAGCTTTCAAACATTCTGGGTACTTTAATTGGATTTCCATGGCCAGGAACGTATGTTACCATGATTAGGGTTCCTGGTATCGAATTAGGGTTCCTCTATACAGGAAAAATTGGCCAACAAGACCTATACCATTAAACTCGGGAGGACCTGAGGAATCGAACCATGGTTTCAAATGTTATTTATATTATGTGTCTGCGTTTTTGATATTTGCGGGAACCTTGCGTCGAACAAAGACCGCTTAACTTCAAATATTTAAAGCGAAGAAGATGAAGTCTCATGGAGAAGAAGCAAGTCGGGAGGCGGCGTGTGAAAATCCACTAAGTCCGTTTTCAAACACGGATGTACACGTGGTGTAGTGGTCGTGTTGGTTCTCAGGTCTGAAGTCGGGGTCCGAGTTCGATCCACTGGGCACCGGTTTGCATTCTTTTTTTAAAACTTGCATATTTTCTATATTTTTCTTATTTTCAATATTTTCATATTATTTTAATTGTTTTCATAATTTTTATTCTGCATTAAAAAAATTATCAAAAATATTTATTCTTTTTGCATTCATTTTCTAAAAATCTTTATTTAATTTAATAAATTAAAAAATATAATTTTTGCATGCATATTTATTTTATTTTTAATTTTGCATTTAATTCACTTTTAATTGCATTTATATTATTAAATCTTTTCCAAAAAATCCCAAAAAAATTATTTTAATGTATTTATCTTATTTCCAGCCTATATTAATTTTCTTATATTAAAATTGCATTTTTTCTAACATTTGCTCTTATTTCGATTTCATCATATTTTCCGATCTCTTATCCTTTCACAGGTTGCTCCGATTCGGACGTTTTCTTTTTATCATTCTATTTTTTCCAATAATGTAATTGCATATGGGTTGTAATAGTTTTAATTAGGATCTTTATTTCCCGCATTTTAAATTATGTATCTGCCCCAAAGCCATGTAATAGCGTAGGTTTATCTTTCCGCACCTTTACATTTCCGCTTTTACATTCCGCATTTTTACTTTCCGCACCCTTATCAATTGCTAGTAATTAGGCGTGTATGGCAAGATAATAATTGAATATAGCCCACTAATCTTCAAGATAACGTATTCTGAATTTGACACACTTCTTTCACACATGCACCCCTTAGGGTGATTCTCTCTCGATGCCTTTCGAATTCAAAATGGTCATGTCCCTCGAGCGTAGAGGTATTCTAGCACCGTTGCCTTCCAAACAAATCATCATAGTCCCTTCGATATAAAGATCATAAGACCCACGATGTCGCCTCCGAATACATGATCTTGACCCTCGATTGTCGCCTACGAAAAATGATGATAGTCCCTTCGAATGTGCTAGGATACTTCCTACAAGTTGCTTTCTATGACCATCCGATGTCCCTTCGAATGTCCCGCTTACATCCAACGAATGGAGCTACCTACTAACTAATGGTATGGCTAGCGCTATTCTAAAGGAACGTAGAAGTACGAAAACGACCAATTCTGAGTGGGTAATAAGTCTCCTAGTTGCTTGCTCTATCAAATGCTTTTCACACCACACATTCTTTTTTCAAAGATCAAACTCTTTTCAAAAACAAAACATTTCCGAACACTTTGTATACACTCCTACATGAGTCATTACAAAGTCAAAGCGAAATGCCTCTTCAAAACATTTTTTGTCAAACACACAGAAAGCAATTTTAAAAAGTGATCTAGAGCAACTAAGAGCCCGTAGATAACTACGGATGGAAAGGGGTGCTAATACCTTCCTTTTTCATAACCATTCTCCCGAACTCAGAATCTAACGAAGGTCTTTTCTGTTACTTTTACCTTCCCTTAATTGGATAAAAATAAAATTCGGTGGCGACTCTTGCTATCTGCACATTTGGATACAAAAATCCTACAAAGTCAGTTCACCGTATCACACCTTCACCCTCCATTTTCGTTTTCCATGGATAGCTTCCACTAAAAAGGTAATATATCTTTGCTCACAACTCCGATTAAGCTGATTCTTAACTTTTTAGAAAGCTCACAAAATTATCTTCGATTTCCATATATGGTTTGTGTTCTGCATGTTCAGGATGAGTGACATAAACACGTTCGAAGTTAAGGGTTTGATGTTGATTTTGGTGAAAAATCTGGGTACAGGATTTCTTGACCAGCTCCACTAATCATGTCGTAAGTTTTTACTCGTAACTCCGATTTAAGAAATTCTTAAAGTTCTGGAATCTACATGAAATTCCCTTCAATTTGATATATTGATTCGTGATTATAACTTATATATTGAAGGAGGAAAACCTGTTTGGAGTTTGAAGATTCATGCTAGAAAATGGTAAAGGAAGCATATCAGGATTGTTGATGATGAAGGTGAAATCTTGACCAAGATGGAAGTTGTATGGAAGAGAGCATGACATTCAATCCTCTATTAACCTAAGGTGAGTCTCTAGTTAGAAACTTTGGGGAAATTGGAGTTTTTATGAATACTATTTGGAGTTTGGGGATTGAGTGATAATTGTCAATGCATGCTTGTTTTAATGATGATTGTCATATTTCAATACTATTTTTCGTGTTTGACTTATGTGGGTAGTTTGTTAGAAGTGGAAAAAATTGGGGATTTGGAACCTTTGAACAGTTCTGTTAAGAATTGAGTTTCTGCACACAAAATGCACCTAGCGATATTGGGGTTTAAGCGAAGCTTTACGAAAATAAAATAAAGCAATTAATTCCCAGACCCGCTTAGCGACCAGACCAGACTAAGCGAAGCGTTTTTTGGACCCTTTTTCTTGAATAAGGGAAGTGCTCCTGGACTTTAATCCCCTCCAATGGTTTCTTTAGCCTAGTAATCCTTTAATAAACATAGGATAAGTGATAAATCGAAATTTTAACGATTATTCTACTTCGACCAATTTTCGGTGATGACACTTGACTATCCTATGGTGGACGTATATCCATTGAATGAAGAATGTAAGTGTAATGCCAATATTTAGGATCCCTTATGGATTAGAATATGACTTCATCCAATTTTTCTATGACATGTATGTTATCGAAATGAGTATTATAATGATCTATGTCTGATTTATGATTCAATGTGTTGATTTGACATGCATGATGATTGTGAACCTTGATTTCCCGTCGTTTCGGTTGAATGTTCGGAAGACTTGTTTGGTGGCTTGTTGGCCTTGGTGTGTGCCCTTGCAGCTTGTTGTATACTATGATTTGGAAATATGCTTGGATCAGAGTAGAACCAGACTGGCAGGTGGTAAATCCTGTTTGATATTTATTGGTCAGATGTGCCTTGACTGTTATATTCTATTTCTACACCTGAGCTACCAAAGGCGATGTGCATGTGGGGTCTTTTATGGCATTTCCCACTAGAGACTCATCAGTATTCTTGGTATTGGTAGGTGGGTGACGCCATGTAGGCTACGTCACCAAAATTATCTACCATCTAGCGAAGCCATGTAGGCTACGTCTCTAGGATTTCACCTGGTGGCGTGTACGTTCGAGACCGCGTGTTTGAACTTATGTTGTTGGTACCCACCTCACTGGCGTATATAAGATGAAAGCCATTGCGATGTGCTTGTGGGGGTCGTTCACGGCGTTTCCCCGTATGTTATACTCATCGGCGTGCTTGGTGATGGTCGATGTGACGCTACTTAGGCAATATCACACAGAGTACCCATCTCGGGTGAAATTCCATTTAGGAATGATCCAGTTTCATCATGCAGTGTGCTTGTGCAAGTCTCTCGGCAACCTATGTACCAAAGTCTCAGCGAGGGTGTTGTATTTGGTAGCCTAAGCAGATAGGTATAACTTTTGGATTCCTCACATATGGACGTGGGTCTACATATTGTGTGGTATGATATTGTGTTGTCGCCCCAATGGTTAGTTATGGGACTTCCATTGGTGGTGTTTCCCTTGTTTGTACTTGTACCGTGACGTGAGGTGTAACCCCGGGTTCTAGGTGTATCTGTTTTGATGCATGTACCCTGTAGAATCGAGTAAACCCTTAAGATAGGAAGGCTCATTAAGATTTAGTAATCTCACCTCATTCCAATTATTATTATTTTTCAGGAACAGGTTATAAGTGGTAGGACTGTTAGATGATCGATTTCAAAGATTGCAGATGTGCAAAGGTAGGAAGACCTCATCAGATGTTATCTTTTCTATGTGTGATGATGAAGACAAGATGTATTGGATACGTTCTGTTTGAGATTTATGTTGTATTCTGTTTTAACTTCTTGTCTTTTTCATCTAGTCGTATGTTTCTTGCACCATAATTAACATCACTACATATTATTCTAGATATATAGGTATGGGGTGTCACAGTTAGTATCAGAGCAGGTCGATTCTTGTCCCTGCCATGAAACATCACTAGCAATTATTTTCTCCTTCAAATGTGAGTGTTGCTAACCAGAATTCTACTGTCATAGTATTTAGTCATTGGGACTGGCCATCTCACTGATTGCATATGCAATGGATAGGATCACGGTGGAGCCACCATGAGGACGCGTAAGATCCAAAGCGACTCGAGCTGAAGCGGTAGAAACTTGTTGAAATTAAGAGAGTATTGGGATTATTGAGTATTGATGGATCATTTGGTGCAGATTAATTGACAACCTTGTCATGGTGAAAATCTGAAACAACGAGAGTTTTCGAGATTTGATTGGACGAAATGAGACCTTATCTAGATCCCGGTAGCATTGGAGTAAGTTTCGTGAAGAACTTGAGTAGGACTATAATGAAGGATTTTTGGATGGAACGGAATCTGATACCATTAGAAGATCCACTGTTTAGTCCTGGTGCCAGTGGCTGATATGATTTGGAAACCTATCATATGTGATATTTTTGGGAGTTTCAGTAAGAGAGTCGAAATCTTTCGGTTACCCTAGAATGAGGAGTGCTTGGATGAGCAAAGTGCAACCCTTTGAATCATTTCGGTATGTTGTAAGATTTGCATGGAATGCTTAGTAAAGTATTGATTGGAAAAGTAGGTGTGGCGATATCTAATTGGGAGACTGTTGGGCACCCGATTAGGGAAAGGGCTACTGTATCTCTATCCCTGCTAATCCATGAATGAGTCCTAGAACCACGCTAGGCGACGGCTGAAGCAAGTGGAAGCGGGATATGTTGTAGTCTAAGTTTCTTACTAGTTATGATTCGTCTAACCCCGAGTGATGCCACAGAACTACGCTTGGTGTTGGGTAAGTGGATGGATGGAAACTAGTGTCTTTCCGAAGCATCCACAAGATGACCGAAGTAGTATCAACTGTTCGAACCGAACCCTTAACTGTTCTGTTCCAGCTTATTATTCCTAGTAGGTAAACCCTGAGCTAAGAACTCTTAGGTTTTAGTATCCTAAGGCGTGTAGTTGGAAGGCTTTGAGTATCAATGACCTCGAAGGAGAACTGTTCAGGCATTTGTCGACCGTGACTATAGGATGCCGACGAATTTAAATTCTCATGAGGTACGTGTGAATAGGACCCATACGTCGTGTTAGGTATTGGGTGAGCTATCAGACGATGGTGAAATGGATCAAGTTCTGGTACTATTTTTGTGAGGACCCTGAGTGGTCGTGACCGCGTGGATGATATCAGATGATACCTTGTATATGTTTCTTGTTTCGCGGAATGATAGGCGATGACTATGTGTGACTTTCAGAGGTGGAGGTGACATGAGATTATTATATCTTGATCGACATGTTGTATGGGTAGCCTTACCATTGGTGACCAGTGTTGGAATATATGGAACATATTTTGGTTTTGCTAATATGAGACGTGCCTAAAGGAATATCTATATAATCTCAGGAGTGAAGTAATGTCAGTCTCGATAAGCGGAGACACATTGAAGTTAGAGTGTCGAGAAATTCCAAAGGGAAATGTTCGAAGCACGAAGTATGATTCTTGTAAAATAGTCGAGCTCGAGACATTAGAAATGTTGCATTTGGGAGCGCAATGAGATAGTTGGTTTTGTAGCAGTTTCAGAAATGATGATGTATGACAAAGAGGTAATCCTAATAGCTTCAAGTGGGAACTGAATTTGTACCAGATATGGGGAGAATCTTGAGACTGTGCAGATATGGGATTGCATGGTTAAAAGAGATTGTATAAGGATTAGTATTGGTTTGTAGAGTAAGTTTGTGGCCCCAAGAGAAATCTAAAAGCATTGGAAATAGTATTAGTCGATTGCTTGGGCGCAACGTAACTTTGAGAGGATTATTACATCAGTTAAGTTTCGTGGGTTGTCAAGGGTGTTGCCACTCTGAGAGAAGAAAGTTGTATGGTTAGGGAGGAACTATGGAAAAGTTGTTGGTGTTATCATAATAGTTGTACAACATGGAAGTCGGTGGTTTGAGATGAACTTGTATTCAGTAAGTCTTCGATGTTGAGATTTCCAGAACCGTAGTGCGTGACTAAGTTGTACCCCGGGACCTAGCCAAGACTGATGAAGTCAGTAGTGACCTTGTTTTGGAATTACTCAACCTCGAGGAACGACCTTTGTTAAGTGTGATTAAGACTCTGGAGATTTTCATGATTTGTGTATTTCGAGGAAGAATTTTTGTCATTTAAGGAATCGAGCAAAGCGTAGTTGGGTATTGGAATCAAGTGTGCTATAGAGGGAGTGTGACTCAATAAGTCTCGAGAAATGTGTATCACGGATTGAGATCAGAGTAGAGCAACGGAAGAAGGGAGGACCGGATAAGCTTGTAGTTAGTGTAAATGGAATGCATGTGACAAATATTTGATTGGAGGAACCTTGTGAGAAGAAACTCTCTGAGAAATTTTTTATCCATCCAAACTCTCAAGGATCCACTATAATCCAGCGGGATAGTGTTGATGGATCGACATGTAGCCGACTATGTGGTTAGTATGTGGTAAGATATTTAGGAGGCAGTAGTTGTAAAGGTGAGTATATAGGATTAAGTGAGGAAAGGGTTTTAGCTTGAAGTGGACTTTCATTGTTGTGTCTGGTGCAAATTTGGGCACGCACGAAGACTTGGACAATGATTTTAGATCAACAGTTAGAAGCGCATTTTGTTGGTAGGTCGTTGTGTGAAGTTGTTGAGTAGAAGATTATATTTATGGGATTGTGAATCCTTATGGTTTCGGGTTGAAATGTTTTATGTGAAGCTGAAACAGAGTTTGAGGTAAGAGATCTTATGATGCCGAGGTTGTAGCTGTAGAATGGTACCTCCTTGTGGATTGCGATGGTAGAGACTTGTCTAAAGACTGAAGAAAGTATCATAAGGAGCTTTGTCGTACAAAGAGGATAGATTAGGAGTGAGTCAAATTGAGAATATGGGAACTAGAAGTTGGAACCAAGAGACGCGATGAGCGGTTACATTACTTTATTGGATAATAGTATAAGAGAGACGGAGTTGTTATCGTTGGAGAGAAACGATACAGTGGATATGTATGGATTCGAGACAATGCAAGTAACTAACAGAGAGGAGTGAAGTTCAGCATCATGAATTAAGCAAGGTTGAGTTTGGCAAACGTCGAGGACGAGGATTGTCCGATTGAAATGGATTGTTAAAGATTCGTGAGCTATGCATACTCGATGTGAGTGGGTCTAGGCTTGAAACCTAGAAAGAACCTATTTCCAAGCAAGTCTGAACGAAGTACCAGATGAATGTGTTGTGAGACGGCTAAGGCTTCTAGTCATGAATGTTAAGAACATGAGCATGACAGAAATTGGTGTTTTCATAGGTGGAGCGACTTTTGGACGAAGTCGTAGGGTTTAACCAAAGAAGGAATGTAAGGAGCATTCGTCCCCTCGTTGGAAGAAGTCATGAGGAACCATTGTCGTGGTTATTGGAAGGAATTCAAGGGTGAGTTATATTTAAGGGGGGAGAATGTAACAATCCAATTATCAACTAGAGAGATATTAACAATGAGTGGTAGGTGTCATTAAATCATGCAACAAGGGATACAAAGTATAACTAATAAGTTTAGTTGAAAGTGAACCAAATGGCAAGGTTGGTAAATACCATTTAGTTAAAGGGTATGTTGGTACAAGGAGAATTTATATCATTTAAAAAGGGTTTGTTGAGCTTGTAATATCAGATCTGGAAGAAGAGTGGGAAGCTTAGAAGCATGAGAGAGGAGAGGGAGACATTTGTTTATCACCTTCACCTTCCATTTTCGTTTTCCATGGACAGCTTCCACTAAAAAGGTAATATATCTCTGCTCACAACTCCGATTAAGCTGATTCTTAACTTTCCGGAAAGCTCACAAAACTCTCTTCGATTTGCATATATGGTTTGTGTTCTTCATGTTCGGGATGAGTGAGATAAACACGTTTGAAGTTAAGGTTTTGATGCTGATTTTGGTGAAAAATCTGGGTACGGCATTTCTTGACCAGCTCCACAAATCATGTTGTAAGTTTTTACTCGTAATTCCGATTTAAGAAATTCTTGAAGTTCTAGAATCTACATGAAATTCTCTTCAATTTGATATATTGATTCGTGATTATAGCTTATATATTGAAGGAGGAAAACCTGTTTGGAGTTTGAAGATTCATGCTAGAAAATGGTAAAGGAAGCATTTCGGGATTGTTGATGATGAAAGTGAAATCTTGACCAAGATGGAAGTTGTATGGAAGCAAGCATGACATTCAATCCTCTATTAACCTAAGGTGAGTCTCTAGTTAGAAACTTTAGGAAAATTGAGGTTTTTATGAATACTATTTGGAATTTGGGGATTGAGTGATAATTGTCAATGCATGCTTGTTTTAATGATGATTATCATATTTCAATACTATTTTTCGTGTTTGACTGATGTGGATAGTTTGTTAGAAGTGGAAAAAATTGGGGATTTGGAACCTTTGAAAAATTCTATTAAGAACTGAGTTTCTGCACACAAAAAATGCAGACCACCTAGCGCGGTATTGGGGTTTAGCGCACCCTGAAGCTTTCTGAAAATAAAATAAAACGAATTAATTCCCCAGACCGCACTTAGCGTGACCCGGACCGGGCTAAGCGCGAAACATTCTGTTCTGGACCCTTTTTCTTAAATAAGGGAAGTGCTCCTGGACTTTAATCCCCTCCAATGGTTTCTTTAGCCTAGTAATCCGGTAATAAACATAGGATAAGTGATAAATCGGAATTTTAACGATTATTCTACTTCGACCAATTTTCGGTGATGACACTTGACTATCCTATGGTGGACGTATATCCCTTGAATGAAGAATGTAAGTGTAATGTCAATATTTAGGATCCCTTATGGATGAGAATATGACTTCATCCAATTTTTCTATGACACATATGTTATCGAAATGAGTATTATAATGATCTACGTCCGATTTATGATTCATTGTGTTGATTTGACATGCATGATGATTGTGAACCTTGATTTCCCGTCGTTCTGGTTGAACGTTTGGAAGAGTTGTTTGGTGGCTTGTCGGCCTTGGTGTCTGCCCTTGCAGATTGTTGTATACTATGATTTGGAAATATGCTTGAATCAGAGTAGAACCAGACTGGCAGGTGGTAAATCCTGTTTGATATTTATTGGTCAGATGTGCCTTGACTGTTATATTCTTTTTCTACACCTGAGCTGCCAAAGGCGATGTGCATGTGGGGTCTTTTATGGCGTTTCCCACTAGAGACTCATCAGTATTCTTAGTATTGGTAGGTGGGTGACTCCATGTAGGCTACGTCACCGGAATTATCTACCATCTAGCAACGCCATGTAGGCTACGTCTCTAGGCTTTCGCCCGGTGGCGTGTACGTTCGAGACGGCGTGTTTGCACTTGTGTGGTTGGTGCCTACCTCACTGGCGTATATAAGATGAAATCCATTACGATGTGCTTTTGAGGGTCTTTCACGGCGTTTCTCCACATATTATACTCATCTGCGTGCTTGGTGATGGGCGATGTGACGCTACTTAGGCAATGTCACACAGAGTACCCATCTCGGGTGAAATTCCATTTAGGAATGATCCGGTTTCATCGTGCAGTGTGCTTGTGCAAGTCTCTCGGCAACCTATGTACTAGAGTCTCAGCGTGGGTGTTGTATTTGGTAGCCTGGTCAGATATGTATAACTCCTGGATTCCTCACATATGGATGTGGGTTTGCATATTGTGTGGTATGATATTGTGTTGTCACCCTAATGGTTAGTTATGGGACTTTCATTGGTGGTGTTTCCCTTGTTTGTACTTGTACCGTGACGTGAGGTGTAACCCTGGGTTCTAGGTGAATCCATTTAGATACATGTACCCTATAGAACCGAGTAAACCCTTAAGATAGGGAGGCTCACTGAGATTTAGTAATTTCACCTCATTCCAATTATTATTATTTTTCAGGAACATGTTATAAGTGATAGGATTGTTAGATGATCGATTTCGAAGATTGCAGATGTGCAGAGGCAGGAAGACCTCATCCGATGTTATCTTTCCGTTGTGTGATGATGAAGACAAAATGTATTGGATACGTTCTGTTTGAGATTTATGTTGTATTCCGTTTTAATTTCTTGTCTTTTTCATCTAGTTATATGTTTGTTGTACCATAATTAACATCACTACATATTATTCTAGACATATATGTATGGGGTATCACAAATAATAAATGTGGAGAGAGAAGTGAGATAGAATAAGAGTAAAATCTCGCCTAAACACGTGCATCGCACGGGGTAAAAATACCATTAATATTATAAGAGGAAAATGTTTTGGAACAAATGACAAAAGCATGTGGTGTAAGGAGTGTATAAATTTTGATGTTATGAAATGACTAAGTTGCCCTTTTTGCTTTGTAATTTTTTGAATAGTGTAAGATATTTTAGGTAGAATGGTGTCATCTTCTATTAATAGCTTGATTGTTGATTTGTAAGATACATATGGCTTATAAGAGTTTTAGGCTGTTTCAAATTAATATTTCTTTTTAGGATTTTTTACCCCCATGTCACCTTCGTGAAAAAAAAACCAAATTACCACCATCTAAAAACAAATTCTCAATCTGCCTCCTTTTTGTATTTTTTTTTAATTAATTAACTGACTCTTTCATGAGGGTCCCATTTGAGATGGAGGTCACCTTTATTTTTTCAGTTTTTAATATAAACTGATTTTTAATTATTATTTTTTTGTTTTTAAATTTAATAAATTAATAAAATAACGTTCATGTTTGTTTGTTCGTTATTTTAGTTTGTAAACACATGAAAATATAAAAGATCATAGGAGCAATCCAATTAAACTTAAATTATAAAAGCAATTCAGTTAAACTTGAATCATCTCATCTTTAAAAGTGACTCATAATTAGTGGTTCAAACTTTTCACATTACTTCATCCGATAACTATAAATTTGGTCCAAACATTGCCAATAAAATTTTGGAATTTGATTTTTATGACTTGATTCTTAATCTACTACCTCTTAATTATAAATAAAGGGATTGATTATTTTGAGTTGGTCTTATTTATTTTTTAATTAACCTAAATTTTCTTTTAAAAAAATTGTTTTTTTTAATAATAATAAAAAAATTATTTTGTTATATAATGTAATCTACATTTTTCTTATGTAACTCCTTTTTTACTTTTGCAAAATAACATTCTCTATTAAATTTTCACAAAATCCCAACAGCATATCAACTGCATGCATTTTTAGAAAATTAAGTCATTTTAATTGAATTAACCATTAGCTTCTATCGTTATAAATTAGAAGTAATTTTTTTTCAAATCCAATATTACATGACATTATATTATTTGTTTCAATTATATATATTTTAATTTAAAAATTATACTGCAACTAATAAATATCTTAGAAAAATTTAATAGATGATTCAATCTATATCATATATTCTACACAAATAAATCAAATTAAAATCAAATTTTAATTAAAAAAATGTTCATGTGTTTACAAACGGAAAAAATGAACACACGAGCATGGGCATATTCATTTCAACGCGTAAAAAAACATTATAATATATTACGAAAAACATTTCCTCTTGTCAATCTTGTTCGTCTCCTTCCATTTCTAAAGTTTTCTAAGATTTGTTTCACAAAATTTATACTTTCTTTTATGTTATTTTTTTTAATGTTTTCTTTGCCTTATGATTTTCCCCTTTTATTCTAGTGGACTCTAATTTCTTCAACACAATATGTCATCTTTTCCTGCTTCCATTAAATCTCATCCACCTTTATCAAACATCCTTTTTCATAATTATCCACCACTCAGTGTTGTCAGCAAAGCAAAACCTTTTCCGTTGAAAGATGTCGTATTTGTGGATTTCGAAAGTTTTCTCATCGTGATCATGACATTGATCACCTTTAAAATACATAGCTGCTTTTCATTAACACCTTCCTTTAGAATCCCAGAGTTGAGACAACAGAAAGAGAAAATGAGTTTGTGGCTCAAACTGTGGAGCAGGAGAGGTTTTTTTTATGTTCGATCTGAATTTGTGGAGGAAAGTAAAATAGATGAGAAAAGTAATTATCTACTTGTTTATTTTAGTATTATTAGTTTAAAATATGTTAATTTAATTACTAGTTGTCATGAAAGAACTACATACAATCTACCTATTAATTTATCTTAGTAAACATTGTCAAAGTTTCACACAAACATTATCAAACTATGAGGGTCTAGCCAGCATCACAATGGTGCCAAGTCTGTCATGACACCTATGCTTAGGAAGTCACATCTTGAAAAGGTTGATACATCACCTTCCATAGAGTACATAAGACTCATTGAAAGAACTATTTATCTCACAACAGCAAGACTTGATATCTGCTACTCCGTCCAGCAATTATCCCAATCCATGTCTTGTCCTTCTTTAGCTCATACGATTGATGCCACTAGAGTTCTCAGATACATAAAACAATCCCCTTCTCAGGGATTGTTCTTTCCTTCCTCATCCAAGCTTCATCTCAAAGCCTTTAGTAACTCCAATTGGGCCACTAGCATAGAAACAAGGCACTCGATGACGGGTTATTGTGTCTTTCTAGGTGATTCTCTCATTCATAGAAGTCAAAGAAACAAAGCTCAATTTCAAGATTCTCATCAAAAGTTGAGTACAGGGATTTTGTTTCAGTGGCTAAGTTATTTACTTCAGGGCCTCAATGTTGCAAATGTTTCACAGGCAGTTTTATATTGTGAAAGTCAATCTACTTGTCACATTGAAGTCAATGCTACATTTCATGAACGGGCCAAACAAATCGAAATAGATTGTCATGTGATCAAAGAAAAATTATCTGCTAAGCTATTTCAATTGCTACTTATACCTAGTTCAGCTCAGTTGACTGACATCCTCACAAAACCCATGGACCCCCCAACCTTTCGGGGTGCTTCTATCCAAGCTGGGAATTTCAGTTAACTACTCTCCAACTTGAGAGAAGGTATTAGTGTATAGCTTAATATGTATTATAGCTGTTATAGTTAGTTATGACAGTTATTTTCTGTTTAAGCTTGTACCTCAAGGCATCTCTTTTGTATATAAGTTTGTCCTATCAATGAGAAAGCAAGTTCAATGTTATTAATTTTAGAAGTTAATTGATTCAAACCTTCTACATACATTTGTCTCAGCATGTCAATATACACAGAAAAAAAATGCTATTTTCTCAGTTTAGGTTGGTTCAACTATTATTACATAGTATCATTTGATAGCAGATAGTCCATTTCTTGGCTGTGAAAATTTCAATCTTGTTCCTCTTTTTCTAACAGCAGGGCTCATCTCATATCAATGCTAATTTTTTAAAGTGCAAAGGATCCATTGAATTGAAAAATCTGCATACATTATGTTATCTATTTTGTTGATAGGAGTGTACTGTAGGGACGTGAATCAAAGAAACAAATATACATAGGAAGAACAATGCAGAGAGAAAGAGAGGAGGTTTCAAATAATCATGTAAACTGTATATTTGTTAATTAACATGATTATGAGAGATTATCATGTTCAATAACTTGTGCTCCTCTCCATTCTTCACCAGGATTCACAGTCACAGGCACCAAAATTGAAGCAGGACCAGTGCATACAAAATAGTCCTTTCCATATTTCTCAGACATCGAACCAGGACTTGACACAATAGTATCCTCAAATCCCATTCTTATCACCCTGTAGAAAATCTCACGCCCCTGAAAAAAGAAACTGTTCTATAAAGATCTTTCGTACTATTATCCACCAATCACAAATCATATGATTTGTGCACAAAAATGTAGTATTGAAATGAAACTTGTCATTCTAACCTGGTCAATGATTTCATATTTCGAAGGCGGTGTGTTATAAAACGCCTTTGATCTTTCTTCTGGAGGCGCAGCAAAAACTCTACTCATCTTATTCTCAAGGAGAGTAATAGGAACACCTTGTTGAGTCCATGTACCAGGCTTCAATTCAGGCTCAGCACCAAAGGAAATCAATCTTTTAGGCTCAGATTTAACTGCTTCCGACGGACTCAAGATTTGAAAAGGAGAAGCAAGAGGAGGGTGTGAGCAGTATGAGCATGTTTGAAGACCTTTAATGGCAGCACCACCTCTTCTCTTAAATCGAAAATGGCTTAGTATCGCATTCGTTAGAGTAACAGGCTTGGGAGCTTTGTTCTTAACTATAACCGCTGTTGCCATACTCACAGGATAGAGTGACACAATATAAGTCATGTCGAAAAATCTATTAGTGCTTACCAATTCAACCTGCAGAAAACAAAAATGCATGCATCCAAAACCAAAGTTTCAGTATTTTACTGTCACAGCACAAAAGGGTGTGTGAATATCTATGAAATTGTACCTGGAGAGCATCAATGGCATCATAATCAACATCTTTTACAGTCCATTCTATCGAAGAAGGAAGCAACTCTTTTGCACCGGGTTGTAAGACTTCATTCAACACCAAACCAATTCCACCTTTAGCTTTATAGAGACCTGTTTCACTAGCAGGAATTGTGTAAAGAAATTCCTCACATCCATCATCTTTCCAAAACACTTTTGGTTTGTAAGATGTTACATGAGCATCAGGTAATCTTAAGGTCAATGAGCTTCCATTTCTAACTGTCAACTCAACAATGGGAGTGCTATTGGACTCCAAGAATTTGATGCCTTTTCTTCCAAATTTCTCATTGAGTGCCTCAGGAGTTGAAAGAGGTGTTGAAGTTGTAGCAGCTGAAGAGGCTTTTATTAAGTTTAGTTTGGGAAGAGATAAGGAAAGAAAAGAAGCCATGGAGAATAAGCAAATTATAAGATACTTTTTAAGAGATTCTAGAGAAGCAGGTTACTAGCATGCTAATGCTAATGCTAATTCTAGTACCACACAGCACTTTTTGGTTGAATTTTGGTTCCTTAAAGGAATTTCATGTGATTGATTATGTGTGGAAGGACATGTTTGCTTTGAACTCATGGCTTATTCTTGAATGAATCAATCTTAATAGTTTCAAAAAAGGACAAAGAGTGCAACTCAGCTTTGCCACATATATTTCTTGTTATCCATTTTGGTTTTTTTTTTCTTTGGTGAGTTTTATTTACTTTTACTTTGTTGAAATGTTAATTAAATTCAATATATATATGAACCAAAATATAGTGTATGAATCGTGAAGGATAGTGATAATTGTGGTTTCTAAGAAATACAATTTGTATGTAGACAAAAAAATTAAAATAGAAAATAGTGTTTGAAAATAATATTTCTAAGTTTGAAACTGGCATCCGCACGGGTAGCTAAGTAGCTTAATGTGATGAGGATTAGTAATTCGAAAGTGTAGATGGACAGATAATATTTCGAACCAACATATTTATAATTAAATTGATAGAGTGAACTATAGTTAAAATGTATTAAAATTTAGGGTTAAATATATTACATGTCTTTTCAAATATACTAAAATCTGATTTTAGTCCCTCTAATATTTTTGTTCAAAGAATCATCTTTATAAAAAATTCCGCCCATATTTTTTATCCCAGCTATCAATTCCACTTAACGGAGCAGACGTGGACAATGTGTTGGCTTTTTTTTAAATAAATGGTCAACAACTAATTTTCACGTGTGTAATCAAATTACAAGTCAATATGTATATCAATCCTTTTGTACCTATACGCTTAGTTCCTTCCTTCCCCTAATTTCATGCCCTAATTCCTCTTTGTCTTCTTCATTTTTCGTTGTAGGCCGAATCGACCTAACTTAATACGGCAAATAAAAATCGTCCTTCGTCTTCTTCATCTGAGGAACATTGATGTCGTATTCCAGAACTAGTGTTTCAAAACCCATGAACAAATCGTCGTCTTCTGTACGATGCAGACGAGAAAGGAAATGTGGTTATGAAGCACAAATGGTTTCATACATATGCAAGAAAGGTCCAAATAAAGGTAGGCTCTTCTGGATGTGTCCTTTTTGGCAGAATGGAGATACTTGCGATTTATTTGTATGGGATGAAGATCTGGTTGAAGACAACAGGGTTGGTGTCGAACAGGTAGATGTCAACAAGCTAAAGGAACTGGAGATTGTTGAATTGCTGAGAGAGTTGTATGAAGCTTCCAAGAAGAAGAACATGAAACTGCAAGCAAAATTGATATCAGAGGCATGGACTAGAAAAATGAAGTTTATATGTTTTCTAGTTTCTACTATGATTAATGTGTACCTATTATGCAAATGTTATTGTTGAGATTATCAATTATGAGCAATGTAATGATTGTGTTATTGTGTAAGATTGTATGAGTAGGTTTGTAATTGTAATGAATTGTTATGGTGTACTGACTAAGGAATTGTAATTATGTACTGAATAAGGAATTGAAATTGTATTAGTATTTTCTTCAAAGTTGATTTTTTTTTTTTTTTACCTAGTTTTGCATAGTTTGCATAAAGTAAATTTTCTATCATGTGAAAGTCACATATAAAATTGGACGTAGTTTGCACCAAGTTGGAATTTATAAAGCATTGACATTATAGGTAAGTGAATATGGAAGTCAATCAATTGTGCTCAAAATGACATGATAGTTTATCATTAAAATAGGTTATCCAAACAGATCCATTACATGTACTGAGATTGTATATTAACCAAAATAACAAAGTTTTCAACTTAATATATTATCAAGTTACAAGTAACTGCTCAAAGTTTGCAGCGTACATAGATTTCAACTTAATATCAGCAAATTATACATAGTTTGCAACTCAAAAATACAACAAAAAGATCAAAATAAGTAGATTCCTTATTGAGTCAAGTTTCTTTGGATTTCATCCCAACTTTTCATACCCTTCTTGACTTATGGCTTTGATGTATCTTCTTCAACGATTACAACTGAATCTTCAGGGTATCTTCTTGGTCCCTTGATGTTTTTAGTTTTTAAAATCTTGAGTCTCTCACTCTTTCTAGTATGCACATCAACACTTGGTCCCTTTCTCTTATTGGTATGCACCTCGGCACTTGATCCCTCACTCTTACTGGTATGCACCTCAGCATTTGGGACATACTTCCTCCTTGCCTCTTTCAAAGAAGCGACCTAAATTATGAGCCATAGTCAATATCAGAAAAACATTAAAATAAAACTAGGTAACAGGCTATAACCAAACTTACTGGACCACTGAAGGCTGGTTTGACATGAGATTTCTTGACTTTTGGTGCAGACTCAAAAAATGTTTTTGGTCCAGAATTCTCTGCAGCCTGATTTTTTATAGGACTTAGGTCAACATTGACTGGTGGAATGTCAAGAAAAGTTTCTTCCTCATTGTTGATATCATTAAGAATTTCCTCAAGAACATATGGATCTATTTCATCAAGGTATCATGTTCTAACTAAGTTTGATGCAGGATCAGTAGTATGAACTTCATCTTGCTCAGCATGAATTGAGTTTGGTGCTAGATCAGTAGTATTGATCTCATATTGCTCAGCGTGAACTGGGTTTGGTTCAAGATCAGCAGTATGGACCTCATCTTGCTTAGCATGAATTGGGTTTGGTGTAACTTCACCAATATTCACTTCAACTTGATCAAGAACAGGTCCCTGCACTGATGTATGGCTTTGTGCCTGACCTGGTGCCTTCGCATGAGCCCTTCTACCCTTTTTATTAAGTGACCCATTTGGTATACCCTAAAAAGTATAAAAACATACCAATAACATGCTATAATATTCAACATATAGTTTTACACAAAAAATAATAAATCACAATACTAACCTTTTTTTGCTTTGGTTTTTGAACATTTCCAGACTGACTTGCCTGTATGGGTAGTTCAGTTGTGGTGACACTTGGGTTACTATGTAGAACTATTTGTTTGTTCTTCTTTCATGTTCGAGTGTTCTGACCATATTCTATACATGTCTTGCACCTATGATTAGTGTTAGATCTTTTCCACCTGGTTGCATTTGATTCATTGAGATCCCTTCTTATTAGTCTTTTGGGTCTGTTTGGGCCTCTTTTGAACATAGGAGGGAAAATGATTGGATCAGTAGTTTTGGGCCACTTGTTTTGGCCATTCAGGGGGTGATGCCTTCGTCATAACACTTGACATGAGTTAATTTGTTGTAGTACTCCTGAACATAATTAATAGGATCATCTACTTTCCTATGAATTGCAGAAACTACACACCTACATGGTATACCAATGATATCCCAAAAGTTATGTGAACATGTATGCTTATCCAAGTTGACTACAAAACTATCATTAAAAATTACATAGGTAACTTGGAAGGCCAATTGTCCTGCATAAGTTGTTGTTCAACTAGAATTCTTTTTAATCTCTCTATTCAATCTCTGAAGTGGTTTAGACATGATTCTACCTTATACCTATTAACTTTTTCCCTTAAAGTTGCAAACCTACCCATAAGATAAGATCCATAAATAGAGGAAAGACACGCTTACCCACTTAGATTTGGAACTGCCTCCAACCATTTAAAAGCATCATTGATGGCATCTTTGACCTTCTGCATATATTGGTCATGGGCCTCAATATATGTAGCCTTTGCTGCAACCATCATGAGATCCCTAAATAGGATACCACCTCCAAAATTCTTTTTAAAGTTAGCATACAAGTGTCTCACACAAAATCTATGTTCAAAGGCTGGATATTACTCCTTAAACACTTGTATAAGACCTTGAAAAACAATGAAAACAAGTGGAAGTAAAAAACATTAAAATAGCTCATTACTAGTGTAAGTCAAAAAAACTACACTAAAATCAAACATAACAAGCAATAAATATGCATACCTTTTGTTGGTCATAAATGAATCAATGTTTTTTCACTAATGTTCTCAAGAAGAAGTTGCATAAACCAAATCCAAGTATCCTTTGACTCAGTTTCTACCACTCCAAAAGCTAAGGGTAAATACTGGTCATTTGGATCTCTTCCAATAGCTATTAACAAAATCCCACCATACTTGTGTTTTAGGTGACATCCATCCCGTCCAATAAATGGCCTACAGGCCAACTTCAATAAGGGTAAATACTGGTCATTTGGATCTCTTCCAATAGCTATTAACAAAATCCCACCATACTTGTGTTTTAGGTGACATCCATCCCGTCCAATAAATGGCCTACAAGCCAACTTCAGAGCTTTCTTTGTCCCATCAAAGCACATATAACACCTTTTAAACCTTGGTAGCAAATCTGATCCAGGAGTTTGTATGTTCAACTTGAAGGTATTTCCTGGGGAAGCCCCCCTCAATTCAGTTCAATATGACCATGAAAGAATGTATTGTTTGCTAGAGTTCCCTTCCACTACCCTTTTGGCAATTTGTTTTGCCTTAAATGCCCTACATCCAGGGATTTCAGTTGCATATCTCACTCTTACATCTGCAATCACATCATTCAATTTCATTTTGTTATTGTTTTTCAATCTATCAACAATTAGTTTTGCAACCTATTCAGCTTTGGTACTCTTTTTAAAAAATTGTCTTTCACACTTGTGTTTAGCAAACAATGTCTTAATTCTAAATGTGGTTGATGTTAACACTTTACTACACGACACACTGTAATTACATTGTCCCTTGTCCTTGCAAACAAATTTACATCTCACTGCATCATTTTTCTCAAATCTCACATCCCTCTCATTCAAACTTGATATCCTTCATAGACTCATCACTTGAAACCTTCAACTTAAGTGGAGTTGACGGCAGGGATGAAAAATAGGGACGGAAAACTTTATAGGGACGATTCTTTGAACAAAAATGTTAGAGGGACTAGAACTAGATTTTGGTATATTTACATGGACTTAAAACATATTTAACCCTAAAATTTAAAAGCTTAAAAATTATTAAGATACTTAAGGATAAAAAGTAGAGAGAATTTGGAGATTGTTCAACAATTTGCTCAAAAGTATAACAAAACTTTGAATGATATTGTCGTTTATCCAGGAACATGGACATCGGATAAGAGAATAAACCACATTATTGATGCAATATATATATATATATATATATATATATATATATATATATATATATATATATATATATATATATATATATATGTGTGTGTGTGTGTGTGTGTGTGTGTGTGTGTTTGTTGGTGGCACAAATTGGTAGATGTGGCAAAACAAGTCCAGCTCATCGAACATGTTTGTTTTGCTTCCATATTTCGCAGAGTGAGTCCATGATTGGGACCCACACCCCCTATGATGTTTATCCGCCTTATTATTTGTGTGTGTGTGGCCTTTAGCGAGCCATGCTCGTCGAATCCGTCTCGTCCTCACTCATTCTTTTGTGGAGCAGACAAATATTTTAGACTTGCGCCCTATAATATGACGGTCATACTCTGTTCTATTTTTTCAGACTTTTGTGGATGTACTCAAACGCGTCAAACATGATAATTTGCTAACCTTTGCAATTTTTGTGAAAATATTTTATTAACTCATCTTTTAAGTGACACATTTCTCTTTGTATGCTAAAAACTAAACTTAAACTAGACAAATAGGAGAAGGAATCAAATGTTATCACAACCCCATACCATACTGCTAACACAACTGTTGGAATATGTCTTAAAACATTTGTTGATGAAGAGAAAAAAACATATTTCGAGATTGTTAAAAATCAAAAGGCCGAAAAATAATCAGGTTCGATCAATTTACGGGTATCAGGTTTGATCAGTTCGATTCATTGATTCATTCATTAATGTTAGAATATTTTATATTAATTTGGAGATAATATAAATTAATATAAAAAGATATTATAAGATATTTATGATATTCTAATAGATAGTGTAAGATATATATTTATAATATTCTAAAAGATATTATAAAATATATATTTATAATAGTCTAAGAGATATAATAAAATATTTATAATATTTGAGAGATATTATAAGATTATATTAATATCTTTTATTATAATAATTAATGAGATATATTTTGGGATTCGTTATGGATGTTGGATTTTGGCTATAATAAATATGTATCTCTTATAGTGTGACAAGCTTAGAGCTTACACCAATAAAGGAGGGCAAGGGAATAAAGGAGAGCAAGGGTTTAAAGGCATAACATAGGGTTTTGGCTATCCTCAAGGAAATCTTAGAAAGAAAAGGTTTTGGAAACCTTTGGGGTTATCTAAGGTTATTGAGAATTGGGAAACACTTGTTTACACCTTGGTTTGAGTTATTCATATATTGAAGGTTGAAGAGGTTGGGAAACAATTGGGTAGAAAATAGGGTAATTTTTGGGCACCTTCAGGATTGTTCTTGGGAACTTGAAGGCTAAGGCTACTGTCTTGTAACTCATTTGTAATATCTTGTAACAACTTTCTAAGTATAGTGAATTAGAGAGTTGCTCTCTCCCCATAGTAGATCGTTTGATCGAACTGGGTAAATAAACTTTCGTCTTTTTCTCGCTTTATTTTGTTATATTATCTGTGTACGAGTTATTATTGTTGTAGACCATTTATTTTGGTTGCTATTATTCTTTGCCTCATAAATTGATTTTGAATTTTGTCGTAATTAACAATAAGATTCACAACAACAACAATGTTACTTCCCAAATATAAAAATGACTAACCGATAGATTCGCATATCCACAAACAACATATTGATATACCACAATACATATCATTAACCTTTCGATATATCGAGATACACCCTAGGATGCGAGAACCGTTAAGGAATATTATCTTCAATACTAATTGATTTGAAACATAGTCATGTCTAAGATCAAATTTTTGTCTCTTCATCCATTTTTGCAACAATAATTTCCTAGTTTCGAAAAGTCTTTTTTGTTCGTAGTCTTCTAAATTGTCCAAATGCAAGCAAACTATATCACCAAAAGATTTGAAGATGTTCGACTTCCTCTTCTCAACAACCCATTAAACTTCACGTAATATTGTCAACCATCATTCTTCAAAACTGTTACCACTTCAAGCCATTGACAAATGCAATTCCACACCCTTGCAAATATCGAACACTAAAAAAATATGTGATACCGATTATTCACTATCACATTCTCCAGCACACCTACGTACGCCATGATCGATCACTCTCCTTCTACCCAAAAAAAATTGTGCTTGGAATCATGTTCTAAAACATTCCTCACACCATCTTTCACACTTTTGAGAGAATCGCCTTACCTCAAACCCTAGACCAAGGAATCGTTGAATGGTTTTGAGACTCTGACATTAACCTCTTGTATGTCTCTTTCAATGAATATTCATGTGCCTCTGTTTGATACCAACTAGTTACTACTAATTAATTAATATTCTTCTGCTAAATTGATGTAACACTACCCATGAATTTAAATCTTCATTTGACGCCTTATATTTATTGACCAACGCCTTATACCACAAACCCGACTTTTCTATTTTAACCTTCCACATTCATTTACCTAACATTGTGAACATTGAACGCCATCAAATTTCAAATACAAAAACCACTAACCTACCCCCAAATTTAAATCTTTCCTATTTTTTGAACACCTAGTGCTCTAACCACTAACATGTACACCTTCTCCAAACACCTTCCAACTAATCCTATTTATTTTTCCCTCTTCCTCGTTACCTTCAAGATTGAATTTAGTAAAACAATCTAACAACCAAAAGTTATATAAAAATTGAAATTTTAAGCAATTTACATAATTCTATTGAATTTCATCTATTTTTAAATTATTTTTTTAGGAAACTATTAAAAAAAATTATCTAAATAACCCACTTTTTTAAATAAATATCTAAACTAACCCACTTTCAATATACTTTTAAATCAACTCGCTTTCAAATAAAAAAAATCACAACACAAAAAACAATGTCAATCAAATTGACGATAGTGTATAACACATAATAAGATATGTCAGTTCAATTGGTGACAGTGCACAGACACATAGGAGAGAAAGTGTTTGAAAGTTGACTAGTTTGAAAAAGTGATTAGTTTGAATGTTTATTTGAAAAAGTGGATTATTTAAGTAAAAAATTTAAATATTAAAATCATTTATTGTTAAAAAAAATTCATGAAATTTTAAAGCTTTGGTGAAAAGTAACAGAGAGATGGATTTGCAATTTTTAAAAATTTAAAAGAACTGATTTACAAATTTTAAATTTTACTAAGATTAATAAGGGTCAATTAGAAATTTTAAAATAATTACAAAGTAGACTAACTTTCAAAAAGATTTTTTAAAATGAGTGTCGTTTTAGTAGAAAAAAATATTTTAAAATGAATGTTATTCTCACTTTTCAATATAGTAATGATAGTTATTTTTTCAATTATGTCATATAATTATTACTCTGCATACAACTTCCAATAAATTAATAAGACAAATTTAATTTTAATAAAAGTTCAACGTCTCATGACAATATGATTATATTTCTTAATGTGTGTGCAAAAACTTTAAACAACAATTATTTTAAAACAAAGGGAGTAATAATTAATTTGACATTATAAAAAAAAAATTTAAATTGTGACTAAAGACAAAATACTTATTAAATACATTTCTGCAAATATTCTGAAAGAGTACTTCTGAAGAAAAAAAATTATGATATAAGATGAATCTCAAAAACTAATGAATTAAACGTGGTGTACACATGTAAAAGGTGTGTTCAAAAAATCGTGTATACTATAAATACATTTCCAATTTTTAGAGGTATTTTCAAAATTTTAAGCAGTGGCTAAGAAAACTTATAGGGTGCATTAAAAAATTCTCCAAAAATAAATTTTCAACAGTACTCTGAATTTATATTAATAACTATTTAATGCTAATTATATTTTTTTATCATTTTATAGTATCCGTCCATTATATCAGATACTTATTAAATTTTGCAAAAGAACCTTTGTACCATACTAGGAAATTGAGGACTAAAACAACCACATTTTATATTATTAAATTAATCGAGACAAGAAAAATAAATTAAAATGAGTTACTACACTCCATACCAAGGTCCAATAAGCATATAAATTAAGACTCAAACACCACAACTCTTCCGTGACCAATGAAATTGGAAGAAAACAAAACGAACCAGAAAAGAAAAATAAGAAAACACAAATAAAACAAAAACAAATATCAGCAAATAACTAACACTAATTTAACTGCTCTTTGAAGAATCTTCAAATGCTGGGGTGGATCCATTCCTGTCTATCAGTTCCTCTGAATTCACCTTTCCGTGTGCTGCATCTGCAATGGCTGATTCATTCTTCAAAGTTGTTTCAAGAGATTTGGGTAATGTAACTGAGCCAAATGTAATATCACCCGCATTGTTGACAGGTTTTGGTAACTGCTGTTCCTTATACTTCCTCTCCTGAGTGGTCTTTTCGCGAGACTCATAAAACCCAAAATCATCCAATATGGTTGTTTTGCTTGAATGTTCCTTGAAAATTTTTACAATTTGAATGCCCTTATCAAACTTAACCTGCAGAAATACATATATAAGCATCTAGCCGAAACAGAGTTTGATCATGGAGTAATGAAACGAGTAACTAAGCAACATACCTCCTGAGTATCCCTACTATTAGTTACAGGTTTGTCTTCATTGTTTTCGAGTGTTATGTGCCTTAACATACCATTTGGGATATCCTTAATGATATGCCACTTCAAATTAAAGCAACCAGTCCACCTGTCCTGCTGCCAATACTCTACAGTTTTATCGAAATCAACTGGACCAGTCATCTCAGCTAACCCAACAAATTGACCGCTAGTATTGACCTGTATGGAAAAAATGAATAAGGGAAAACAAACAGTTTAACAAAACAAACTATAATCTGGGAGTTTGCAGAGTGAATGCTGCTTATGACACTCACCGAAAATAACAAAAATATGGGACAGACACCAGACTTCTCCTTGGCTTCTTGGTATGCTGCATCCAGCTTTTTGTTGCCGTTGGGAGTGCTTGCCCAAACATTATATTTTATGCTCTTATGAACATCATCCTCACTGTAGGATTTGATGACATAAAACTTTGCATCAGAATAATTCTCAGACAAATCTTCTCCTTTGTATTGTTCTCTATTCGGAACCACCTGAGGCACTTCGTTGTTATCACTCTTCACTGGAAGGTTCTGTCCTTTAAGTAATAATGTGACAGGTGCAAGACTTTTTACGCCTTTATTATCAGAAATCTTGGCAGCTCTTGGTCCCTTATTTAGCTCACTGAAACCGTCCACATTCCTTCTGGAATCATTGGCAACATAGCCATTACCTGTGGCTCTAAACTTGTAATCATAAGAGCCTGTTCTAGATCCATATGCAGAAGAGCCAAAGCGAGAATTAGCTCTGAATGTGTTTCCATATTGGCTGAACATACTGTTGCTTGGATACATGCTGTTCATGAATCCAGGAACTAGCTCCATTCCAGATGGATACCTGGAACCATTCAAGTTCTGCAACAAAGAATGTATGTTTGAGTCGACATTTAATTGATTTAAACATGCATCACAGAAGCTATACAGATACCAATAATAGATGCAACAATGATATAAAGGAAAATTGTTCGGTAAACATAACAGATTTGATAGAATGTTATTAATTAAGATCTCACAGCATATAAGGTTCAGGGTTTTTATGATGTTAAAGAACTCGTAAAAGGATGACAAATCTGCCTTACCATGTATTGTGGAAGCGGCTGAGTGTGTCTTCGATTTCTTTGAGAAGAGAAATCTTTGACAGGCATTACTTGTGAAGATAATCCAACCTTTCCTCCATGTTTGGTCTGTCGATCAGAAACCAACGACAGCTCTGCAGGGGTTGCTGACTGTGTACCTTGAGTACCCAATCTTTGACCCTGATATCCTGACAATGGAGCACAAGCTGGCAAACTAGACCCTTGATAAGAATCCCTTGTTTTCAAAGATGTGTGTTGGGAACTGGTAATAAATGACTTTAACCCATTTTGGTTTGTACAGTCACCATTGACCATGCTAACAGAGTTTCCATTATTCATAACATTTGAAGGAACACAGTCTGCATTAACGGCAGTTGACATCTCCCGTTGTGCAACACTGGTTTTATTCGGAGCAAACACATCAGCAGAAGTTGCAGAGTTGTAATAAGAACAAGGATACTGATACTGTTGGAGCCCATACAGCTGACCATCATGTTGAACCATTGGAGAGGAGGAATTGGGCGAAGCATACGCTCCATATGGTGTATATCCATAACCTTGATACATATAAGAGCAGTTATCCCCATAAACACCCTGTAAATAGATCCAGCAAGAAAAACAATCATTGAAGTGGTTAAAGGCATCTCATTAACAAAATGATGTTTCACCAAACAAAAATGATAAGAAACAATCATAAATTAAGTAGAACAGAAACCCAAAAACAACAACAATAAAAAAGAATTGAAAATTCAAGAGTAGAGGATCAACTATAACCAGATTCACTACCAGTAAAAGATTAGAGAAGATAAGCATTTGCCAAATACTTCACAATAATTTTAAATTCAAAACATCCACACCATCGACCAACATAAGTGGGTAAAACAGTCTATATGTCTCAAAAAATATTCAAAAAGGATGCAGCAAGCACCATTCTACAATCCTTCAATTATGTAGCCAACATATAACAAAAGCAGCCACGGGCAAAACCTGTGGCAAAAATACAAGACATACATTCATCACAAACAAGTATTGAAATCAGAGAAGAAAGTACTTACTTGAGCCATCCCTCCATCAAGGTTCGCATAATTGGAATAGCCACTCCAATCTCCTTGTCCATCATAACCTGGTAAAAAAATTACATGACCATGTCATTTTCCCAAAGCTAAAAAACAATTAGTTCAAATATTAAATCAACAATCTTTGCATTTTTTTGAATCAGCAGCCCGTGTGTGGCTGTATGCATATCCTTACAATCTTAAAAAGCTTACCTTACCTCCGTAATAATACGCAGTAGAAGGATATCCATTTGGAGCAAAACTCGGATTCGGATTGAATGGCTTGCCAGTCCCCTTAGCTTTACTACCGGCAAAACTAGATCCATTCTGCATACAAACGATAACAAAGATCAGCAAGCACAACACAACAACACAACAACAAACAAAAAACATATACCACAGCAATCAGATGAGATTTACCTTCTTCACAGGCTCGGCATCTCCATTAATAATCTTTGGCTGTGAATCCAGGGACAAATTCTGCAATAAGCTTGCAGCTTCTGCAGCAGTTAGGTCAAGGAATAAAATTTCACAAACAACGACAAGTACATATATTAAAACAAGCAAAGAAAATACAAAACCCTAAGAAAGAGAAAACACGTGCTTGCAACAGAAATTGGATGCAGAAAAGTTAAATTTAGAAAAAGAGAAGAGAAAACGGAGATGAGAAAGTGAGAAAGAAGGATACTGTCAGAGGAAGGAGCAACAGCTGCCATGATCTAATTGAGAGAGTGAAGAAGAAAGGTTTGGTGTAGCCGCCAAGAGTGTGGAGTTTGGGTTTTAGAGAAACTGTGAGAGAAGAATAAAAGGAGGAGGATTTAAGGGGCGCGTTAATTTATATACCAAACCCAACATGGGAGATGAAACGTATCGGATAAATTTTTATGGTAAAAACTGTGATCTCATATTTATCTCTCTATTTTTCGTTTTTGTAAATATATAAATGAAGTTTTTATTACAATAATAAAATGGTAGGGGCACTATTGTCATTCAATTAAATATTTTATTTTGTTAAAAATAATATTATAATTTAGAATTTATTATCGTTGTGATTGGTTAACAGTATCCATGTAAATATTTTTTTCTCTTTTATTAATATATAATTTTTATTATAGTTATGATGTGGTAATTTAATGTATTTATTTTAGTTTTATAAAAAAAATAAGGTTAAATTAATTTCAGGGTCCTTTAACTTATTTAAATGTAGTAGATTGGTTTTTATGTTATTTTCGTTATATGTTGGTCTTTTATGTTAACTTAACACTTGTATCGTTGATTTTTATGTTATATTAATTTTATTTTAACTTTTAAAATTCTTATTAAATCTGTTTTTGGTCCAAATATTATGAAAAAATTCTTAAAAATATTTCTTCTCGTTTTACATTTCATATAATTTTCTGAGAATTTTAATTTCTGTTTTACTATTTTTGTTTAATTTTTTCATTTTCGTGCATTTTAATTAGTTTAAAAATACTTTTATGCACTAAAAAATTCTGAAAATTATATGATCTAATGATGGTCTTTAACCTATGTTAAGTGACATATACATACCATTAGTGTCACTTCAAATTTTTTGAAAAGGAAATTGAGAAAAAGGTCAACGATGCAAGTATTAGTTAACATAAATTACTCATATGTAGGAAAAACAACATAAAAGATCAATCTATTACAATTAAATAACTTAAAGGACCTTGGGATAATTTAGCCAAAAAATAACTTTATTTAAATTTAACTAAAATATTTATTAGGTTTTTTGGAGTTGTCTTAGATCGGAGAAAGATTTCACTTTCTTACATTTGGTTGTATAGGGGAAGACACGAGAAGGAAGAAACGATGTTTAAAGGTTTTAGTGCTTCAAGTTAAAGATCCTCAAATGATGAGCACACTAATGATAGTGATTTTTGTGATGAGGAAGATTCAGATGATGAACAAATATGATTATTTGTGAGGAAATACAATCGATACATTTGGAAGAATGTCAAACACTCCGACAAAAATCTTGTGAAATTTAAGAGATAATGTATATCCTCCAAATATAAAGACAACAAAAGGGATAAGACAAAAGGTATGTGTTATGAATGTGAAAAGTCGAGTCATTTTAGACCTGGTTGTCCATCTTTTGCCAATAAGAAAGGAAAGGGTCAACGAAACAACTCTATGAATTATAGAAAAAAAACCTATATTGTTTGGGATAGCGATAGTGATGCCTCAATTAATGAAATATCAAGTGATAATAATGAAGAGACTGATTATTGTTACATGACAAATCAACATTAAAGCAAGAAAAAGAATGTAAGTCATTATAGATACTCTAACGTTGATAAGTTGCATTTTATTGAATTGAAAAACGCTTTTGAAAATCTACAAAAAGAGACATTACATGCTTATAAGAAATTAGCTTCCAATGAAAAAGTTTTTACATATTTAGAAGCGAAGGTTGAAGAAACACATAAGCAATTTGAAGCATTAAAGCAATCTATTGTAGATAGTCAAAATCATAGAAAAGATGATGATAAACCATGTCAGTTTGATTGTGAAACTTGACAAATTTGGCAACAAGAAGTGAGTACTCTTAAAACCAAAGTGGACAAGGTATCACAACCTTGTGTTGTTTTTGCTATTGATTTTTAGAGGTTGAAAAGCCTTATAAAAAGTATAATTTGATCAAGAAGGTTCAAATAGCATAAATAAATATTATCATCATCATAGGTTACTTTGTCACTATTGTTGCAAGAAAGGCGACATTATTGAAAAATGCAAATTTAAGTGTTTTTTAGTTTCTAAAGGCAATTTTCAATTATTACCCAAATGCAAAAATTATTTTACTCACTCCCAAAGACCCAGAGAGAATTGGGTACCTATCACTTTTGTTTGATTTTGTAGGTTGAGTATCTTGATGCTATGATGTGAAAGTAGATTCTCGATAGTGGATGTTCAAGACACATGATGGAAGACATTTCTCTATTCTCTGACTTTATGGCGAAGAAGAAAGGTTATGTATCCTACGATGATCACAACAAATATGCAATACTTTGAAAAGGTAGTATAGGTAATCCCTCAACTATTATTATCTCAAATGTTATGTTAGTTGTAGGTTTTAGACATAGTCTTTTTAGCATTAGTCAATTGTGTGACAATGGTTATAAGGTGACTTTTGTCAAAGATTGTTGCACAAAAGAACCTAATGAAAATAAGGATTATATGTTTAAGGGTGTGAGTGTAACTAATATTTATATGCTTGACTCGAGAGAAGTCTCATTGAATAATGTTTAATGTCTATTTACCACAAATGAAGAGCTTTGGCTTTGACATAGACGTTTGGTGCAAGTCAATTTTGACCTACTTAATAAAAGAGTTGCAAAAGATTTAGTATTTGGTCTACCAAAAATAAAGGTTTCAAAAGATCACCTATGTGGTGCATGTCAAAAGGGAAAACAAACAAGAGTCTCTTTTAAATCTAAAATTGTTTTAACGTCAAGACCTCTCGAGCTCTTTCACATAGATTTCTTTGGACCATCATGAACCAAAAGCATAGGTGAAAACTATTATGGTTTTGTAATTGTAGATGATTTCTCTATAAGCAACTTGAAAATCCGGCTCTTACACCACATTCATAATTAATAACGCATTGCATTACATATGTTGTAATGTTGTTTGCTTGTTATTTATCAATTTCGCGTCATTACATATAAATGGGGATATGTGATTGTTTCTATTCTATGCAAAAAAAAATAGTGATATATTAGTATGTGTATTGAAACATGATACTTCTCACGATTTGCAATCTTTATTTTTGATGTTGTCAAAGAGGGAGAAGAATATGTGAGATGTATGGAAGCACAAAGTGAGGGGATCCTTCGATTAACTACGTGGAGTGCATCGTCGCAAGTGTTTCCATCATAAAAAAGGGTGCGTATGTGACTACAACTTCACCATTTGATGTTTTGCATGATGTCAAAATTAGGAAAACTTAGCATTTGTGTCTATTAGATGGTATCTCTATGTCTAGTAGCACTATCTTGTATTAGGTCTTATGAACCATTAAAAACCATTTTGAAATTGACCAAAGGCTTGAAAAACAAGGTTTTGCATAATTTTCTCTTGCATGTGCCAGCACATACTTGTTTCAGGCTGGCACATGCAACTCAATTTCAAAGCATGTAGCTTTTGGAGGTCTTAAGCCGACACATGCAGTATTACATACCGGCATATAATGATAACATCCAATTAGGTTCTTGTGTAGACAAAAATATTAGGTTGAGATTTGCAAGGGGTTTCATCTAGAAAATCTACAAGTTTGTTCTCCAAAATCATTGATAGTTTTGGGGGTTGTTAAGTGTAAACTTTTAGATAAATATCATATTAATTATTGACACTTTTAACCTCTTTTATTGATTTTATTTAAGTTAATCACTTATTTTTAAGTCATTTGGTGTAAATATAACTATTTTGAATATTTTAATTGGTTTGTTAGTTTTTCAGCTTATTTTGATCAGAAGTTGCAGCTATCGACCGACTCGGAAGAATGCAAGAAAAAAGAAAATATTTCTCCATTTTAGAAGCGTCGTCCGGCAAGCCAACGACAATGAGGAAGCGAAGCGTCTCCCAATGACGCAAAGTCGAGAAGGCAGCGAAAAAGGGCCAAATTTGGGAAATTCCCTGGAGGGTCTCGCTCTAGGATTCGCCTGGCGTTTCTTGTGTCGCCCGTCGAAGATTCTGGTCGCCCAACGATGGTCTTTATTTCAAACTTGTTCATTCACCTAACTTGGGCACGTGTTCATACTTTGTGGTGGAGTCCGGCGATGCTTTATGGTCGTCTGACGATTTTGGACTGACAACCCATACTTTTGAGCTACTTTTAAGATATTTCGTGTACTCTTTCCTCATTCTAACAATCTTCCAAGGCAATATAGAGAGAAAACCTAAGAAAAAAAACCCTTTTCCTCCATTTTTACAAAGTTCAAAGCTTTACTACCTCAATCTTTGATCATTCAAGATTAATATTCATAAAGCTTTGGAGTTTACTTGATCATCAAGCTACCATGGAAATGGATAGCTAAACCTCTTCTTTGTGTCAATATTAGAGGTAATTAACCTAATTTTTATGTATTTCTTTTGATCTCTTGGTGTATGAACTTGGTTGATGATTAATATATTTTGAATATCTTTGTTTTATTTGTACTTTTTATGGTTTGAATCATGATTCAGAAATGTGTTTCAAACTTGACCTAAGATATTCATCTACTAAGGAACAAATGTTAGACATAGATTTGTGAGTTAGTATTTACTTGTATCAAGCTTTAAGATTATCATGTCAATAGTTAGAGTGAGACATCATCTAAAGATTAACATGATAAAACTCACAATATTGGTTGGAAATCAACAATATTGAGAGGATACGTGAATATATCGATCGTCAACTAGTTCATCCGTATGGTTAATTGAATTTATATGAAATTAAGTTAATGAAACTAATCTTGACATGCTTTTACCATTTGAAAAACAAATCCAAAACTCTCTTTAATCCAAACAACTCTCTTTTGATAAGAACACTAAACTTGTTTGCTTAAAATTTATGATTTTTGTGACTAGGAACCAAAACCCTTTTGTAATCAAATCTTAAAATACACTTGAACTATTAAATGACGCTGATATCACACTAATCCCCGTGGAAAACGATAATTAAAAAATATTGTGTTAGAAAATACGTACAACAGGGGTTTTCATGCAAGACATTCAAGAGTGGATTAAAGCCTAGTGAAATCCTTTGGAGATAAATAACGCAAATGAAGTAGCGTGAAAACGCTTAATCAGGTTGAAGTTTCTTGTGTGCAATAGGTACAATTGATCGTGCATGAAAGCTTTGGAGATAAAGAACACAAACGAGTAGAAATATTCGACAAGTAAATTGGTAGCTATTGTATCTTGGTCTTTCTCAAGATCAAGAGAAGAGAAGGGGTTGAATCAACAACAGACGAATAGGGTTTGTAGGATTTCTCTTGGAACACTTCACTTGTAACGACTTTTTGCATAGTAAAAAATCATCCTAATTCCAAAATTGGAATTGGATTGAGACGTAGCCGTAAAGAGGACGATTATCGAACTTTCTAAGCAAATCTTTGTGTCTTTTTTTCTAAGTGTTTCACATGCTTTAATTTTCATTAATTAATTTGTCTAATAACATTGACTAATCGATCGACTCGTAATAATTTTTTTGAAACTATTTTGTTTTTGAATTGTGTGTTGATTTGCTTATAATCACTTTTGATTGTAATTTACTTTTTTATATAAACAAAACTCAAAGGAAAATTTTGAAAAATCGGTCGCACACCAAGTGCTCAACAAATTGCTTTGTTTGTTCTTTTGTTAGTTTCTATTGGAAATAATATTGTTAGTAACTTGCTATAAATGATTAATACTTTATTTATTGATTGAAGTTTATAAATTCACTATTGTGTTTCTCTTTCCATAAATCTCTTTATATTTGCATATCTGACTTCCAATAGCAAAGTTCATATAGACGAACTTTTCAATTTATATCAAAACCTTTCACGAGCACTATTCCTTTTAACTACTTTTAATACCATGGTTTTTATCTGAATTTTTGGCTTGGTGATCTATTCATCCCCTCTAGATAAAACATCATCGTCTAACACTTTAATGATGAGTTGTGTAAGAGTTCAAAAGGTCAATCCACCATTATTATTGCAAAATACTTAAGCATTTTGCTACTAGTAACTTTATTTAAGGATAGAAGAATTCTAATACCTCATAAAATATTTAAAAGAATTATAGACCTCTTATACACAAGAGAAAAACTGTGAAACTTAATTTAACATTTACATTAGTTTTTGTTATGTGCATATGTTAAAATATAATATTCTAACAAAAAACAAAGTATTTTCACTGTAAGGATCCAAGCCCTCGTATAACTTTTCAATAGATGAAATAGTGAAAATAAGCAACCTCTTGTCAATATGTGTAAACGACTATTTGTCCAATACATGTTAGAGTTCAGACTTCATACACAATATGGGGTTTATTGTGTGGTTATGAAAATATGGTATTGAAAACTTGTCCTAATATATATCAAAGTTTAAAAATCTTTTGTAAGACTTAGCAGCGGAATATAAATGTATATAAAAATAAAGTGCGGAAAAAAAAGAGTTAAGGGAAGAATAAAAACATCGACAGGTATAAAGAATTATTCAAAATAAATACCTACTTCTCTCTCCAAGAATTAATCTTGAGAGTTTCCATTATATGCTTGAGAGCTTTTAGTTGGTAAAGCTCACGAACCCCCTTATACAAGGAAATGGCAGTTGTCCTATAACCAAAATATTACAAGATGAAATATATGATCATTTGCATTTTCTCCATTAAAATTATTGAGACTGCAGTGTCCAAGCTTCTTCATAACTGTAGACTGAAGTTATTAGTCTTCTCTTCATGAAGCAGTCATTGTAGTAGTTAGTCTCCAAGTTCCACAAAAAAATAACTGAGCTTAAATCAGTTTAATAGGATAACCAATAATCTCTTGAGATTTTAATGGGATGATCTTCTAACATATGATTTTAAGCGGGCTAACCATGAACCAATGGTAAGTTCATCAATATGGATGATCCTCAACCTTTAAACAAACAAGGCTTACTAAGATCCTAATGGAAGTTTATCAATATTGACAATCTTTAACCTAAAATAAACATATGATTTGATCATAGAATCCCCGACCAAAGTTTTACCATGAATCCATCAAACAAATACTCAGCTCCCGACAGAGTATAAGTGGTTTGGCATTTAGGTAACATACTAATAAGTAATGAGTCTCCCGTCAAAGTACCTACTAGTTTAGACAGTTAGAATTGTCTACTCACACTAGATCATCCTGACTGATTACATCTTCACAATCACTTCTACTTCTAGACAATAAAATATATATTCAAAACTGAAGACATTTAGATGATGTTCCAACATCTGATACGACATCATCTATCATAGAGTGGTTCTGGGGGTAACATCCATATTTTCTCATCCATAACATTTGGAGAGGAACATAGGAAGCACTGCAACTGTCAACTTTACATCCAAACAATTTACACATCAAGGAATAGTATGATTCATATCTCAATAAGCTTTTCTTCAGACTTTCACTTCTAATTTTGAGATGATGGATGTCATAGTCTGTACCTATAGAGGAGATTCCCTCAACTAGGTTTCTGGAACAAACTTACTTATGGAATAACACATAAATATTCAGATTCTTCATAGCAATCTGACTTCCTTGATTCTAATTAACAATACCCTTCCATGACAGTATTTAGAGCAGTCAACATTTATGACCATGATTCATTGTGGTTGAGGCATAATATTCAGCTTCAAACAAAATATGTTATATGGTCATAACCAAACTTTCAACATATCTGGTTCCTTTGATCAGAAGAATATTCCAAATATAAGCTCATCTTGATTTCACATAAAGGAACTGAGGGTATACCTTTATGAGTCTTTTACTTGCACTAAGCTTGACTTCTATACTCTCATAAACTTAGGTCAGAAATAAACAGACATCTGGAGTATAATAACCTGTTGATCGTGTCCTGATCAACTGATAAGCAGATGTCTCATCTTTCAGATCAGGAGCCAGTTCTAAACATATGTACTCACACTATATTTGTTTAGCACCAAGAACATTTGTTCTTCAACTGGTAGCTGCATACCAGTAATAATGTTCTAACATCCTATAGAACATTTGTTCCATCTCCTTGGAACACATTATCCTTGATAGTCTTCAAGTTCTTTAAACAGCTTACAGATGCATATGAGAATCATTGATCAATTGATACTCATCAACTCTATTAATATATGCCTTTATGAGTGGACTTGGGGAATATCTCAAGTATCTTTGACACTTTTAATATAGTTGTAATAATCTTCCAAATATTCTATTGATAAAATAACCCTAGGATCCTTCTCTCTCACTATAAGGGTTGCATTAGAGGCTATGCAGCGGAACATAGTCATGTTTCAACAGAATGTACACAATGCTTACTCCATAATTCACTTGTAAGCATAACACATAAGGATTGAAAATAAATCAACCATACAATAAGATTGCCTCTCCACCAAGCAACAGACTAGACCCAATCAATATCCTGACCAATATGGAAACACATAAGCACAAAAGTTACCTTATCAAGACCTCCACTCCCGCATGAAGGTTTTGACAATCTTTTTTTGTGATGATTATAGGCTGAATAATACAATTCAAAATCCTCACTCCCGCATGAACTCTTTGAATTTAACTTTCTTATTCCAACATCTTTATCTTCTTTCTTCAAGAAGGTACAGGTTCTGGTCAGGTTGATTTAGTTCTCCACACATAGGTCCATCCTCCACTTATAGGGACCACACAATATGAACACTCCTTGTTCAAACAATCTACAAGTAGGTCCATCCTCCACTTTGAGGGACCATACAATATGAACACTGCTTTGATACCAATTGAAATTCTGGTTAGAGCCAGACTCAAGATGTCGTGACATCTGATCCGACATTACAAAACAGACAAGGTAGAGTATAATTAAAATGCAGGAAATAAAATAACACAAGGAATTGTTAACCCAAATCGGTTCTAACCAACCTATATATGAGGGCATACTAAGCCAGGAATGAAGTTCACTATCAGCAGTATTAATTCGGAGGGAAACCACTTTGTTTACACTCCTCACTTAATCATACTATCTAATGACCCTTCTACCTAAGATGCCACACTTAGATATGAAAACCTCCACTCACTTCCAATCACCTCAGTGATGTCTATCAACTACTATCATACCAGCAACTGCATCAACTGCTTGGCTCCTAACACAATCAGCTTGGAGATACCTCACTCCAAACACAACTAAAACAGTTTGAAGATACCACACTTCAAACACAATATAAAACAATCACACATGTGACACAAACAAAACTCGAAATTGCTTCATAGCTTCTTCCAAAGACACAACTATACTCATTGATTCACAACTTTTGAGTGAGTAAAATAATCCTCTTGCCTACAAGCTTCGAGGTACAAATCAGTGACCATCCCACAATCCGGGTGGTTCACTTACATGGCTAACCCTAAAGATTACATCTTTCTAAAACCATCTAGCTTACTAAAACTATGTTACAACTGCTTATTATAACCTATTACCCAACTGAATTTGGGCATTCAAAATAACAACATAAGTTGTAACAAACTTTTGCAGAAACAAACTTTCGTAGAAACAAATAAGCAGATAACTTCTGCTACAATCAAGGTCTTTGCTGATATTTCTCTTTAGCTCTTGGACCTCCACATATGCCTTCAAAGTCACGCCACATAAGATGCATAATATTCCCAAAATATTCTGCACAATTGAAATAGAATTGTAACAAACCTAACAGTTTCTATAACGTGATGTCCTGATGTCTCGACATCTCATATGACATGTTGTTCTAGGTGTTGAAACTTTTCAACACAACATGTTAAGGCATTCCAATAGGACTTCTGCTGCATATATCCTATTGTACAATATATCGTTGCTGCTCATTATTTGTTTTATTAAAATTAAGTTAATCCTTAAGTTCAAGGAACTTACAGCTTATAACTCTCACTTCTTCATCATTTGTTTGATGAGTAGGATAAGAGTTTGTTTGATAAGACCATTTTATGAGCTTATGTCTTATAGCTTATAGCTTATAAGCTCATATAATATTTTAGACATGCTCGGTAACAGGCTTTTGATCACGAGCTTATAGCTTATTTTTTAGACGCTATTTCAAATAACGTTTTAGCTTATAGATTATTATTTTTTACTCTCTTTTTTTTATCCTTATTGTTTTAACAAAAATTCACATTTATTTCCTATAATTTATTTTAATTTAAAATAAAATAATTATATATTAAATATCTTTTTTGATCACGAGCTTATAGCTGATTTTGCTAGCTTATAAGTTATTTTTAGACGCTATTTCAAATAACATTTTAGCTTATAGCTTATAGATTATTAATTTTTCTTCCTTTTTTATGCTTATTGTTTTAACAAAAATCCACATTTATTCTCTATAATTTATTTTAATTTAAAATAAAATAATTATATATTAAATATCTTTTAAGTCATTTTACATTTATAAGTTAGTTGTACCGTTAATTTTAACAAATACTTCGATTAACTTATTAGCTATCAATCTCAACTATTAACTATAAATTATAAGCTACCAGTCATCAGTCATCAACTATAAGCTATCAGCTAGCCTATCAGTCAACCGTTATTTTTAGGAAACAGACCCTAAATGATACAATTGAATAAGTTTAAAAAAAAAAAAATATTATTTTGAAGAAAACACATGTATATAAAAGAAAGAATAAATTTTCAAAAGGTGGTTGTGAGTTTTGAAAAAGAATCTTGTGTTAGAAGTTATCTTCCCCTTAGATGATTAGTCCTTAAACATGAGTTAGACTCTAATGCCACTTATTGGACTTGCGATTTCACACATAAGAAATGAGAGGTGAATTGGATGGTTTAGAAAAGCATGGTTTTGAAATTTTTTCCTAAGATATATCAGAGTTTAAAAAGTTTTTTTTTAAGACTAAGCAGCATAATATAAATATATATATGAAAATAAAGTTCGAAAAAAAGAGTTAAGGAAAGAAGAAGGACACCAAGAGTTATAGACGTTCAGTCAAAATAAAAGATCTATTCCTCTCCCTAATAATTAATCTTGAGAGTTTCATTATATGCTTAAGAGCTTTTAGTAGATAAAATTCACGAACCCCCTTATACAAGGAAATAATGGTTGTCATAAAACCAAAATATTATCAAACGGGAGATGTGATCGTTTGAGTCTTTTCCACTGAAATTGTGAGATTAAAATGGCCAAGCTTCCTTCCCTAATTTAGATTGCAGCAATTAATCTTCTCTCCACAAAGCGGTAATTGTAGTGGTTAGTCTCTAACTTCCACATAAAATAACCAAGCTCAATCTGGTTTAACAAGATAACCAATAACCTTTTGAGATGTTAACATGTTGATCTTCTAATTATGGTTTTAAACAGGCTAAACATGAACCTAATGGTAAGTTTATCGATATCGAAGATCTTTAACCTTTAAACAAATAAGGTTTACTACAAGTCTAAGGGAAGTTCATCAATATTGATGATCTTCAACGTAAAATAAACATAGGAACTGGCCATATAATTTGCAACCAAAGCTTTTAACGAGTTTATATTCTAACCGCATATTTTATCTCTAAATGGGTCATATTCATCCAAGATGCATAAACAACATTATTGGGGAACTTATACAATTATATCCATTCATAATTACAAGAACACCTCACTCAAAAAAGATATTTCCTCACAAAAGTATTTGCCTATAAGAACTAGTGAGAGAAAGTGAAAATAAAAATTTAGAGAGAGAGAGAGAGTAAGTGGGTGAGTGAGTGTCAATACACGCATTTTTTCTGGATAAAATGAAATAAGGAATGAGACCTCTATTTATAGGCTTGAAATTCTCCAAGAGAAAATAACATTAAATCCAAAATGACTATTGTTAATCGATTAGACCAAGGCATTTTCTTAACCCACCCCATATGTTTCTCACACACCACTGAAAATCCAAAAATACCCCTAAAAATCGGAAATATACTTCTGTTGTGCACCAATTCATTCGTTTTTATACTCCCATATCAGATCCCTCATCACCTTCAGAGTTTAGAATTAAACGTAAAAATTGTTAATATGTAAGAAGTTAAATAAAAAATCGAAATTCCTCTAAATAATTTACTCTGAAATATTGATAAAGACAAATAAGCCAAACAAAGATCTCCTTCACCACTAAATCTAATATAATATTGAAAACGATACAAACTGGAATAAATAAGTACATGATAATTAAAAGATATTGTTGTTGTATAATTAAAAGATGTATGTGATTATTCAACTTCAATAGAGACTATGAATAATTAGAAAACTGAACAATGAGTCAGTACCTTTTTTTATGGATGATTCAATATTTAAAAGCAGAAAACAACCATGGTTCAATGATAGAAGCAGAAAATTTCAAGTCTAACATGTAAAGGTGCTTGATTTCTCTTCTTGCCACGATAAGACATTCTTCTATGTTTGTAATCCTTTTCTTCAACTAGTAATATAATATGGTATAACATGATTGAAAATCAGAAGTATACTCCCGATTTTATATTGGAAGTGTATTTCATTTAAAAACGAATTTTAAAATACAGGGGTATTGGAATTTTACATGGTGTGTAAGTGTAATAACCACATGAGGTGGGTTAAGAAATTGCCTTAGACCAATTGATTAACTCATTTAAATATAATGGCTATGCGTTCCAAAATAGGAAAATAGTGATATATAGTTGTTGTATAGGATATGAGTTCATTCAAAATCGATAAAGGGTGATTATAATCGATTAGATTCAAAAACATTTTTATAAAAAAGTTTTAAGTGTGATATATTCGTGTGTGTTCATATTTAACCGCCTAAGTACATTTGTTAACTTTTATAATATTACATCTTTATTACGCTAAATATCATATGTTCTGATCTTTTACACTTGTCCTCATGTTGCATGTTTATCATATTGAATATCTATTATGTTCTTCGTAATTGCCATCATTAAAAATAAACATACTAAGTGCAAAATAAAGTTCCACAATGCCTTCAAATATTATTTAATTTATCATACGAACCATTTAAAGTGAGATTGATATCATATTTTATCAACATTGATCTTTCATAAAGGAAAGTTCTGCAATGGTGAACCTCAACAACATAATTTTATTTAAAACTTGTAATAATAACGTCATCACATTTAGAGCATAGTGTAACTAATTGATATGTCAAAGTGCTATTTAAAATTATTTAACTACCAAGAATAAAGTTATTATAATTCCTTTTGATCAAATTTAATGCAATAGACATATCAAAGATACGACATTACATTGGTCTTCATCTTGGTGAGACATTGTTTGATTTCTTATCTTATCACTTTATAAATATCATCTCATATGATCTATTAACTTAAATATAGCGAACTTATTCGTAAGTTCATTATTTTTAATTTTAATTTTTAAAATATTAAATTTATTTTATTATCAATATATATTTGTCAATTTAAGCGAACAACCCTAATTTTTTAATAAACATATTTCATAATTATTTTAAAAAATAAAATAAATTACTCTGAAATAAATCAATGAAATCACTATAATAAATAAACAATCTATTTGAATATCTAAAATCTTTAACGGTTATCGAGCAGAATATTAAAATGTATAGGCTTATTTATATCCATTGATTGATATAATTAAGAGAATATTTTTGAAAGTTTTTAAACCATGATGTAAAAAAATAATATTTTTGATAATAAATTGTAGTACATGGCTTTGGATATTACGAAGCCACATTTGCATGGTGCATAGAGTCTCCCACACATAACAACACTCACACACGTACACAACCAACAACAACAGCAATAAACTCACCATTACCGCATCCTCTCCATAGAGAAAAAAGATTAAAAATAAAAAAGAAAAAGAAAAGCATTATAACAAAAACCGATTATATCTAATATCTTCTTCTTCTTCTTCTTCTTCTTCTTCCCAACCGCTCTTTTCTTCTTCTTCGTCTTCTTACAAACCCTAATTTCATTCATCGTTCATCGTTCATCGTTCATCGTTCATCACCATGCTTTCTTCTTCGTAGTTTCTTTACTTTCCTTTCACTGCAACAAACTCTTTGTTTTTTTCACCATTACTGATTCTTCCACGATCGTTACTTCCGTTGCGTTCTCTTTTGTTTCGTCTGTCAATCGTTTTCCGATCCTTCTCGTTCTGCAGCTGTACGCGTCGATCTGTAAGTTTTTTGTTTTTGTATTTTTTTTGTGTGTTTTTGGATTATTCGTTTCTTCTTCTTTCTTTCTTTTTTTTTTTTTTTTGCGATCGGTTTGGATTTTTGTCAACGATGAGCTAGTTTGATGACGGTTATTCAGTTTTTTTTTTTGTTTTGGTAGATTTTGAATTTTTTTTGTGTGTTTTTTTTTGGATGATCGGGTTTAAGATTGGTTATATTCGTTGAGTGTTGGATTGGAAAAGTATGTTTTGGATTTTTGTGTTTTTGGTGGTGGTGGTGTTAGAATCGGTGGGGTTTGCAGGTTGGAATTTGTGTAGTTTGTTTTGGAGATGGAAGGCTTAGAATTAGTTTTTGTTGAATAAGCTGTTTAGAGTATTGAAAGAGCATGATGATATAGGAAGCGTGTGTTGAATTTTGAATGCAGAAAATGATAGATTTCTCTGTATGATTTTAGGTACATTGTTTTTGTTGTGGAGAGTGTGTGTATTTTGATGAAAGTAGAATCTTTTTCTTGGTATATAATGTCTTTCCAGTATGCTGCTTTCTTTATGTTGTTATGTAATGTTGAACTAAGGGTTGTTTGATAGATGTTTTTTCCGAACTTTTTATTGTGATTTTTGTAAGGTGTAGCTAAATATCTTTGGTTCATTTTGGAGGTTTTGTTGAAAAAGTTTTCTAGATGAGAATGCCTTGATCTCGTTTGTTTATTTTATTTGCTTTGGTTATTTTTGTTGCAGAGTCTGTTTTCGGGGTCTATAAGGTGGGCTATGATTTGAATGGGGAGAGGATGCCAGAGTTGAGAAGTGGAGCTAGAAGGTCAAAGCGACTTGGAGATCTTCAGCCTGGTCTTGTACCTGTTGATCAAGGAGAAAATTGGGCACAGCCTGAACAGAACAACAGAGGTAGGAGGAGAATTGGAGGTGGGAGAGGAAGAGGTGGTAATGCTACAGGTTTAGGGAAAGGGTCTTCACCAGCTGTTCCCACAAGGCGACCTGCAGCTGGTAGAGGCCGCGGAGCAAGATTGATTGATTTGGATCCTGAACCTTGTGAGGTCCTTCCAGAACCTGTTGCATTGAGGGCTCAGGAACCTGTTTACAATCACTTAGAGGTAGTGGCTAATAATAACATTGTAATGGAGGGTGGAAGTGGTGATAAAGTGGCAGTAGCTGAAGAAGAGGCAACCACAACCCCTGTCCCTGAGAGGGTATCTTTTCTATTGCACGTCGCTTCTCTTGCATTGCCTTATTTCATTTCAAAGATATTGCTGCAAATTTGTTTTAATAATGTGATTATTAGCTGTATCATTTATTACATTTCTTAGTGATTGGGCTGTTTCCATAAAAGTTTTTAACATATATGAATTGGGCTGTTCTGGAATTTTCAGATGGAAATGGAGATTTGGGTTTTGCATTTTGTATAAATAGTGTCTGTTATTTTTTGGTTCACCAGTTCATCCACGAATTAGTTATTCTAGACTGCTTTATGGTTGTTGTTATTAACATCCAGTTGATATAGATTTGGTAGTATCTTATTTTGTTCGAACACTCTTATTTTTGCAGGTGCAAGTAGGTAACTCTCCTGTATATAAGACAGAAAGGAAGTTGGGTAAGGGTGGTTTTGGCCAAGTGTATGTTGGCAGAAGGGTTAGTGGTGGCTCTGATCGAACAGGTCCTGATGCTATCGAGGTATTACTAAGACATCCAAACTCTCCCCCCTCCTTCTCCCATTCTGTGTCTTTCATATCCAATGAAATATTAATAACACTCGGATGATACATTACCATTTTCTTATTTAACTCTGTTTAAAGGTAGCACTCAAGTTTGAGCATAGGAACAGTAAAGGCTGTAATTATGGGCCTCCTTATGAGTGGCAAGTTTACAGGTACCACAATCTCTCCATATATGAAAAGGCTTACCAATAAATAATGCAATTTTTAAGCGTTCTCAAGTGCTTTAATTTTATTCTATCCAATTCTCACTTTTGTATTTTTGGCATTGGTAAGTACTCTGAATGGTTGTTATGGTGTTCCCTGGGTTCATTACAAGGGTCGGCAAGGGGATTTTTACATTTTGGTGAGATATTTCTTCACCTTCCCTAAATCAGCATATGTTGACTGGCTCTTTGTTCTAAAGAAAAACATTATTTCAGGTGATGGACATACTTGGGCCCAGCCTCTGGGATGTATGGAATTCTCTTGGTCAATCGTAAGATTTAGACCATTTGTTTCATTATATAGGTTCACTTGGTGTAACTGCAAACTCTTTAAGTTCGTTCCATTTTGGCTCCTCTAAACTTGTAGCATCTTGACAGGATGTCGCCAAGTATGGCTGCTTGTATTGCAGTTGAGGCTATATCAATTCTTGAGAAGCTCCATATGAAAGGGTAAATCCTTTTTTTAAGCTTTTTAGAGTCAATAGTAATGTTCCCATTTGTTATGACTTGCATTTTATAAATGAGATTTGTATCATCATTAAATTAGGTTTGTGCATGGAGATGTAAAACCAGAAAACTTTTTGCTTGGTCAACCTGGAACGGCTGATGATAAGAAGTTGTATCTTATTGATCTTGGTTTAGGTATGTTGCATTTCCGCTGAGTTTTATTTTTCTCTCTATCTTCCCATAGGCTTTTGTTATTTGGAGTTATGCCATATTTTAACCGTGCATTCATGTCCATACCATGTGTGTGTTGTCTTCAGCTTCGAAGTGGAAGGATGCATCTACTGGTCAACACGTTGAATATGACCAGAGACCTGATATATTCAGGTTTCTAAAAGTTTTGAATTTAACATGATTTTCACATGTTTACAAATTACATATTGATACATTGTTAATATGTCCCTTTTTGTGCAGGGGAACGATAAGGTATGCTAGTGTGCATGCACATTTAGGTAGGACTGGCAGTCGAAGGGATGATCTCGAGTCACTAGCATACACGTTAATATTTCTAATAAAAGGGAGATTGCCTTGGCAGGGTTATCAGGTGTGTTTTGTAGTATCTCATCTCATCATGTATAGACTATTGCTTACTTCTTGGAGGTTTCATCTTATATGGCATGATTTTTTTCATTTACCCCAATCTACAGGGTGACAATAAAAGTTTTCTTGTTTGTAAGAAAAAAATGTCCACTTCTGCGGAGTTGATGTGCTGCTTTTGTCCCGCTCCATTTAAGCTGTTCCTGGAAGCAGTTACGAACATGAAATTTGACGAGGAGCCAAATTACTCCAAGCTCATATCACTTTTTGACAGCTTGATCGAACCATGCACTCCATTGAGACCTATTAGAATTGATGGAGCTTTAAAGGTTATTTTAACTGCCGTTTGTATTTATTTTAGTAAAGTGCTGCATTGATTATTATTTATCTGAATGCTAAACCTTATATATATATAGGTCGGTCAAAAGAGAGGAAGGATGCTTATAAATCTGGAGGAAGATGAGCAGCCTAAGAAAAAAGTGCGATTGGGGAGTCCCGCTACTCAGTGGATATCAGTGTATAATGCACGTCGTCCCATGAAACAAAGGTAATTAGTCTATCTACTTCAATATGTCGTCTTCTTAATGACACTGTTATATATTATGTTGTAATGTGTGATATTTCTTCCTCAATGTTTGTTTTTGTTCCTAGTTTTGCTTTGTAGCTATGGGTTTCTTCTCCATGGTTTTGGTTATTGGTCATTGGTAGTTCAACCTTCATCTTTACTAACATATTGTGGCTCCACAAACTGGGATGTATCACTCTCATAATAAACTGATGCCAAGAGTTCTCAATCTGCTTTGTTGGACTATGCATCACATTCCCTTCAAAGGGTTATCATTCACAAGAACAATCCCGTGCATCTGCATCAACCAATGTAGCATATGCTTAAGTATAAAAACGTTAGACTCTGACAAATATAGCATGTGTAAGCATATAAATGCTAGACTTCCCCAAATGAGGCTGTGATACATGGTTGTCTGCTACCTCATTCGAGAACGCTGCTGCATACTCTATTTCTTTCGAACAACTGTCTGGCAGGTTGGATCAATTTGTTAGGAACCCAGGAAAGGGCAATGCATAATTGATAGAAACAATCAGACAAAATGAACTATTTTATTGATTACATAGAATACTTCTCCATTAATTTCTATTTTATGACCTGGCCACTGTTTTTTTCTGATGTAACAAATCTCAACCCCCCCTCCCTTCTATCCGAAATTCTATTACAGCTAAACCATCCTTCTAATATCTCTTAATCTCTACTAATGATTATACTGATATGACTGCCTATAACTAACCATTTTATTCGGGAATATCTAACATCTAGTTTTCAAATTTGTTAACTAGTTTAATTGACGTACCTGATCTTGAATTTATAGATTTTGATTAAACATTGTACTTATCTCATGACAATGCTCTAAAAAATAATTTAAACATAGTAATGCTGTGTAATTGCTGGTGCATGGTAATGGACCTGTCTTTAAAGGAGTGTGCCGTACAGACAATTGATTGCCCATTGTATATTTGGACATGTTTCTTATTCATTTAGAAGTAGTCTCCTCTATCTTGCTTGGTTTAAGTAACACTTTCTTGTGTTGCAGATATCATTATAACGTAGCGGACAATAGGCTCGGGCAGCATGTAGACAAGGGTATTGAGGATGGATTGTATATAAGCTGTGTGGCCTCTTCAGCAAATTTGTGGGCTCTAATCATGGATGCAGGAACAGGTTTTTCTTCCCAGGTTTACGAGTTATCACCTGTCTTCCTGCACAAGGTTGGCCTTTTCTTTCCCTGATCCCTATATTTCATTTTCTACAAATACAAACAAAACTTTATGAATGGAATAATTGATGTTTGGCTGCTGCTATTTTGATGATCCCCCAGGATTGGATTATGGAGCAATGGGAAAAAAATTACTATATCAGTTCAATAGCTGGTGCAGTTAATGGAAGTTCCTTGGTTGTCATGTCCAAAGGTTTGATCAATTGCACTCTTTTGCAACATTTATAGATTTATGATGTATATACCCCTACTCCCTTTTGCTCTCTTCATATTGTCTCTCAACCATTTCTATGTACTATTTATTTTGGAGGAATTGTAATATCTTGCATACCATTGTCACTAACCATCACCTTACCACTCTTTTTTTCCGTCTTCTTATTGCCTCGATCATTTTTATCCAACCTTGCCTACTATTATCACCACTTTTGCCATTCGTCCTCTAGTCTTAGATATTTTTCGATGTTTTTTTATTTTTTAAAGAAGCCTGACCTAAATTTTCTCAGGTTCTAAGAAGCCACATTTTTGGTTTTCAGCCTCCTCGGCCCACTTAGACATTGTATACATTTTTATGGAATTATTATAAAGAAAAATGATTCTCTCCATGTTCAATCTGCTTTCCCATTTATGTGATTCAATTTGTACCTAGTTCATTTTGGAGACATGCGACAGTCTTGGCATAAATGAGCCAATGAGACAACACTTCCTTGTAAACAACTTAATTAGTTTTAGAAACTGACAAAACTTTCAAATTGTTTAATCAAGGGGGTGCGGTGCGTCTGTCTTTGCCTCATTTAACTTCTCCAGGCTGAGAAAAACATTACCTATTCTTCAAAATATACGACTTGCTGTTTATTATCTTAAGGTAGAGTCTTTGCTGTGCAGGAACTCCTTATACACAGCAGTCCTACAAAGTGAGCGATTCTTTTCCTTTCAAATGGATAAACAAGAAGTGGAAAGAAGGGTTCCATGTTACCTCCATGACTACTGCTGGCAGCCGCTGGGGTGTTGTAATGTCCAGGAATGCTGGGTATTCTGATCAGGTATATAACCTTTTTAACAATGATTTATGGTCATGTTTGGATTTTTAAACAATAACATACTTATTATCTCATTTGGTGATTCAAGGTTGTGGAGCTTGACTTTTTGTATCCAAGTGAAGGAATTCATCGACGATGGGAGAATAATTACCGGATTACTTCTATGGCTGCTACTAATGATCAGGGAGCCTTCATACTGAGCATACCAAAACGCAAATTAATTGATGAAACACAAGAGACTCTGAGAACATCTGCATTTCCTAGCACCCATGTAAAGGTATAATTGCATTCATGTTCCCTATTATATCTTAGATTTGTGCAGTTTTAGCATGCCTAGTGTTTGGAACCTCTTTTTAGCATGCCTGAATATCTGGTGGGTACTGATATTAATTGTACCTAAAGCAGTTTGTATGGGGTGTGTCCTTTTCCCTTGTTGAATCAGCCAAGTGGGTTTTCTTTTATTTGGGCTTCCTTGTTGATGCAAGTAATAAGGGCTGGGAAAGGAGTATAAAAACAATTCCACTTCTTCCCCTTGACTGTCTTCACAGCTAAGGGGAAGAAGTCCTCACTGTCTTCTGTGGTGTGAAGTCCTCACTGTCTTCCGTGTCACTGCTATTCGTTCCCTATTCTTTTTTCTGTCTCACAACTAAGTAACATCTAACTTGATTGTATTTTTTTCCTGTCTTCCAATATTAATTGTTAATCTTAGCGGAGAGTTGTAGTTGAGCATATGATTGCTCATTGTTGAGAATGATCAGTTAAATCTCTATGTAATTTAAAAATCCTGATTGTAGCCTCATGTCTGAATTTTCTGTGGTGTGTGATATTGCTACTATCTCTTTGGGTTTTTTCATCACCAAGTATTAATATCAACTTGATGATTTTGCAGGAAAAGTGGGCCAAAAATCTCTATATTGCCTCGATATGTTATGGGCGAACTGTTTGCTAGCTTTTGCAGTGAACATTTGCTATATCCTTCCTTTTGGAAAGATGGGAGGATTTACGCTATTAAAGTTGGGGATGGGGTTGATTTGATTACACCTCCAAACCCAGTCGCTGCCCAAAAGTTTTCCCATATAAAATGCGTTATAATTGTATAAAAAAGAAAAGGAACAGAAGCGATCTATACCGCAAGATCGTGTTCAATGGGAGCAATGATTTGTTGAATAGTATAACATGTTAAAGGGGCTGGCTATTTTGGCCATGTTTCATGGTTGTGCTTTAAAAAAATTATTACGATTTTGTTTGTAATGACATAAATTTTTATCAACTTAATCATCATAAACATAAAATAATGAATTCTAAAGCTATAATAGTTCCTAGATTGGAAGACTATTTCACAAGTTCTTGACTAGTGGATTCACTATATGCTCGATAAAAGGCTTTTTCTTTGTATAAGTAGTTTATAATAATGATTAAAAGGCATTTTCTTTTAACAAGTAGTTTATAATAATGATTAAAAGGCATTTTCTTTGAATAAGCAGATTACGCAGTCGTGATAATATGACTAATTCATCTGTTATAAGTCTCTTTCCTGCAGTTTTACTGCTAATCTCTTTTTCACAAGCTGCTGACAATTAGTGGTGTTCACATTAGATATTTCACAAATTGAATTGAGGATTGGGGATTGCTCTTTCCACTCTTAGTGGTGAAGAGTCAATTTAGGCATAATTTGACTCAATTGTTGAATTGCAAAGGAAGTTTCTGGTCGAGTGGTGGTTAAATATAGAAGTTGACCAAATATAGAAGTTCACCAAAGAGTCTGAGACACTGAGTAGCATCGTGGTAGGGAGGTGAAGTGGAAAAATGGAGATGGAGAGAAAGATTGTAGGGAGTAGAAAATAGTTTTGTAGCAGGCATACCTGTGTTTAAATCTTTGATTCGGAATTTCCTGTGGAGAAGTGCTTTGACATTCTGGATTTAAGTGAGGTAATTAAACAACTTTTAAGATTTTATCCTGCTACCCCCAATTAAACCTCACACCCCCCCTAAATAGGACAATTTTACTAAAATTTCCATGCAAAATATTGGAAAAGTCACAATTTTCGATGCGTACCGTAAATTTTGGAAGAAATACCGAAAATTTTAGAAAAGTTATCATTTTACCGTCCTTGAATACTGCAAATTTCAAATGTCCGTTTACAATTGTACCAGTAATTTGAAATTTCCGGTATGTATTTCAGTCTACAATGGTACCGAAATTTAAATTTTCCGATACAAAAATAGTATCGGAAATTTCAAATTTACGTACCTGTTTTAGTTAATAATCGTATTGGAAATTTGAAATTTCCGATTTAAAAACAGTACTGAAAATTTCAAATTTCTGGAATTACTAGGACTAAAAAATTTTCATAATTTTTTTACACTTTTACTTAAAACTTTTACTTAAATAAAATACATAAATATAATTAATGTCATACATAGAGGCATTACAAATATAATTAATGTCAATAAATATAATTAATGTTATACATAAATGCATTACAAATAAAATACAATCACTTCCCAGACAGTACTGCCCAATGTCTGATCCAACCCGCATATGCTGATTTCCAACCTTTTGCAACATCACAACAATTATCCCTCCAACGCTTTGTGACGGGAGGTAATGGACAATCCGGGTTTCAATTTTAGCAGAATCCAATGATTATCGTTGACAAAATCGACTGCAACGACTGTATGACGACTCGTGTACAGGGGTGGAGGTATGTGAAGCAGGAAAAATGTCGTGCTAATTCTCATGGATAAAGAAACAAAAACAACACCATATCTACAAGCAATAGGGTAACTCATATCTGGAAGCGACATCCATTTCTGCCTACCTTGAGGACCCAAGTGTTTCACGATTAATGAATTTCTCACATAAGACACAGTGTCGTAGAACACCTTGAAAAAATAATGTTTCGTGTTGATGGTTATGAGTATCCAACTGCTTCCTAACATCAAAACATGCATCTGTGTCCTATCCCAACGCAGTTGCAATACAACGGAAACCACAGTTTTCATCCGGTTCTAAATCAATAATATCTTAATGTATGGATGAAAGAAAGTAGGAAATTGTGGCAAGTACTCACCTTTTGCAGAATTGGTACAAGGTTGCCTATGAATCGGTATGGTTGACGATTGACTCCCACTTGGTTGTGTGTATGATCTCTTTGTAGTCTGACTCCTTTGCGAAGCTTCATCATATTCTCACTGACTTGGATCACGATGCACATCACTTTCCGTACCCTTTTTACTCTTCTTAACTCCTCTCTTTGATGACTTATATTTCACCGGCGGTGGACACATTGAAGTTGTTGATGGATAGCTTAGGCCACTGACTTTTTTTCCAATACTCTTTGCCCACAATATCTAGAGCACTGAACTCTTTCTTCAACTCTTCACACCTCTCTTCTAAATCCCACTTTTCTCTTCAGGAACCTCCTCATATTCTAGAATTTACATAAACAACTCTCAATTGAATGCATAAACATAAACATATTTCATGTTAAAAGAATGTACCTGTTTGTTGTTGTGTTCTCGAAATGAGTGATTTTGTTAGTCCATGCAGCAACAAATCGTTCTTTATATGGTGTTAACCATGTTTCTTTCACATATTTCACAAATTTAGGAATATCACCACAAACACTCTCAAAATGGTTCAGATGTACATCAAATTCGTCTTCCATATTTCAATAAATCATGTTGTTCCATTGATCCATGACATGTTCCTGTCTCTCTGATTTCACATACTCCTTACACTTCATGCTAACATTTTTTGAAATGTGAAACGTACATAGTATATGAGAAGCATTCAGATGCATCATCTCAATGGTATTCATTAATGCAAGCTTCTGATCCGTCACCATGACATTTGGTAGCAACTTCTCAGAATAAAAAAACTCTTTCAACCTCTCCAGCGCCCATGTGAAGTTCTCTTCCCTTTCATGTTCCAAATATGCAAAAGCAACTGAAAACGTCAATTTTGTTGATGTAACACCAACAACCTCAAGTAGTGGTATCCGGTATATGCACAATTACAAAACACAGACAATTCAACGACAAACTCTCTCAACATATTTTTAAGATGTCATGAAATTAAACTTAAAACTCTTACCTATTTGTTTTGTAAGTGCAATAAAAAATCAATACCATCAGAAACATATTCAACAACTTCACAGAATTAGCGTGTGTCCAAAAGATATCAGCCACCATATCTGAATTATCCTTATTTCTAGACCAATACAAATATTTCTCTTGGTGAACAAGACCCAATAACATTTGCATTTCTGTCAATGCACCTCTCTTATTCATTCTGTATGTTGCTCTAGCTTTATATATTTGGGTAATACTCATAAGGTTTTCTGGATCTTTGTCTTTCAAAGCAAAAGCTATGTACCTTGGAGCCATGTTGTACTTCGTCATGTCATTCACAAACTTTCTTTCTTCCTCTTTTAGACGGCCCAAAATGTCATGCCCTACAAATTCCTTGTCCAGTTTATGATTGTGCATCCCGCATCTTACCATCACCTTCCAACCATCACTACTCGGAATAAATCTCAGCCGAAATGAACATTTAACCTTCAAAGAGTAAGTGCCATCGGAAGGAGTCATAGCTTTATTTTTATTTTTGTAATTACCTACTCTGTCACAACTCATAATCAATTTATCCTTCCTCCCTCGCATACCATTAACAGTGTCAGTTCAGATAGTAACAACTGCAATACCATGAGTTTTTTCAATTGACCGTGTCGATTCAAGAACTTTCTCTCGTGATTCAAAAATCTGGCAATCACATAAACGTATAATTAGCTAAATTAGATCAATTTATAAAAAAAAATATGAAAATGCGTATAAATTCAAGTATAGTGTACCGTATCGGTGATGAAGTACTGCGTAAGATCAGTACATAAATCCGTAGAAGAAGCTGAAGATGTCGGATCAGGACCACCAATATACAACTTCCTCTGCCATAACGGAAATTTCAGGTATTGACGAAATTTCTGGTATATACCGTAAATTTGGAATTTCAAGTATTGTTTATGTACCAGAATTTTTGGAATTGCCGGTACTTGAAATAACGAAAGCAAAAATACCGGAGTTTTTTGGCAATTTCCGGTAAATCGTTCCAGAATTTTCGAAAATTCCGGTAAATCGTATCGTTAATTTGTAAATATCCGGTATATTGGTACCGAAAATTTGTGAACAACAAAGAATTTTTGATATTCGCCTATAAAGGGTACCTGGAATTTTCAGAGACCTACCGAAAATTTCGTTTTTGGTTTCTTTTATCAATAGTATTTTTTTAAAAAATAAATAATTTTTTTGAGTAAATAGGATAAAGGGTATTTTCAGAATATGCAAATATGGGGGGTGACAAGAAAAATTCTCCCAAATCTTTGATGCGGAATTTGATGTGCATAAGTTCTTTGACATTATGGATTTTAGTGATGTTATTATTTGTTAACACTATATCATCCACATAGACTAATAAGGTAGTAAAATGAGTATCAGAAGAATTATTAAATAAAGAGTAATCAGCTTGAGAATGTATAACCAAGGAAAAGGAATTCAAACTGTAACGCCCAAATTTAATTAATTATTTAATTAAATTAATTAAGGGTTTAATTATTAGAATTGTCGAAGTTGGAATTGGTCGGTATTATTCTAAGAGGATAAATTGGATTAATATGTTGTTTGAGTTGTTTAGTGGATAGTCGAGTAATTAATCAGTTTAATCGGAGAAATAATATTAGTTTATTGGACTATTTATTTAATTAAATTGGATTTAGTTGGTGTGTGATAAATAGCAATTTGGAGGTGTGGATTAGTTGTCCCAATAAGACAATATGGAGAAATATATTATTTTATTAGGTTTAGAAAATACGAGATATAAAAGGAGAAGTATAAGAGTTAGTTAGAATTTGTTGGTGGTTGTACGTGAGAATTGGGAGAGGAGGAAAAGCAAGCTTTTGGAAAATTAGCCATCGGGAGAGGAATTGTAAACCGAAAGCCAAATCGGAATTCGACCAGAAATTATAGAGAGACCGTCAATCCAAGGTAAGGGTGGAGTTCAATCTCTATAACCGGGTATATGATAAATTGTATGTGGGGTTAAGTTGTATGAATTTTCCATGGATAAATTGTTGTCTATGTGATGTTTGATTTTATGAAATTGATCGATTATGTTGGTTGTTGTTGTGTTGGCTGTGAAAAAATACGTAGTGAGTGGATCAATTGATGATTTTGTCTTTGTAAAACAAAATATGTTGTTCTTGTATGCAAAAAAAATTGGATCGAAACTGATAAACTGAACCTGCAATTGGAAAACTGCATTCAAGAAACAATGGTGCTCCCCACAGGAAGCGTTCGGTAGGGAGTGTGAAAAGACATGTGCCGATCGACACATGATGATGATGGAGGGAGTAGGTCGTTCGACATACTATGTGTAGACTAGGGACTTGTTTTTTTTTGTGACTTTCTGCCATGTTTCATTTTGTTTTATTTGTTCCTTTCTTTTCCTGCTACGTAGTGTAAACAAGTATGGTTAGGAATTTAGTAAAATAATAATTAGTATCGCCTAATTCAATTGTGTAGCAATACAAGTAAATAGATAAGATGCATTGGTAGTAGAGAATACAACAGTCTCAGTAGGTAGCTATTTTGGTAGATTTAGCAGATGGAGTATGGTAGGTAGCAGTAGTAACAATAGAACAGTGAAGTTAACAACAAAAGTATAACTTAGTAGTATTTGAGAATTAATTTCAGAGAATTGAATAAAATAGAAATAGTGGAATTAATAGTAAAAGAGGTCGATGAAACTAGTACCAAATAGTAATACTAGTAACTTTAAGCGTTAAAAATAATTAACTGATTTTTAGTCGAAACTCTCCGAAATAATTTGTATATGCATGTAGTTACTTTTAGTTGGTTTGTTTTGTTGGAATTATGTCGAATAAGTTTTGCAGGTGAAGGCGAATTAAGTCGAATTGTTCCAACTTATGGAATTGTGTTGTTGTTTATTGTTGTGAATAAGTTGTTGTTGTTGTCGAATATGTTTTTTGTTATATGTTGTTGTTGATGCGTTGATTAAGTTGTAGGCTTATGGCCAGTGTTGAAGTGACGATGAGTACCTCTATTTATTGGTACAATGGTGATATAAACTTATGCCTTGAGATATTAATTACGATGTTAATTGAGATGTTAATTGTTGTTGTTGTGTGTGATGTTGCATTCATTGAGTCACATACATTTGCATACTTTGTGACGGCCTTGACGGAAAACACGATGATGATGAAGGATTATGCCTTGGCCTTGATGGAAAACACGATGGTGAAGAAGGCTTATGCCTTGGCCTTGATGGTAAACACGATGATGATGAAGGCTTATGTCTTGGCCTTGATGGCAAACACGATGGGAGTTCTGCTCCAATGGTACCACATGCATGTGCATAGTTGAGTCGCATCTTGAGTTGTGTGTTAAAATTGTTGTGTTGTAAGTTGTGATAAATCGAAGTTGTATATCATAAGTTGTTATGTTGATGTGTTGGTTGATTAAATTTGTTGTTGCTATTACGTTGTGTTGACTTAAGTTGTCTAGTTGTTGTTATTAAAGTTGTTTTTTGGTTGCTGCATAATTGTTGTTATGAAGTGGTGATTTTGTATGATCTATCTAATATATTATTTATCATACGCTTGTTTATATTGGTTGATATCTCACCCTTTCTGTTGTGATGTTGCCTCTACGTGGGTAACATGCAGGTATTAGAGAATGAAGAATTAGTTGTTGTTAGTCTAAGTCGGTTTAGTTGCTCTGATACGTAGCACTCAGGGGGATGTCTATGTTGTTATTTCAATATTGTTATTACTCAAATTGTTAACGATTAAGTTGCTAATGTTGGATACATGTTGTTTTAGAGTCGTTCACTTGAATAAAGTTGTTAAATGATTAAAAGTTGAATGTTGTGATTCTGCTGCATAATTAATAAAAAGGTTGTTTTATTTTCATGAGAATAAAGTATGTTGTTAATTGTTCATCTGAATGCTATGTATCTATGTTAAATGCAATACAGGTTGATTGTTTATGTTGAAATGTAATACCTCAAATATGTTGAAGTTTTTTAAATACTCTGATTTTTGATATAATTTTCGGGTAGATTTGGGGTGTTACATTAGTGGTATTAGAGCAAGTCGGTCGGTCCGACCAGTGTTGTCTAATGTTGATTATTCCTCAGTACGTGATAAGTGTGTGAAACAGTGTCGGTGCTTATTGCTTTATAATCAATATGTGTGCAGGAGTTAAGTTGAAGCTAAGTGGGGGAGAAGTTGTGCTTCTCTGACATGTTTCAGTTGTAGGATTTTGATTCAGTATGTTGTTATTTGCGACAATGCAAGTATTGTTTAAGTTGTGTTGTTTCCCGAGGTGACATGGATTCAGGATTTTATCGTTAATCAAGTTGGAGCATCTTGAAGGAGAATGATTAGACGTAGTTGATGGTTATTTTAGAAGATGGAGTTTAGAAAGTTGCAATGTATCGGCGCTGCTGGTGGACTGCGAAGTTGTTCGTTGAGTAACCTTTCATAGGACGTCGGTGTTGAACAATGACAAAGTGACGAATTGCGGTAGACCTTGTCGTGGGATCCTTGTGAGAGATTGTAGAAGTTGTTGAAGTTGTTGGAATATTTTGAATCGAGAGTCATAGTCAGAAATACGAGTAGACGAGTACGATTTCAAGAATGGTAAGTGTTGGTACTGGTACAAAGAAATTTTATTATGATGTTATCGTAAGGTTGTATCAGTAAGTCGCTGCAAGATGTCGGTGTTCGTGTTTTCGGATAACTTTGAAAATTCATATCTTGGGTTCCGAGTGTCGGATTGATGTTCTATTTAAGCCCACTAGGAGAGGAAAATATATTATATCCTATGGAAGTATTGGAGTAGCGCACAGAAGTGCAGTTTATAATGACTGACAAGGATTAGAATTAAAGTGTCATTTCGAGGGGAAAATGCTTTTAAGAGAAATTAAAGTCGTGGTTATAATGTCAAAGTTATGAACGGTGTAAAAGAAGAATTGGAGATGGAGCTTTAGGTGACTTGAATACAAGTTGGGGAAAGACACTAAATCAAACAACATTAATTGGATCAAAGTGCAGGTATATTAATTTCCACAATTTTGCTTATAATATTTATATACTTGATAAAACAAGACAACTATATATTCTTATTTGTTTTTCTATGTAGTGTCCTCAACATCAAAACAGTATAGATTGCGGATACTTCGTTTTGAGGTTTATCAAAGGAATCCTTCAAATGAATCAAATAGAGATTCCAGTCACGACATGGATTTATAACTTAGGATTTGTTTTATTATTTATCGTATATTTCACATAATTTATTACTTTTAACTAAATCATGCATATTGTGTTTTGTTATGTAGTACTTCGATGAACACATGTGTGCATATTACACGAAACTTCAGTTGGACGAAATCAAAGAGGAATTGTGTCAATATTTTATTGAGCAAAGAATCATATAAGGTATGAATACATTATTGTGTGAAAAGTGTTATGAATACGTTATTGTGTGAATACAATATTGACCGTGTTATTATGTTCATACCTTGCAGGACCAGGCCATTGAATACATAATTGATCGTGTTTTGTTCATACATTAGGGCTGATTTAGTTATTGTTAGGGATGATTTTGTTAGGGTTTTGGTAATGTTAAAAATATGTGATTGAGTTACAATGGTGTATATATATTTTGGATAACAATGGTATATAATGATATTTGTATATAATCTCTTTGTTGAAATAACAGGATTACGATTGTAAATTACCGGTTTATGAATTACAAGTTTATGAATTACAGGTTTATGAATTATAGGTTTATGAAATAATGCTGCAAACGTTGCAGGTTTATGAATTATATAAATTATAGGTTTATTAAAAACCCTAAGAAAGCGCTTTTTCAACAAAAGCGCTGCCTTAGGCCATATATGAAAGCGCTTTTTGAGAAAAAGTGTTGCCTAGTATATACATAAGATAGCGCTTTCAAAAGCGTTGTCTTATGTATACCTTAGGCAGCGTTTTTTCTTAAAAAGCGTTTTCATAGGCAGGCCTAAGGCAACGCTTTTCCTGAAAAAGCGCTTTCTAAAGATGCCTACAGAAAGCATAAAAGACATTCAAAAGTAGGCCCAAGAAAGCGTTTTTCCAGGAAAAAAACGCTGCTAAAAGCCTACTTAAGAAAGCGTTTTTTAGGAAAAAGCGATGCCTTAGATACGAAATCGCTTTTGCCTAAACAAAAAGCGCTGCTAAAATCTATAGCAGCGCCGCCTACGACAACGCTTTTAAGCGCTTTTAAAGGCAAAAAAAATTGCTTTCGTAAGTCTTTTTTGGTGTAGTGACAGTTATGGTCAGGTTGGTCTAGTTCTCCACAAATAGGTCCATCCTCCACTTTTAGGGACCATACAATATGAACACTCCTTGTTCAAACAATCTTCTACCTTGTACACAACCAGAAAGTATCCCCCATGGATCTCATCCAGAAACAAACAAGAAACCAGGCTTTGATACCAATTGAAATTCTAGTTAGGGCATCAGACTCAGGATGTCGTGACATCTGATCTGACATTATAAAACAGACAATGTAGAACATACAATTAACAATGTAGGAAACAAAAGAACACAAGGAGTTGTTAGCTCAGTTCAGTTATAACCAACCTACATCTAGGGGCATATCAAGCCAGGAATGAAGTCCATTATCAATAGTAATAATTCATAGGGAAATCACCATGTTTACACTCCTCACTTAATCAGACTACCTAATTTCTGTTCTACCTAAGATACCTCACTTAGATATGAGAACCTCTGTTCACTTCCAATCACCTCAGTGATGTCTAGCAATTACATCCCAGCAACTACATCCCAACAACTACATCAACAACTTGGCTCCTAATACAATCAACTTGGAGATACCCCACTTCAAACACAACTAAAACAGTTTGAAGATACCTCACTTCAAACACAAACAAAACAGTCACCCTTGTGACACAAACAAACTTGGAATTGCTTCACAGCTTCTTCCAATGACACAACTGCACTCATTGCTTCACAGCTTCTACGTGAGTGAAATAAACCTCTTGCCCACAGGCTTCGAGGCACAAATCAGTGACCATTCCACAATCCGGGTGGTTCACTTACATGGCTAACCTGGTTCACTTACATGGCTAACCCTAAAGATTACATCTTTCTAAAACCGGCTAGCTTCCTAAAACTTGGTTACAACTGCTTATTTATAACCTATTACCCAACTGGATTTGGGCCTTCAAAATAACAAAGATAAGTCAGAATAAACTTTTGCAGTAACAAACTTTCTGCAGAGATAAACAAGGAGATTACTTCTGCTACAATCAAGGTCCTTGCTGATCTTTCTCCTTAGCTCCTGGACCTGCACATATGACTTCAATATCACGCCACTTATGTTGCATAATATTCCCAGAATATTCCGCACTAATTAAAACAGAATTGTAACAAACTTAACAATTTATGTAGCGTGATGTCTTGATGTTTGATGTCTCGACATCTTATAAGACATGTTGTTCCAGATGTTAAAACTCTTCAACACAACATGTTCAGGCATTCTAGATAGGATTATATGTTGAAAATCCTACTGTACAAAACATTGTTGATGCTTATTATTTGTTTTATTAAAATTAAGTCAATCCATACAATTCAGGTACTTACAGTGTACATGGGTACGAGTCGTAACGCATATCCACTCATCTAACCCAACCCTTATTTTTATCCAACCAATCATATATGAGTTCAACTAAAATCAACCTATTTAGATTTATTGGTATTTGGTCTGCGTAATATGTTTGAAGTTTTAAATCCACGAATCCGCGAACCCAGTCGATTGACATGTCACTTTATTTTTATTTTATTTATAAATTATTTAGCATAATTCTTACTATGCATATATATTTTTTAAATCAAATTTGAGATATCAATTTTCTTTATTCAAAGAGATATATCTTACCCTTTTAATTATACTTTACATCATTTGTATATGTTTTTGACTTGATCTCAATCATAAAAGAGTTTTTAGGTATTAAACAATAATTTTTATTTAAATTAAATACTAAAATTTGATGATTTTTTAAAAGTTTTTGTAAAACAAATTTGTTAATAAAATTGATATTTTATTAAAAAATGTGAAAATTATATTTAGTAGGTTATCCACGAACGCAAGCTAACCCAATCCATTGATGAATGAGTTGGTTCAGTTCGGATTTAATCTTAGAAATACGAGTTAAACACTCAACTCAAATAAAAAACTATTGATTAAACTAGGTATTGAATTTAATCAAATTAGACTCAATCCAACTCTCGAACACCCCTAACGGTACACAAATAACACAATAATAATAATAATAATAATAATAATAATAATAATAATAATAATAATAATAATAATAATAATAATAATAATAATAACAACAAATAAATAAATATTTGTATATATAAAAGATATATCAATCGATCACAATCATGTCAATTATTAAATAACTATTTTTAAATATATTATATAATATAATTAAATGATAAATATTTATTGAATAATATTATAAAATTATTTTACCACGTGTACAACCTTTTAACACTATTTCATGTTTTTTATTTTTACGATTTATTATCACTACATGACAAAAATAGGAGGGTTAAAAAAAACTCACGTTATGCTCTGATGAATTAATTTCAAAAATGGAAAACTTAAGCAGATAATGAATCTAATTTTTTTTAGATTATTTATTTATTTATTTATTTTACGAAAAATTTCCAAAATCTATTAACAAGTAAAAGTAACAGTATATATGTTAAATCAAACATTCTAAATTCAATAAATAGAAAGTTACAAAAAATCAGTAGATATAAAAAAAAGGTAACAAAACAAAAAATTATACAGTAAAATACAATAAATTAATTCAATTATTATTCATACATGATAAATACGACAATAGTACATTACATCATCCATTATTCACCAACGCTCTCACATGCATGCATAGCTTGTACAATAATAATAATAATAATAATAATAATAATAATAATAATAATAATAATAATAATAATAATAATAATAATAATAATAATAATAATAATAATAAAAAAAATAATATAATAATAATAATCATAATAATAATAATAAAATAAATAAATATTTATATTTATCTTATAGGTCATGCTAACCAATACCCTAAATGTATTATTTAAAGATACTACATAAAAAATATTCTTTACAACAATCAATTATTTTAATTTCCAATACATTAATTATACGTTTTTTTTTTTTAAATTACACTTTAAATATTTAAAAAGTGTCCCAAAATACTGGATAGTATTTTTATTTTATACATAAGTGATATAAATACTACACCAAATAATTCAATTCACTTGCAACATCTCATTCATCGTATATAGATTTATTATTGAACTTTGTAGATAAAAATATAAGTTAAAAAACAAAAAATCTCATCGATTTTTTATGAAAAACATGAGAGGAGGACTAAAACTATTTGAATTTAAAATAGAAGGACCAAAACTATTTGAATTTAAAATAGAGGGATTAATTTCGTAAATCACACAAAATGGGGACCAGGATTTTCATAAAGCCAAAATGTTCTTTACAAAAATCAATTATTCCAATTTCCAATACATTAATTACACGTATTTTTTTTAATAAAAAAATTACACTAGTTTGTTTTCACGGTGAAAGTTGGAAAAAAGAGCACACTTTAATACTGTGTTTGTTTTCACGGTGAAAGTTGGAAAACAAAGCACCTTTTCCTAACTCTACAATTCTTAACTTCTATTTTTTCAAGTTTTTTACCTTGAGAAACGTGATACCTGTTGAAAATCAAGTGTAAGGAAGAAGTCTCACATTGATTAGAAAAAAGAAGATTTAACATTATATAAGTGAGAGAATCCACACACCTATCACCTTAAGGTTTTAGGTGGATATGTGGTGTTCTCTCACAAAGGTGTGTCCCAAAATAATGCTACTTCCTCGGAATTGACCCCCTAACAGTGGTATCATGAGCCTATGGTTTCGAGATTTCCCCCACTTTCACATGAGGGGGAGCATTGTGACTCACACTTGAGGGAAAATTTTCGAGATTTTCCCCGCTTTCACATGAGAGGGAGCATTGTGACTCACACTTGAGGGGGAGTGTATCATGAGCCTATGGTTTTGAGATTTCCCCCGCTTTCACATGAGGGGGAGCATTGTGACTCACACTTGAGGGAGAATTTTCGAGATTTCCCCCACTTTCACGTGAGGGGGAGCATTGTGACTCACACTTGAGGGGGAGTTTTCGAGATTCCCCCCGCTTTCATATGAGGGGAAATAAGTCCCAAAGAAGATTTAATACTATATAAGTGAGAGAACCCACACACCTATCACCTTAAGATTTTAGGTGGATATGTGATATTCTCTCACAAAGGTGTGTCCCAAAGTAATGCTCCCCAAAGTAATGCTTCTTCCTTGGAATTGACCCCCTAACAACACCGTGCTTCTTTTGTTATGCACTGTGCAACCAAACTTATGCTAAGTATTTAAAAAGTGTCTCAAAAACACTAGTTAGCATTTCCCTTATCTTAGGCTATGTACAATGGTTTACATATTCAACACCATACTTTTTCATTTTTTAACTTCCACATCATCTTCTCTTTCTTCCACCTATTAATTAAACACACATTCAATTTTTACTCACTACAATAGTTTTGTTTAATAAAATTCAACACCATACTCCACCACCATTCACAATACACTAAAAATTTAAATATTCATAACAACCAATAAAATTTTGCAAAGTATTTTTATGGTCCCACTCCCTCCTCATTCAACATATTGAATGCTTTCAACACCATTTAATCAATCTCATTTTCAACACCTAATTCATTATCTTATTGCAAATATTCAACAATTGGAAAAAAATTCAACACCCCATTATACATAAGTGATATAAATACTACACTATCAATCAATTGTCAATAGTCAAATAATTACTTTTAAGTAAATTATATGATAAAATTAAATAATAGTGTAATTTTTTATTGAAACATAGCGTAGAACTATTCTACAACGTGCATTATCTTTTAATTCTATTTACAGGGTCGATTTCGGCTAGGTCAAGGAGGCCCACAGCCTCCAAAAGTTTGGAGTCTCAAAATCTTAAAAACAGATTAAAAAATAAAAAATAAAAAATACATAGTTTACTTAATTTAAACAAACAAGTCGCCGTAGACTGACAATAATTGTCGAGTTCCTGAACCCTCATGGTCTGAGGTTCCATTCTACAATGGCACATGAACTTCAAAAAATACAATTATATTGACATAACTAAAAAAATCATAAATTCCATAAACTTTTTAATTTTAATAATTTTTGATTTTATTTTATAAAAATATATATTAAAATTTCATTTTATAATAAGAACTTCAATATTTCCTCGGACCTTACTTCAATATTTATCCGAGTCTTCTAAAAGGTCGGGACTTTTATTATCACTAGATGACAAAACTGAGAGGGCCCCGCTCATTCTAAAAAAAAGCTCACGTTATGGTGTGATGAGTTTTTTTTTTCAAAAATGGAAGATTTAGCAGATAAGGAATCAAACTTTTTTTAAGATTATTTATTTATTTTAAAATTGGTTGAAATGGTGAAACGCGAAACACGCGAAAACGCATCAAAACACTTTTCCAAGCCGCCACGGTACTTAAAAACCTACTTCACTCTCTTCTCTCCACGCCAACCCAATCAAACACCATGGATTTCACTCCTCCGCCGATTGAAGACGGTTTCGCGGCGGAGAAGCTTTTCAACTCCGGCTTCTCTTACACCTACGATGACCTCATTTTTCTCCCTCACTACATCGACTTCGCCGCCGATGCCGTCGACCTCTCCACCCGTCTCAGCCGCAATATCACGCTTTCCACTCCCTTTGTTGCGTCTCCCATGGATACTGTTTCCGAATCTTCCATGGCTTCTGCTATGGCTGCACTTGGAGGTATCGCTATTGTTCATCCTAACAATACTCCCTCACGTCAGGCTGCGTTAATCCGTGCTGCCAAGTCACGCCGTGTGCCTATCCTCTCTGAACCCGTTTTCGTTTCTCCGTCTGATGTTGTAGAGACGGACGAGGATTTCGCGGCTTCGCCTTTTCTTTTGGTTACTGATTCCGGTAATTCCACCGGGAAGTTTATCGGGTTTGTCTCGAAGGCGAATTGGTCGAATCAAAGCGACAAGAGCCTGAGAGTTTCTGACTATATGGAGCCTCCACCGGCAGCTCTTCCGTGGAGCTCCGACCTTGCAAAAATCGAAGAGGAGTTGGAGAAGAAAAAGGGGAATGTTGTTGCTTTGGTGAAAGGTGAAGAAGTGGTGGATTTGGTGACAAAAGAGGAGGTTGAGAGGGTAAGAGGCTATCCGAGATTGGTATCCGGAGGGTCAGTTGGAGCTGATGGAGAGTGGATGGTGGGAGCGGCGATTGGGACGAGGGAGCAAGATAAAGAGAGGTTGGAGCATTTGGTGAAAGCTGGAATAAATGCTGTGGTGTTGGATAGTTCTCAAGGGAACTCTATTTATCAATTGGAGATGATTAAGTATGTGAAGAAGGTGTATCCTGAATTGGATGTTATTGGTGGGAATGTGGTGACTATGTATCAAGCTGAGAATTTGATTCAAGCAGGTGTTGATGGGTTGAGAGTTGGCATGGGTTCTGGTTCGATTTGTACCACTCAAGAAGTTTGTGCTGTCGGGCGTGGTCAGGTATATAGTCTTGTCATTTGTTCAACACAAAATTTTACGCTGCTTGTAATATTTCATGTTCTTGCTAACAAATTCTATCTTTTACTCAAAGCCTTGCATCTTAATATTGTGTTTGTGTTTTTCAGGGAACTGCAGTTTACAAGGTCTCATCCATTGCTTATAAAAGTGGAGTTCCGGTAATTGCGGACGGTGGCATCTCAAATTCTGGTCATATTGTAAAGGCTTTATCGTTGGGAGCATCCACTGTTATGATGGGAAGCTTCTTAGCTGGTAGTCTTGAGGCTCCTGGAGCTTATGTTTATCAGGTACCAAACCCAGATGTAATATTATGTGTTGTTGTAGTCTTTTCGTAAGATTAGAATCTTTTGCCCTGTGCGTCGATGAAAGTATTGTAAAGAAAACCTTTTTAAAGATAAAGAACATCAGAAAGAGACTGTGCATAATAATACCTGTGGTTAAAGGGGCTGTTAGTCTCGTGTAAGCTAAAACTAATTTGGTTAAAAATAAATGTCTAATCAAAAGAGGATTTGATTCTTTATGAGGTGTTTTTTATATATTTGGCGTGGATATGGAAAATCAACTATGTTATGAAAACATTTTTACATTGCTTAACTCTTCCTTTGGTGGTTCTCTTGTTTCCTGTCATTTAGTTTTATAGTTTTGTCGATGCTCCTTTCTTAACACACTTAAGCAAGAATAAATACAGTTGTATGATCTATTATGCATAACTACTTTTTCTGCACCAGAATGGCCAACGTGTCAAGAAGTATAGAGGAATGGGTTCCCTTGAAGCTATGACTCAAGGCAGTGATCAAAGGTACCTCGGTGATACAGCAAAGCTTAAAATTGCCCAGGGGGTTGTTGGAGCTGTTAAAGATAAGGGTTCTGTGTTAAAGTTCATTCCATACACCGCGCAAGCCGTACGACAAGGGTTTCAGGATATTGGTGCCAACTCTTTGCAGTCTGCACATGACCTTCTAAGATCCAGAGTGTTAAGGCTAGAGGTATGTTTGACCGAGTCGACTTGTTATTATTTCTTGATCTGTTTATTAGCTTTAGCAGTCAATGCAGCCTGCTTCATTTGCACAGTAAAAAAATAGTTGATGTTGTTTGTTGACTGACTGCCAATCTTCTATTGAACTAAGTACATAGTTTTTTTTCACTAGCTTTTGTTTCCATGGTGATACTTTTACAATTGGTGGGAAACTAGTAATAGGATTAGGTAACTCTAGAATTAAAAAAGCCTTGTATTGTAGTGCCTGGTAGATGAATTTCGATTTCTGCTGTACTGTCATGTAGCAGAATTTTTCTGTCTGCTGTTCTGTCATGTTTGGGATATAGGATATGGCCATGCTCTGATATTAGTTGGATGTGGTATCTCTAGCATGAGGTTTGTAGCTTTTTGGCATGTCTTATGCCCTTGCATTTTTCTTTAATATAATTTTTATTGGCTTTCTCAAAAAAAAAAAAAAAAACAAGAAAAAGGAAAAATATAAGAGAGAACATCCTGGAGGGGAGGTTAGTGCAATTTCCCCAAGAAATTGAAGTGTTTGTTTAAAAAATAGAAGGGATGTGTGTGTAATTAAGCATAAAATTAGTTTCATAATCTTTAGAGGACTAAACTGAATTCTCTATAACTTTCAACTACCACCATGTATTGTTACTCCATTAGTTTATTGGGATAATACTTGATCTGCTTTTGTCCAGGTTCGTACTGGAGCAGCACAGGTTGAAGGAGGAATTCATGGGCTGGCTTCTTATGAAAAGAAATACTTTTGAAGTATGAAACCATCATAAATGATAAGCTCTGTAGAAGTTGTTGTTGCAATTAGTATAAAAGATGGGGGCACCTCTATTCGAGCTCTTCTAAGTTATGGGGAACTGTAGTTTATAATAATAGATCATGGCGGAAAAAGATTCTCCAGGTTCTGAATTAAGTAAGAGTCACTGATTTGGTTAGAATGTAAACTGGGGGTGTTTCTCTTTCTCGAAGTTATCCACATTAGACTTTGGTTCTTTTAGATTTATCTTAGATTGTACTAGTTGGTTTTTCTCTTATCTTAATGTTGTTGTTAATGGATTGTTTTAAAATTTTGTAAGGACTAAAATCTCGTTTGAATTTTGTTATAATTGAAGAAATTATTCTCATGGTTTTAATTCAATTATAATTGATTATATGTTTTTCACAAAAAGTGATTTCCCCTTGAATATAGCCAATTCGATTGGCATCTTGTTAATTCGTCGTTTCTTGTATGTTTGCGCCTTGTTTTTACGGGAAATATAACAAATGCATCATCATATGGTTTATCTAAGTTTCCCCCCATTTGATCATGTTACACATACTCTCAGGTTTCTCTGGCTTTTATTTTCATATATTATTAATGATTTTTCTTGAAATGAATCCAAAGATTTGAGGACTTTGAAACAGGAAAATGATTGGTCACTGAGTTTAGGTTTTATAAATGATAACGAAAAACCAATGTTTTAGGGGTTTTTCTACACTTCTTCTGCAGAGTGGATTATAGATTTTGATACAGACAAACCTCGAAAAAAAGTTAACGTGTGAACCGTCTATTCTTCAATCAAAAACACCCTTTTGAAATTAGTTTGATTAGTGACTTAAAAAAAAGTTAATAATGTGTTGTCAGCATTCTATATTTATTTGTGTCTGCAGGTGAAAGTGCATGCTATAATGCAAGTTACAATAGTACACAAAATATTTCATAAACCAAAAGATACTTTTAGGAGGAATGCCAATTAATAAACAAGAACAGAAATAAAGCCTTCAAAATTGAATATAGTTTTCAGCATAAACTGACTTAATTTTTAGGAAATAGAGAAAGAAAGAAAAATGACAGAACAGACATAAACAAAGTTTTAAGTAAAAGAAAAGAAACAATGCTGTTTCAGATTATTCAAATGCAGTTGCCAAACATTGCCACTGCAATAAAAGTTATTCCAATTGACACAAGCGTAGTTTCTTCAATTCTAACTAAACTCATGGCTCCAGAATTTTTCTGATCCTGGGTTGTTGTCTCATCCTCATCTTTAGGGGCTGTTGCAGCAACAGGAGTAAAGGCAGGAGCCTTAGTTCCAAAGAAATCAAGAGGAAGCAAAACCTTATCCAAACGATATATAGCAAGCTTGTTATCTTGATACACTACACCAGTAATAACACAAGCTTGATACACCACACCAGTATTTACCCAACGATTCGCAATCAATGGACGCTCTAAAGTAGGGACGTATGCGGTAGGGTGTGGGCAAAATATCCGGTTGTGAGGACCAAATCCATAACCAAAATCAAATCGTTTAAATGTCCGAATATAATTGAATGGTTATTAACCGGTTTAGTGTTTAATGATCTTGAATATCCATTCATATAATCTGGATATAATTAAATAGTTATTAACCGGTTAAATATTTTTAGATTCGGTTATAAATCGGTTATTATCCAAAATCAATTATATATATATATATATATATATATATATATATATATATATATATATATATATATAATCGGATTATTCTTTAAAATCTAGTTATATAACCATAACCAAATTTGTAACCGATTTTATAATTAATTTTTATTAAAATGTGATTTTAGTTATAAATTCAAAACCACATAACTGGTTTGAAAATGACTATGATTTGATTATTAATTATAACCAATTCCTAGTTCGCGGTGCGTTTTAGACGATTTTAACATTAAAAAAATATCCAAACCGCAAGAAAAAAATATACGGTTCAGTTGACTTTTAAATATAAAACCAAACCAATACGATTTTGAGGTTCAATTTCTTACAAGATTTTTATTCATACATTAATTAATCATTCATATATTACCAAATAATAAATAACAATGTCAAATTGAACTATTAAAAGAGTTTCTAATAGAATTCAACAAGTTTACAATTCAAAAGCCTTTACTGTGACTTGCGATATTATACCTACAAAATCCATTAATGTGACTTAAATTAGTCCAGTAACTTAGATTAATCTAGTAAAATGCAATTCAACAAAATTCATTACAGTGACTTACATTAGTCCACAATAACTTACATTATTCTAGTACAATGCAATTCAACAAAATGCCATTACTTTCCCTTAATTCTACACACAAAATGCCTTAGTTCTAGTACGATTCAATAGTCTATGCAATTCAATAGTTTACCGCTAATATAGGGAATACCTGTATCTTGAATTGAATCAATTTTTTTTCTATATAATTTTGTGGAGAATTCTCTATGCGTCGTCAAGTCTTTTAAAAGTGTTAGCTAGATAAATTGGCGATCCTCCTCTCCTTTACCAAACAATTTAGATATAATTTGAAAATCACAATTACCATCAACATAAATAATTCACTCTATGAAAAAAAAAAAAAAAACAATGTTTCATCAATGAATTCAATCTCGAACATAAATTGTGGAGGAGGTGGTGGCATCGGTGGTGGAAGTGGTTTGCTAATGCGAACACCCTTTTGAATAATTTTTTGAGATTTTGGAGTTGGAGTATGTGAGAAATATGAATTAACATGTTCAAAATATATGGAGACCGCTTTGTTGTATTGTCATCTTGAGTCAGTTATATCTTTTTAGGAGCACCTTTGGTTTTAATCGGTTGTGAAGGAGATTCAAATATGTGGTTTCCGAATATGCAATCTTTCTCAACTCTTCTTTGATGTGCAATTTCATGGTGTCATGTGCTTTCACAAATCTATATTGGATTATTTTCCACTTGGTCTGGATGCTTATACCTTCTTTACCATCCTTAATCACACTATCAATATCAAACCAGAGTCTTTTCTAGTGACTATACACTTCATCCATATGTATCGGTGAATTAATCTTTATTTTTATTTTACAATGAGACAAGCACATGGAAGACCATAAGTCTTTCTAACTGTGCATCTGAACATTTCGATTTTTATTAAATAGTATTTAATTATTTGTTATATTAATTAATTATTATGAAATATGGTAATTAATTAAATTGTATGGTTTTGTGTTTATGTGATTATTTTGGGGTAATTGAGTCATTAAGTGTGATAATAGAAATAAGCTATTAGGTCTAACTATAATGAATAGAAGTAATAAGGATGTGCGTGTAAGTAAGCCCATTAGTTAAATTATACTAGTTAGTAAGGGAACTAGAATTAGAGATTCATTTGTGAAAAATAAGAGAAGAGGAGAAAAGCTCAAGAGAAGAAAAAGAGAAAGGAGAAAAAGAAGGAGAAGAGACAACCCTGGAGTATTCAACCCAAGAGGTAAGAGGGAGAATCCTTGTTATTATGTGTATGTATGGTATACAATAGGTAGTAACATGATAGATGTTGTTGATGATTTCAATTTCGAGATCTAAGAATCTCATATGTTAGGATTTGTGTAGAAATCCATGAAATTGATAGAAATTGATGTGTTCTATGGAATATAATGAGTATTCTCATGTTATAATGATAGGTTGTTGCTAAAATTGATGGGAATAATTAATTGCGATGAAATGTGGTGTTTCTTAGAAGAATATTCATGTAAAATCCATGTTAAAAATGCAGAAAAACACTATTTTTGGAGTTTGTGTCAATGCAAAATAAAAGGGGATACACGCGTAACAACCTGCAAGGCTCAGAAGTGCTATCAAAGCAGTTTGCATCGACGCAAACAGGACTTGAGTCGACTCATCTTTTGCATCGACTCATGGTTGTGTTGCGTTGACTCAAATAACATTTTTTTAACAATTTTGTAACGGCCAAACTTTTTAACCGTAACTCTGTTTTAGGCGTCGTTCGAATCGTTAGAAAGTTAATGAAATAACCTATAAGAAAGAACTAGGTTTGTTGGCATTTGATGATTGGATGATTATGTGATTTTTGTAAAATGACATGTGTATGTGAATATGTATGTCATGAGATTGGTGAAATATGAATAATATGAGTTAGTATCGTTGCTAAATGCTATTCGTGATTTTGTGATGATGGAGATGCTATATGTTAATTGTGATGTGTATGATGATGGTGAATACTATGTGTATTGTTTTGTTGTTGATGATATCATGATATATGTTTGTTTGTGCAAAGGTGGATAATTCAAGGTGTTGAATTATTGTAATATGCTTGAATAATTACACCGTTATGTTTGTTGTTGATTACACCCTTATAATTTGACCAAAAGTGGTTTGTATTCCTGTGTTGGCTTTGGAGCATTTGGTTCACTACGTCTCAATCTTTATAGAAATCATCCTTACTATCACCCGACCATTGCTTCAATGCCGAATGTGCTGATTCAAATCTGTTAATTGTTGTATTGGCGAGGTGTCTAACCTGATCGGTCCGTGTACAAACCATTTTCTCCTTCACTTGGTCCATAATAGTACTCTCAACGTATTTCAAAAAATCTTGATATCAGACACACATGCTCCTAAATTACATTATGGAGGCAACATACAATTCTTCTATGAGTGAATTTAATATACAAGTCCATGAATCCATAATATTTTTCACCCTCACAATTTGTTTGACCATTTTTATGCCTTCACCCTTGATTTATTTGGTGTTTACCGCGAGTTTTAGCCTAATCCTCATATTTTTTATAATGATATCAACAAAGTAATGCATAGGATGTAAGAAACACCTTTGCTACCGAATTCATTAGTGCGGTACCTCGATCAGTGACAATTACCTTCAACATGTTTTCTTGGTCCATCAACAAAGTCTTGTACACTTCCAAGTAAGGGGTAAAGGGATAAAAAAATTCAATTAAACCGACAATCCAAACCAAACCAAACTGAAATAAAACAATTTTTTTGTTTGGTTCTAAAATTGAACCGAACCAATAAAAATCGATGTTGTTTGGTTTGGTTCTCGGTTTTAGATTTTAGGAACCGCCAAACCGATGGACCAAACCAATTGAAATAGCTAGGCTCGAAATCATTTATTCAACTCATCATTAAGCCCAATTTTTTTTTATCGATCCAACAATTCTCCATCTTTGTTTACACTTTCTTTCTTTCAACAAAACACACATCTAGAACCACACTCCAAAACATAGTAAGTAGAAACCATAAGTAAAAAAAAACTTGTTTTTACAGAATTGCTGCTCTGATTTTCCGCCACCGTTGTTGCTCTCACTACCGTCATTCTGATATATTATAATTGTCTTTTTCGTGTTCAAGTTCTCTTCGTTAATTTTCAATTCTATACCTTTTCTGTTTCTTATTTCTTCAATAAAATTCTTTCTAGTCTTGTTACAAAATAGTTTTATGTGTGTTTAGGTTGGAAACATGTTAATTGATGTGTGTTTTGTTGTGTTCTATTTTTTAATTTTTTGAATCCCATTTTAATATTCTAATGTCAAGTGTTAACTTTTACATTTGAGAGTAAACTTATTTTATGATGCAATAAAAATTATGTTACTATTTCATATGCATTAAGAGAAACTTGTAATTTGTTTGAAAAAATATAGCATGAAATAAATTACATGAAATGTATTATTTTAAAAAATAATATCATAAAAATACACTGAAAAACACAATAGAGCAGAATACACGGGAGAATATAATGTTTGAAAAAAAATTATAAACCGATCAACCGAACCAAACCGGTTAGTTTGATTCAGTTCCATATTTAAAAAATATTAAAAACCTAACCAACCAAACCAATGGAAGTATCAATAGTTCGAACCTTTTTTTGACCAAAAATCAGCCCAAATCGATCCGATTACACCCTTACTTCCACGGCTCAAGTAACATTGACCTCTTTTTTCGAATTTCAAAAATACAAATCCCATTGAAAAAGTCTTCTCTGTAGAAGTAACACACATAATTTCATGAAGCGGAAACATATATTTGTTGGTCTTGTATGTTGCATCAATAAGAAGGACATTAGTAAATGTGTTGAACAATTTGATACTTCCAGGATAAGTCCAAAAATGTTACGAACAATGACTTTATCATCACATACTGTGTACGTAAAAACATAGTGGTTTTCATCCAAAAGTTTCATAAGTTGTTGCTTTCTGGATCTTAGACCCCTTATCGCCATGTTTTTCGATAACATTGATTGTATACCTGCTTAATATTTGAAACAATTTCAGGGTGTTTCTATTTCAAATCTGCAAGTATGTTTTTCGGTGCCACTTTGATTAAAGACACGTTCAAAATAATTTGCGTATCCTCTAGTTTAAGACGACATACAATGGGATAACTGTGACACCCCAAATAATTCGATAATTAAATAATTATGATTTTTAATTATTAAGTTAATTGAGAATATAATTTATTAATATATTGGATTTATTGGGATTAATTATGGAATAAAGGAATGAAATTATTAGAGGTGTGTTGAGTAAAGTGAGGGTGTGAGGAGTAAAAGACTCCACTCACATTATTAAATTCATTTTATTTATGTTAGAAGAATAAAATGAATAAAAGAAGGAAAGAGGAAAAAGAGTTATTTTTGGAGAAAACACACATACGGGAAGTTGAGAAGAGGAAAAGGAAGGAAGAAAACCTAAGGTGTCAGAATTCGAAGAACTCACAAGGTAAGGGGTGATTTTGATTAGTTAATTCATATTATCGGTTTAGATATTCAATGGTATGGATCATAGTATGTTAGAGAATCCCGGTTTAGAATGTTAGGGTTCCATAGAATTGCCCCTATTGTGTCGGATTATAGGTTGAAAACAATTAGAGTGTCAGATAATAAAAAGGAATGATGAAATAATGTTGTTTGATGATTTAATGATGCAAATTGGATGTGTTTTGGTGTTTCCCATATAGCAATTTGTATGGGTATGTTTGGGTTTGGTTTAGAGTGGATGAAGGCTGTCAAAAGTGCAGAAAATGGCTCTGCAACACGTAGGAACCGGTTCCCAATGGGGAGGAATCGGGTTCCACTGTGAAAATTTGTAAAAACAGGCAAAAATGCACTCAGGAACCGGTTCCTGTATGGGTAGGAACCGGGTTCTCATACATTTTCCAGAAAGCTGATTTTTGAACTTCGCAGGAACCGGTTCCTGTATATGTAGGAACCGGGATCTGCTGTAATTTTTGAAAAATATTTAAACTTTGAAAATTCATAACTTCCAAACCGTAAGTCCGTTTTGAGTGCCGTTTTGGACGTTATTTCTTAAATTTAATGCTCTATTCATAAAATGAAAAGATTTTCCAAAACTTAAAATTATTTTGAAAATGAGCTGAATTCCGAAATAGGTGATTATTGATTGGCGCATATTGGTGTGTATGTAGCAGAGAACCTGTGGTGATGGATGTATTAGTATTGTATGGATGTAAAGCATGTTTATGCTGCTGTTAATTGTATGCATGATGGTTGAAATATCATGTTGTTGGTTTTGATTCAGTTATGATAAATTGATGTATTACATAGACTGATTTGATGTTGCATGCTAGTGATGTGCATATGCATTTTTGGTGAAGTTAATTCCCATTGTGTGGAATTTGACTTGTATGCCGATAACCGATACCGAGTGAGGATGGGTGGTTAGGCTGGATTCGTGTCCGGTGTTTATGGACGAATCGATGGTTACCGATCCCGTTGATGAGGGATCGTGTTGGGTGACTGCCACGTGTTGGTACCACATGCATTGTGTCGCATTTGTGTTTGCATGGGATTGTAACATGTTAGGATGTCTTCCGTTGTTGCAATTCTTTTGTTGTCTATTGATTATGCATAATGACTTGTATGATTGCGAGTGCGTGTTGAATCTGAATTTATGCTAAATGGGTGAAATAATATGCTTGTGATATATTGTTGATTGAGAAGCTTATAATATGTTTTAATTATGAGAAGTCTCACCCTTACTTTAACAATTTCAGATTAAGGTTAGCAACTCAGGAGTTGGTGAGGATGGCTCTAGAGCTTGTCTTTTAAGTCCGTGTCGGTGTCATGCTCGATTAGGTTGTAATAACGAGGAACGCTTAGTTGAGGAATTAGTTATCATTCAATTGTTTCTTTGAATCTCGTTGAGAATAATTATGGTTTATTCAGTTTTGGTTTTGGTATTTTCTACTGTGTAAGACATGGTCTTAAATTGATTGAATTATTTGAATAATGATCCTCAGTGTAGCATGACTACTGTTTATTTGGAGGTTTTATTTTATTTAATAATTGTGGCATCCCTTGTTCCGTGTTAACTCTGATGAATTATGACTTTAATCATTGATATAATTAATATATTCGGGTATTTTAGAAGGGTGTTACAATAGTGGTATCAGAGCATAGTCGGTCTTGTCTTGTGTCGTTATCCCTTTAGTATGCGACTAGTGTAAGATAACACTGTCGATACTTGTGTCCTGACGTAGATTGTTTTGTAATGTTACAGAGCAATGGCCGGAAGAGGTAACGGAAGGAATGATGATGCTATTGCTGAGGCTTTGGGAATGTTAGTGGAGTGCTCGGAGGGAACCAGGAGTCGTGATTGGTGCCGATGCACAATTGGGGAATTTTCGAGGAATAATCCTCCATTGTTCAAGGTGCACATGATCCCAAGGTGCTCAAGTGGTCAAGGAGATCGAGAGGATCTTTGAGTGATCGATCGTCGGGTCAAGGTGAGGTACGGAACTCACATGTTAGCAGAGGAAGTCGATGACCGTGGTTGCTACCGAATCGAAATGGAAGAAGATGGTATTGCGTTTACTTAGGCCGTGTTCGGAGGGCTTTTCCGAGGAGGTACTTTCCGAGGACATCGAGGCAAGAAGGAGATCGAAGCTCGGAACTCAGCAGGTAACAAGACATGAGTATGCTTCAAGTTTCTCGAGAAGAAGTATTATGCTCATTATACTAACGATGCGTATGGAGAATTTTCCAAATGTATCAAGTTTGAGAATGGTCTTCGTGATGAGATTAAGGTATTCGATCGTATCCAAGATTTTCTAACTGTTGATTGTAGTAGGATTTAGAGGAGGATCTTGCTAACACTAAGTCGAATGCTCGAGGTATGTTGATAGGAAAGGTAAGCAATGATGGATCGTGGTAAGCCTTATGATAGAGTAATCGAGATCCGGTGGAAGAAGTCCGTGGAGGAGATTATGGTTCTTCCATTAAGTGTTACAAGTGTGGTGAGACAGGCATCGTATGGTGGATAAGAGTAATGATAAGAAGTGTTTGTGGGAAACTCGCCATGTGGCCAATGATTGCAGAGAGAGTGGTGACTTGTTACAACTGTGGTGAAGAGGGTCATACTCGCCCCGCACAAAACCCAAGAAAGAGCAAGTGGTGGTAAAGTGTTTGCATTGTCGGATCGGATACTAAGCCGATGATCGGTGATTAAAGGTACATGTTTTATTAATGACATACCTTTGATTGCGATTATTGATACCGAGCTACGATTCTTTTATTTAGATTGTGCTAAAAGATTGAATTTGGAAATTTCTAATATGGATGGAAGTATGGTTATTGATACTCCCGCGGGTTCAAAGTGACTACTCGTATGTTTGTAGGAATTGTCCCATTGTGATTTTTGGTAGGGGTTTCGATGGATTTAGTGTGCCTACCGCTAGAACAACTTGATATCATCCTTGGAATGAATCGGTTGGAATTCAACCGTGTTCATATCAACCGCTTTGCGAAGACGGTTATTTTCCCGAAGAGGTTGGTGTCGAAGACGTGACTATGTCGGTTAAATGTATGAACCTAGTCGTGAAAGAGGGTGCCGTGGTGTTTATGTTGTATTCGCAATAAGCGGAGGAAAAGCAAAGAGTGATGGATTGCCGAGTGAATGAATTTCCGAGGTGTTTCCAAGACGTTAGTGAATGCCACCGAGAGAGGTAGAATTTACTATAGATTTGGTTCCTGGAACTAGTCCGGTGTCGATGGCGCCTTATCGCATGTCGGCATCTGAATTAGCTGAACTGAAGAAGCAGTTGGAGGAGTTACTTGAGAAGAAGTTCATTCGTCCCAATGTTTCGCCGTGGGGTGCTCCGGTGTTGTTGGTTAAAAAGAAAGAAGGCTCGAATGAGATTATGTGTTGACTACAGACAGTTGAATAAAGTTACAATCAAGAATCGGTATCCTCTGCCGAGGATTGATGATTTGATGGATCAGCTAGTTGGGGCTTGTGTATTTAGTAAGATTGATCTGAGATCTGAATATCATCAGATTCGTGTGAAGTCGGAAGATATTCAGAAAACTGCATTTAGAACGAGGTATGGGCATTACGAATATTCTGTTATGCCGTTCGGAGTTACTAATGCACCTGGTGTTTTCATGGAGTATATGAACAGGATATTTCATCCGTATCTTGACAAGTTCGTAGTGGTGTTCATTGATGATATTTTAATCTATTCGAAGAGCGATGAGGAGCATGCAAAACATCTCAGAGTTGTGTTGGAATTGTTGAAAGAGAAGAAGCTTTATGCGAAGTTGTCCTAGTGTGAATTCTGGTTAGATGAGGTGAGTTTTCTTGGCCATGTAATTTCCAAGAATGGAATTGATGTGGATCCTACGAAGGTAGAAGCGGTATCTCAGTGGGAAGCGCCGAAGAATGCTTCTGAGATCCGTAGTTTTCTAGGTCTTGTAGGCTATTACCGGAAGTTTATTGAAGGATTTTCCAAACTAGCGTTGTCGTTGACTAAGTTGACTAGGAAGGGTCAGATATTTGTTTGGGATGTTGAATGTGAGAAAGGATTTCAAGAGCTGAAGAGGAGGTTGACAAGTGCTCCGATCTTAGTTTTGCCGAATCCGACTAAGTCTTTTGTTGTGTATTGTGACGCATCATTAATGGGATTAGGTGGTGTCTTGATGCAAGATAAGCAGGTGGTGGCTTATGCTTCACGACAATTGAAAGCGCATGAAAGGAGTTATCCGACTCATGATTTAGAGTTGGCAGCTGTTATATTTGTTTTGAAGTTGTGGAGACATTATTTATATGGTTCTCGGTTTGAGGTGTTCAGTGATCATAAGAGCCTGAAGTATCTCTTTGATCAAAAAGAGTTGAACATGAGGCAGAGGAGATGGTTAGAGTTCCTAAAGGATTATGATTTCGGTCTGAATTACCATTGAAGCAACTCGATTTTCAAAAATCTTTTAATTCTCGAAAACTAGTGAAATCGCCACCTAATTTTATTTGTTCTAAAAAAGAACGGGAAAATATAGATAAAACCCCAAACAAGCGGATAAGACGGTCTACGACCAAAAATTGGGATCGGAAGTCGGTTATGTAAGGGGAAGGTGTTAGCATCCCTTACATCCATCGTACTCGATGGGACCCGTTTAGTTCTACGTGTGTGTATATTCGCTAATCTCTAAGTTATAAAAGAAACAAAATTTGTTTATTATTATTTTGAGTTTGGCACGGTTTTTGAACCGTGTGCCTACATATTCCCTTGTGCAATGGGAAAGTCAAAACTCTGTAGTTCCTCTTAAAAAGGTTTTAATTGGTTGTATTTATTTTATAAGAAAAATCGTGCGTTTAGACATTTCAAATACTTTGAAATATGACTTGTTTGTTTGTTTGAAAAGCTTAAGTCCTCGTTCGTATTTGAAACGACTATTGCACACTCTTTATCGGAAAAGAGTTTAATGATCGCATATGGGCGATAAAAAGAGTTTGAATGAGTTATTTTATTTTTATGTGGGAGATGAGTATCGGACCATAAGCGTTCAACGGCTAACGCCCCAATTACTCGGATGAGTGGACAGAAACATCCGAATCATCTTTTTCTACCCAAAAGTTTTATTAAGAAAAGTGAGGTGAAACATGGTTTACGTTTAATTAAATTCAATTAAAGACACCAAGCATACGGTCGAGGGTCGATACTGGACTGACTACCATATGCTTGGGAGGAGGGTGAAATAGAATATTCATTTAGAAATTATTTGAAAAGAAACCCGACGTTGGATCGGGGTTTAGAACTTTAATTGCGAAAGTGTTCTGATACGCGTGCTGAGATGGAATGGAAGCGGGTTATGATTAATCAAGTATATGGACTTGATTAACCTCGTGAGGATAGGTGCTCCTATCCCCAACCATGAGACCCTGGTGCATGGTGATTGGTATATAGACCAATGTTGTTTCGGGTTATGATCGATTAAAGCAACAAGGGCTTTAACCAATCTCGTGAGGATGACCATGCCCATCCCCAACCATGAGACCCTTTAAGAAATCGGCGTATGAGCCAATCAGAATGAAATCGAATTGATTTTAAATTTAATTGTGTGCAGAGTGTACAATGGTGAATAATTGCGGAATGAATAAGTAAACAGACAAAAATATCATACAATACAATCGGAAATTTAAATAATTATTGGAGATGATCTTTTCTGTTTGATGAAAAATCGGCTAATAATTTAATCGATAAATCATCAAATACAAACTATCAGATCCAATAATTACTTAGTACATCGCACAACAAAGATTATTTACGAAAAATAAATTAATTGAAAAGATAAGTTCAGACATAGCTTGGGTGACGCGGAGTAAGAAAAAGAAAACCATCTGATCTTTGACCGGTCCGTAATACCTCCATATGCACCGACGAATCGAGTGTGACGAATACCAATCAGAAATGCTTCGACAGACCCAAAAAATGATATTGCTCCGAATACATATACATATATTTTTGTAGATCAAACAAATAAATGAAGAAACTATAATAAAGGAAAAAGAATTTTTCTTATTTTTTCTATAAAAAAACCACCAGATCTAACTATGTATATAAAAATGAAAATAATAAATACAAAAAATTTAAATGGTTTCTATATATTTAAAAAAGAAAATAATATAACTTAAGTTTTTTTTTTAAATAAACAAAAAGGAACATAAAATTAAAAAAATTGCCCAAAGTGGCAAAAGCAGAAAAACAAATTGTTTTCCTTTCTCTCTCATTTGCATGCTCTCAACGTTGTTCGATCCGTTCTCTCTTCTCTCGCGTTCGGGGTTTGCGTTCTGGGTTTCTCTCATCTCTCTCTCGCCGGAACTCTTCGGTTCATCCCCTCGATGACTCTCTGTCTCTCTCGACGGGTTTCTCTCACGCTTTCTCTATCTCGCGGTTTTCTCACGGAACGGCTTATTCACTGCTCACTTAAACCCTAACAACCACGATTTCTGTTTGCATGTTTCAATTCCTGAATATTCGCTCTGGTTTTTCTGATAATATTTGATTTTGGAATTCCGTGTTTGATACAGGCTGTGAATGGAAAGGGAGGAAGGAAACCCTAGGCCTGGGCGATTCCGACGACGGTGGGAATACCTGAGCTTTGGAGACGTGTCAGTGTGAAGGCTTGCTTCCCGACCTCGTTCCGGGTGAGACCGTTCCTCTTTACTCCTCTTCTTTCTCGCTTGACAGAATACGATTTTCTGAAAACAAATGAAACTGAAGGTTGTTAGGTTCGGGGAAATGATGACATGCTGTTTGTGTTTGGTCTGTTTGTGTTTTTGGTTTGGGTTTGGAAAAGCTGGGTTTTCTGTTTTTGCTGGGAACTGGTTTTGGTTTGATAAGTATGAACTTGATTGTGGAAACTATGTCGGGGTTTTTCTGAGTTTGAAAAACAACGTTCTCTTTTTCTCTCTTTGTGTTTTGTAATGAACTCCCCTCTTCAGATTGGTTTCTGGTTCTTTTTTCTGGTTACTGGTGTATATATCCCTTGTGTTGTGCTTTCTACTGGTATAAGAACAGATGATACGCTTGAGTCTTTTTTCTGATTGGTTTTTTTTTCTCTCCCTTTTTCACAATAGAGTTGTTGGTTATATTAACTTCCAACTTTGCTTCTGAGCTTGTCCTTGTCTTCATTGGAACTCAAATTTTTGTTTTTTCTTCTGATACTCCTTCTGATACTCTTTATGCTATGCTGCCTGCTATGTGGTCTGCTATATAATTCCCATTTTTGGCCAATTTGACTTGCTTTTTCTCAACTGGCTTTATTGCCTAGACACTTTGAGCTTTTCTTTTGGTCTGCTGCTCTGCTTTCTCTGTCACTATATGTTGCTGGCTGTTTGGGTGAAAATCTTTCACCTTATGCTGATAACCAAATGAATGAGTAAAAAAGTTTCTCTCTTGCTGCCTGTTGATTTTATATTTGGGTAAAAACTGATTTTTTTGGAATTATTCTGCCAAGTTATGGGGCTGTTGGGCTGATGGGTTGTCTTTGGAAAAATGATGTTTTCCCTGATTTCCATTTTATACCTCCTTTGTGAACCAACAACGGAAGTTGTTGTGATTTGCAATGGAGGTAACGGTAACGGCCGATGAAGGAACTTCGGTTCCGAGGCTTTGTCATCTGAAACAATTAACCTTCGATCCTGATTCCTAAAATTAGCCCTAATGATGAGTTTGAAAAATACCATGTTTCCTTTGAATTTATCCTGACATACAGCTACTAACCATTTTTCTTGTTTCAGGTAACGTGGGAAAACGGCAACGGTGGCCTAGAGAAAGTAGAGCAACGTAACGGAAAAGACTGAAGATATGAAGACTCGAACATTTTTGTAGCAAATTCGTAGGATTTGTAGAATTTGTAGGATCTTTAGAATTTTTTATAATTGTAACTTACAAATTCTTTTTGTAACAAGTTTATAATTTCCATGGTAAAACTTGAATACTTTGTAAATCTTGTAATTCAAATTTAATCAAGTTAATAAAACAAACTTGTTTCTTCAAATTCGAACTTAATTCCATATTCTCCTCGCAAAATGCATCGTAATTTTGTAGAAACTTGAGACAAATAAATACAACCTTGAATGATATCCGTAACCTTATCTGAGGGAATATTGCAATGCGCTCCGAAGACAAATTATCCTTGAATTCTCTTGATGCTTTCTCTAATAAATTTGCACTTCAAGACAAACACCATTCCTTCTGATTAATTAAAAAACCAGAACAAATAAATCCTTTAAAGCTCTAAATTCCGAAAACAAACAAACCATTATTTTTGAAAACAAATTCCCAAAAGCAAATAACCCCTTTTTTTTGAAGTTCGAATTATACTGAATTAATAGCAAAGCGGAAGTTCTCTTTAGAAATCCAGTATATATTTTTTTTTTTGTGGAAATTTCCCCTATAGAATTCTTCTGAAGCCACCAAGATTGCATATCTATGAACAACGAAACACTGAGGTAATACAAAGGGAAAATTTTGGGGTGCGACAACCATCCTGGTAAGGCAAACGTTGTTGCGGATGCTTTGAGTAGAAAGTCCTTGCATATGTCGATGTTAATGTACGTGAGATAGATTTGGTTGAGCAGTTCAGAGATTTAAGTTTGGTTTGTGAAACTACTCCGAATAGTGTGAAATTGAGTATGTTGAAGCTGACTAGTGGTATTCTGGAAGAGATTAGAAATGGACAGAAGTCTGATGTTGGTTTAGTTGATAAATTGACATTGATCAACCAAGGTCAAGGAGGCGAGTTCCGGATTGATGAGAATGGAGTTATGAGATTTGGTGATCGGGTGTGTGTTCCGGATGTTGCCGAGATTAGGAAGAGTATTTTGGAAGAAGGACATCGTAGCGGGTTGAGTATTCATCCCGGTGCTACTAAAATGTACCATGATTTGAAAAAGTTGTTTTGGTGGCCGGGAATGAAAAAGGAAATTGCTGAGTTTGTGTATGCTTGTTTGGTTTGTCAGAAGTCAAAAATCGAGCATCAGAAACCGTCAGGACTGATGGAACCGTTGTTTGTTCCAGAATGGAAATGGGATGGCGTTTCTATGGATTTTGTGTCGGGTTGCCAAGAACAATAAGAATTGTGATTCTATCTGGGTTATTGTGGATCGGTTGACAAAATCTGCTCACTTTATTCCGATAAGAATGGATTATCCGATGGAGAGGTTGGCAGAATTGTATGTTGAAAAGATTGTGAGTCTACATGGTATTCCTTCTAGTATTGTGTCGGATCGAGATCCGAGGTTTACATCTAAGTTCTGGACGGGATTGCAAGAAGCTTTGGGTGCTAAGTTGCGTTTAAGTTCCGCTTATCATCCACAGACAGATGGTCAGACAGAGAGGTAAACAAGGTGTCATCATTTATGTTTACAATCTAAACGCTTTCTGTTTTACTTTACGAGTCTTGCTTTATTGCTTTTAAATCATATAAACTTGTTTGGCACCAGTCGAACAAACTCTTTTTTTGAAAACACTTTGTAAAAACACTTGAAAACTAAAGCACTGTACTGAAATTCCTTGGTCGATCTCGCAAGTAAACTCTTGTTAAGACCCCAAAGTTGTTTACCAAAACCAGAGGTAAACAAGGTGTCATCATATTTAAATTCTAAATCGGTGGAACATGCATGCCACTTCTCTCGCATCTCATGGTTACAAATGCTTGTCTTCTATTTGAATCATTGTCGGACCTTCCAATTACAAAGCCAGACCCCAAATTTATGTCTACCATGCGGACCCATTGAAACATATGTTCGCGAGCAATATATATTTGTTCATTTATGAAACATTGATCAACGTGTATCTCTATCGGTTTAACACTATCCTTCACTTTTTTCAGTTTAACATCATGTTTAAATTCAACTGATTTAACATTATCATGCGCTTTATCCTGTTTTACTTCTTTACATACAACAGGTTTGAAAAACATATTCGAGTGAACCGTATCTAGTAAAAAACAAAACAGGAAAATGCTTAAAAACCAGTAATAGTTGAATTTAAATATATATATATATATATATATCCGAACAAGGCGAATATTTTTTCAATTCAAACTCAATACTAATGCATGCAATGAGAGATGAAATAAGGAAACTTTATCTTAAATTAAATTTATTATATATTTTTTTTATCAAATAAATTACATTATTTCTTTAATTTTTTTTATCTCTTACTAGTTTCGTTCGAAAATGATTGTCAATAGAGACATAACATCTTGTCGCTCACAAAACAATACCCTCATGACTCATGTGGCTGTTATCATTTAGTAGTCAATTACTATTAGCACCTCCCGTGCCTATTGTACTCCTCATAGCTTAGTGTACTCTACTCGAGTCCTTCAAAATAACGATGCAATCGCATCTTCTGGTGGGACCCATCTCCATCGCTTCCCATGCTACCGCCGCTGATTCTACTTACCTCTCCGCCACACCTCGCCGCCGGAGACATCTACTCATCTCAGCATCCTCCTCTTCGCCTTCCGCAATCAACGGCGGTGGCGACCATTACACCGTACTCGGAGTCGCCCGTTCCGCCGACGTTGTTGACATCAAACGCGCTTATCGCCACCTCGCCCTTAAGGTAATTCACTCACTTCCTGATTTTTCATCTTTGGATGATGTTATTGTAATTTGGTCTGCGCCTGTAAACCAAGGCGTTATAATTTCCTATGATGAACTTTTTTTCCCTTCAACGCAGTATCATCCTGATGTTAGCAAGGATTCACATGCCTCTGAATTGTTCAAGACTATCCGTCATGCTTATGAAGTAAGAAATCATTTATCAACTTTTGAAAATATACTAATATAGACCCCAATACTTTTGCAAATACATTCATGATATGTATTTTTATACCCTTAAACAGGTACTATCCAATAAAACAACTAGACTTAAGTATGACCGGGAACTTCAATCCAGTCACAAGCCTTACCAAAATAACCCGAGTTACCGCACTGACTTTGAAGATGAGGTAAGAAGCTATAGACGGGCTTACACAAGGAAGAAAATGTATAGGGAAAGATACCGGGAACATTACAATGTCAACGAGGATTACTACAGCAGCGAAACAGATGAGGAGGAAGATGAAAGGAATTTAAACGGAGAAAGAGGTTCGTTTATTGAAGTTGTTAGATCAGCTTTCTTGTCATTGTTATTATTCATGACGTTAGGAGCTCGAATCTCCCTTACATTTAGCAGTCTGATAGCCGTGTTTGATAAGAAATTAGATGCTGGATATAAAGTTGGTTATGTAATGGCATGGATTTTGGGTGGAAGTGGTGGCATAATGTTAACGTTGTTCTTGTCATTTTTAAGTTGGATTTGTGGGAAAACCAGTAGTAGTGTGGTTGCGTTGTTCATGGTTGCCATGTGGGTTGGCTCTTCCCTTGCAAGTATTGCACCAGTTCCTCAAGGTGCTCTGTTAACTCTTATCTACATGTCCATTAAGCTGCAATCTGGTCAAATATAAATATCACACCTCTGCTATCATTTCTCTCTTATGAGTTTGAATGATGTCAATGTTCTTATATAGTTAATGTTTTTGTACATTATAATGTGTTCCAGTAAATAAATGTAAGTAAATTTAAGCCATTTTCCAGACTATGCATCTTCAAGATATGTTGTAAGCCTTAGTTGCATTGAAGAGACTGGATCTTGAAAATGATGCATAAAAAAACTAAAATTGTTTTGCAAAATTATTAGAATTTTACGGGATGTTTCATTCTTATGAACACACAAGTGATAGCAGGAAATGAAAGGAAAAAGAATTAAATTAAATTCTGATATTTACAAAATTTCTGTCACAACCATTGGTGATGAAAAGAAACAAAAGAATTACAGGTTTATGCAATTTATGAAATCTTAAGAGCTCTGTAGTTGGACTTGATCATTTGCAGACTTAAAGTATTTCCAAAGATACCTTCCACTGGCCATGTCAACAAGAACCCATAATCCATTCTTAATCATCTGAAATCAAAATAACATTTCTAGTCAGCACCTTAAAAATAAGTAAACAAGAAAAAGAGGAAAGTGGAAAATATTATGTTGATATAAAGAAAATGTGGAACTGGGATTACCTTTATGATACTGGAATTATCTTTAACTGAGGTGGATTTATTGTTGTGGTCGCGAGCAGCGAAATCAATCCCCGGAGAGGTGGTGCTCATGGTGGTCCACGCCAAATATGCGGCCAGCACGGCAGAGAAGAAGATCAATATGAACCTAAGTGGACACATTTCTTCAATTCCAAGATAACAAATTCAAGAATTGTATAAGAAATTTAGAGTTTATGTACGTATTCTGAGATGATAGAATGATGAGGTTGAGTTGTTTTTATATCATCTATTAAAGGAATAAGCAAAAACAAGGAAAAGCGCGTTGGGTAATTGCTTTGTCTTCGTCTTGACTTTTCTTTGGGTATAAGAAGTTGACCTTGATAAACATAATACTAACAACTACTACATCTACATTGTCAAAAGATGACTCTTTCTCTTTGCATATGTTTGATTGTGTCTCTTGATCTTGATAAATAGTGAAACTAAAATAAGTTTAAAATATCAAAGTTTTGCATATACAAGGAACCACTGAGTTATATAGGATATAGGCTAACGTAAATTTATTTATTAAATCAAAATTATATTATTTTCTCAATTAACATCATTTTTAACCAAAAAAAAAAAATGCTATTTCAATTTTAAATTTAAAAACAGTATTATTATTATTATTATTATTATTATTATTATTATTATTATTATTATTATTATTATTATTATTATTATTATTATTATTATTATTATTATTATTATTATTATTATTATTATTATTATTATTATTATTATTATTATTATTATTATTATTATTATTATTATTATTATTATTATTATTATTATTATTATTATTATTATTATTATTATTATTATTATTATTATTATTATTATTATTATTATTATTATTATTATTATTATTATTATTATTATTATTATTATTATTATTATTATTATTATTATTATTATTATTATTATTATTATTATTATTATTATTATTATTATTATTATTATTATTATTATTATTATTATTATTATTATTATTATTATTATTATTATTATTATTATTATTATTATTATTATTATTATTATTATTATTATTATTATTATTATTATTATTATTATTATTATTATTATTATTATTATTATTATTATTATTATTATTATTATTATTATTATTATTATTATTATTATTATTATTATTATTATTATTATTATTATTATTATTATTATTATTATTATTATTATTATTATTATTATTATTATTATTATTATTATTATTATTATTATTATTATTATTATTATTATTATTATTATTATTATTATTATTATTATTATTATTATTATTATTATTATTATTATTATTATTATTATTATTATTATTATTATTATTATTATTATTATTATTATTATTATTATTATTATTATTATTATTATTATTATTATTATTATTATTATTATTATTATTATTATTATTATTATTATTATTATTATTATTATTATTATTATTATTATTATTATTATTATTATTATTATTATTATTATTATTATTATTACACCAATTATTAATTATTATATTCTACTGATTCATTTTTTTTAAAGAATTCTTTTTTTGTTTTTTCTTAATATATTCAAACAAAACAATGAGCTAATTTTTTTGGCTAAAAATGATTCAACTATTGTCTTTTTGACTTTCACCTTAGGTGTTTGGAGCCTAACAGATGTTGAAAGAATTTTTTTCCACCCATCTAGTGGATTTTTTCAATATCTTTGAAAAATCAAAAATGTCCTTCGTAAGTTCACTTACGAATTAAGTTTTCTAAGTGAATTCGTAAGTTAACTTACGAATTCACCTTATTTTTGTACGTTTTATTATTTTAAATATGGTTTAACACATTCAGAAAATATTTCGTAAGTGAACTTATGAGTTCACCCTACAAGGTGAATTCATAAGTTATCTTACGAAACCTTTCATGAATATGTTAAACCATGTTTGAAACTACTATGTTTTTTCACAATAACTTGGATTATGTTTCTGTTTTCAGAAGTTCAATTAAAGAGAAAAATTGTCAGAAAAGATTAATATACGCAATATCTATATACGCAAACCATGTAAATATTAATATGTTATAAATATTAAAGAGAAAAATTGTCAGAAATATCAAATTACATAAATTGTTCCGAAAAAATGCGATCAAACAAAATCAACTAAAAAAACATAAAGGCTACTGGGTATGTCTAATTCTGAACCCTCGCGCCCTCTTCTGCCTGTGGTAATGCGCTGCACGCTCTGCCTAAGCGACCATCCTCTCCACAACGACAACCGCATCGGGTCCGCCCTCATCGACAATCCCGTCATTCAATGCCTCATGTCCAATCTGGCAGATACGCTGACAGATGGACAGTAGATCAATGGCATGATTATCCTCAACTTTCTCGTTCTCCAAGAGCTCCTTATGTGCTGGCCTCGGTGGACATCCTTCAGTCTCTAGTGTCATGTAAGGGTGCGACACTCTGAAGAACCATGTCGCGTACCCCTCCACAGAGTATCACATACGGGATGCCCGCATCAAATGATACTCATCTGACACGACATAATTCTCCCAATCCTTGAAGACGTCATCTAGAGCCCTCCATGTCATGGTGTCGGTAGTAGTCTGGAAAAGAGATCGGGGTATCATCTACACAAAGCTAAACTGACGCATACACCGCTCGGACAAATACCAGACCATCATGTTAGCCCCACAGGCTAGCCACCCAGAGTATAACAAGATGCTATCAAAGGGGACAACCTCCATATAGTCCTCAAATGGGGTCCAGTTGATGTCTTCATGGTTGGTGCGATCAAGGAACACCCGGTAAGGAACCACATTATCGTTGCCCCTGTTAAGAATAAACCTGGAAGCCCTGGGCATGAAGTCCTGATAGTTGGCATCCACGGAGTAACCATGGATGCGGTGAAAGTACGACATAATCCATCTCTGCATCAACAAAAATATAATGTGTAAGTACAAATCAATTAAAACTAATTAAAATTTATCGCTAAAATAAAAACGTATAGTGAGGAATGTGCACGAGTTAGTAAACACCCTAGTCCTCCATCTGGAAGCTTCATTCAGCTTCTAATAGAGGTAGATAAGAACAACGACACCCCAGTTCCAATCATGAACTCTAGAAAGGTCCGTAAAATATCTCAGGTAGGCCATGTCGGTGTAGCGGCCACTTGTGTCCACAAAGACGGACGTGCCTACCTGGTACATCAAAAAACACCGGATGACACAACCCCGGTGAAACTGAACAAAAATATCCTCTGCAACAGGCTCCCCAACTGCCTATGCTATTCTTTTTGCAAGATCTGCTTGACGGAGGTGCTTCTCATATAACTCCTTTAGGTAGGAGAATTTCATGTGCGCCCCGTTTGTGGAGTCGCAGTCCGCAGTAACCCTGTATGGATCAGCTCCTAGATGCTCAACCATCAACCCAACCGCCTCAGCTCTGGTTATCTCAGAATGGTTGAATAACCTACCTCTGATAGGTAGTCGGAGCAAGCAGGCAACATCGTCAAGGGTGATCTTCAACTCCCCAACTGGAAAATGGAAAGATGACGTCTCCCTATGCCATCTCTCAGCAAAAGCACCCTGCATGTCGGTGTTAATGGTACCGTAACCAATACTGAATAATCCGGCAAGACCGGATGCGAGGATAGCACTGTGAAACCACTGAGTCTTTGGAACATATAGTTCAAAGCTTTTGCGGGAGTGAGTCACATGTTTCAAGGCCTTCCTTTCCTGAAACATAAGAATCAAACGAAAATAAATAAAAAATAACAGGCAGTATACGAAATTAAACGAAAATAAATAAATAATACGAACGGGCAGTATACGAAAATAAATAAAAAAGAATGGACAGTAAACGAAAATAAATAATACAAAATGTAACGATAAAAATTATAATACCTCACCACCCCATACATAACTGACAGTAAATCAGGAGGGATCTGTCATATGGCCCTCCTAGATAGCCAGCATCCTCCGCCTCAACATTTTTGGCGTCCTAGGCATCTTAGGCCTCCTCCGTCGGCACCTCTACCTCTGATACCTCCTCCTCTTGTGCATGAGAGGAAGACGCCTCATGGAGACGACTCCTCTGAGACGGTGCAGAAGGTGATGTTATATCAAGTTGTGCCCTTTGTGCCTGTTGTTCCTTTATCCTTATCTCTCGCTCTCAACAAGACGACGCTTTCTGGCTTTTCCTGCCATGTCTCAAACGTGTCATCTGGTTGTCATTCTCGGTCATTTTCCTGAAATAAAGCATTACATTGTTAGCATACTAATTTAAAAGCAAATCAGACAAAAATTCGTAAGTTAACTTGCAAATTCACCCATCTTGGGTAAATTCGCAAGTTCACTTGCGAAGTCTTTCTTGGTTCACTTCACAAGTTAACTTGCAAAATCTCCTTTGTCCAGATTTCTTCAAAACCAAAAATCCAGACCCAGAACTTCCAAAATCCTATTTTTCCTACTACATTATCCTATTATAACATCATATACTATTAAATTTCTATAACCTAACCTAATAATCTAATAAAAATTCAAAAATTTGAATAGAAAATGATTAAGAAAACTTACACAAAATGGAGGTTGTAGTTGATGTTGAAGGAGTTGGAATGAGTTGAAATGATGAGTTGAACTTGGATTAAGTGTCTTTGAAGTGGTAGAAATTGCAAAGATTTGGAGTAGAGAGGTTGAGTTGGAATATTTTGGAATGAATGGTATTGAGAGTGCGTCTGTGTGTTTTCTAAAACAACACGCGAACTTCGCAAGTTAACTTACGAATTCCTAAAATAAGGTGAATTCGTAAGTGCACTTACGAATTCACCTTATTTTTTGAAAATCTTGGATTATTTCGTAAGTGCACTTAGGAATTCACCTTATTGCACTTAGGAATTCACCTTATTTTATGAATTCGTAAGTTAACTTACGAAATTGAGGGATATTTTTTATTTTTCACCAGGGGCGGGGAAGAAACCCACTGGGTGGGTGAAGAAATTTCCATGTTGAAAATCCACTCAAATCTATATAATTTTTTTCAATATTTATGAACATCGTTGTTACCACCATACAATAACGATGAAAAGAAAAAAAAATTAAAGAAGAAAAGAAATTAGAGTTTCTACAAAGTTTCTCTCTCTGCCCACAAATTGTGGAAAAACTTTATTCACTTTGCAACTGCAAAATTCTGTAAATATAATGAGATATGAGTTGAATACAAAAATAGAGATTTATTCCCTCTATTTATAATTGAGTTTGCTTTCTCCTTAAGCTAAATAAGTTCAAGACTAGAAAAGTCCAAAATATTTATTTTAGACCTAAATATAAATCTGTGTGTAGCAACCTGCTTACAACACTTCGACCGCTAACAACTCAACACACTTCGACACTAACTAACTTCGACACATCTTGTGTAGAGAAATATGCTGCTTCGACACAAGGAATTACACTTTCAACACATCACATAATTTATTGTGTCTAAACTATCTATATTCATCCAAGCTCTTAGTCTTCTAAATACTTCGACCTGCACATCTTTCGTCATGATGTTTGCAATTTGATTCTCAGTTCTGCAATGTTTCAAGTTTATCTTCGTGTCTTCTACATGCTCTCGAAGATAGTGGAATCTCATTTTTATATGTTTGCTTCAACCATGTGTTATCGGGTTCTTCGCCAGATTGATAGCTGACATACTGTCGATCTTAATAACGATGAAAAGAAGAAAAAAATATAAAGAATAAAAGAGATTAGGGTTTATGCAGAGTTTCTCTCTGCCTACAAACTATGAAAAAACTTTATTCACTTTGCAACTGCAAAATTTTGTGAATACAATGAGAAATGAGTTGAATACAAAAATAGGGGTTACTCCCTCTATTTATAATTGAGCTTGCTTTCTCCCTAAGCTAAAAAATCCCCAAACTAGAAAAGTCCAAAATATCAATTTTAGACCTAAATCTAAATTTATGTGTAACAACCCACTTACAACACTTCGACCGCTAACAACTCAACACACTTCAACATTTCGTCGGGAACTTAATGATATCTTTAAGGATTGGAAGAATCATTTGGTGCCATTGGAGTATCAAATTATGCCGACATCCAAGAGTTGACATTGTGTAGAGGGATATGTGACATGGTTCTTTAAAGTGTCACATCCTATCATGATACCGAATTGTCCTTGACGTCCACCTAGGCTAGCTCATGAGGAGCTCTTGGAGAACCAGCAGGCTGAAGATGACCATGTCACTGACATCTTGCTAATATGTCATCAAATACGCACATTAGGCAGGATGCATTAGATAAAAGATCATTGATATGGACGGTCCTGAGGCGGTGGTCATCATTGAGAGGATGGTTAGGGAGACAACTAGTGCGGAGGGATATAGGAGGCAGAGGAGGTCATAAGGGGGTTAGGATTAGACATATACAGTAGCAGTAGCATATGTTATTTTGTTTTAGTTTTATCCATGTAATATTTTGATATTATGCACTTTCTGAACAACGGGTGTATTATATTTCTCTATTTATGAACATCTAATCTAATTGTTATATCTGTTTCATTTTTCGTCCATATTTTATATTTGTTTTTTCCGTTTATTAGATAGTGATATTGATAATATTTTAAACAAAAATGATACAAGCAGATAAAATTTCAGATACATATATTCGAAACTTCTATTTTTATACTCGCATGATAATGTGTTTATCCGAAATACACAAATTAATGTGTTTGATATGCACATCTATCTAAAGGACATTTTCAAATTTTCTAAAATATTTTTCATTATATAGAAGGGACTTAAAATTCCCGTAATACTTTATGCCACGTTTGTGCTTCATGAAAGGATCGTCCGCTCATTCTTTTGGGTCGAAACAAGATTTTCAAATCTTAATGGAACGGATATGCATACTCTTCATCTTTTTAATTTCAGCCCCTTAAAAAGATCAATTTCATCCCTTCCTAATTAAATATACAATTAATTGTTAATATTATATTTGCTCTTCTTTTGTAAAACCTTAGACACGTTTTAGAAGTACTAAAAAAACTTTTAATATGATCATTGTTGATAATTTTTTATTAAAAAAATTAATATTCGTAATAAGAAAATATTTAAAAAATAATAAGAAAGTTATTTTTAAATTATAATGATAAATAAATGTTTTAAAATGGTCTTATAAAAAAATAGTATATATGAGAGAGTAACATTCAATTGTTGTCTTAAGTAGAAGCATCTTTATCCCTTTATTTTCTCATTTTAAAATGAAGAGGGTGGGGGTAAAAAGGATGTAACTTTTTCTAGGTGGGGTGGGGAGGTTATGAAATAAAAGAAGAGACCATTTTCAATGACCATTTATAACCAAAAATTTAGAGAAACTAAAAATTCAACATATGAAAAATAATATGATTGAAAAAATATTATTGAAAAGATTTCAAATATTACATTAGTAATTAATTGATTAGAGATAAATATTTTAATGAGACTTTATATATACAGTAACACTCCATCCATATACTTTAATATGATATCAAGTCTATGGTCTGTTACACTAATTAGAGATAATTGTGTGGGGATTAGTTTGTTACATTTCCTAGAGAAGATGTTGGAACTATTAAGTTGGAAATATCCATCTTCTAGGTAAACCAAAACCCCATACTAGTAGTAGTTACCATATGTGACCTTGTTTAGGGACAAGGAAGAACAGAGTAGTGTGGTAACATATCTAAGCTAATCTTAGCTGAGTGTGTCACATTTTTGGAAAAGATAAACAAAAACATGTGAGGACAAACATTATGATGTGATTTTGATTAATTACTGACATGTGGTAATCGCGTTGGATTCGCATAATTGAACAAATAAACCAATTTTTTTTATATATATAGTTAGTATATGGCAATGGTAAGTAACCCATATTTTCTTTTGATGATTGTATTCTGTAGTACTCTTTTAGAATAGTACTGAAATGATGCTCATCAAGTGTTTGTTGTAATGCTCAACTCAAGGTATGGCTGAGTTTTTTTTTTTAGAATTCTGATATGCTATGCTATATAGTGCCTAGTGGGTGTTATGACCATTTAAGCATCATATTCTGTTGCAGAGTGTGTGTGATTCTGACCAAAGCATGTTTATTTGAGTGACTTGTGTTGCTTCTGTCATATTTGCTAGCAACAAAGATTTTTCTTTTTGAAATTGAATTAGATTCCTTTGTAAGGGAATTCAATTCTTATTCTTATTTTTAGTTTTTTGGGTTCTTAAACCTTGGTTCGGTTGCAGGACTTCTACCATTTCAACCTGATTTGCTAAGTTTGGTTCAGCAAAGCATTTCTTTCTATCTTTCTTGGTATGTTTTCTCAACTCTTTTGCATTTTCAAAGTTATTAGTATTGTTGAACAAACGATGCTGCTTTAATTTCAATTTTGTTTCAAGTTTTGTGTGGTTGGAGGTTAACAAGTACTGTAATTTCATGCTGGTAAGTTACTAATCATGATAGTATCTAATTATGGATCAATTGAGTTTCAAAACCTTATGATTAGAACTAGTCCAAGGTTTCTCATCTTAGCATTGCATGCTTTGTTTGAATCTCTCGACGACGGGAGATAACTGAGCTGACTTTGTGTAGATTTCAATAGGCTAGATCAGGACATGAATGCATGATGAATCATCTACCCCTTATCTTCTTGTAGTTTGCACCTTCATCACATAACATTAGCTGTCAAAAGATCATATCTGTGACTGCTTCAAAGTCAGTTAGCCTAATATTAATGTACACTTGTCAATTTGTTTTTATTTGATTCGTGTGAGAATGATAAGAAACTGATGTGTACTTGAACTGAATGGACATGTGCAAGAACTTGATAACATATTAAAGAATCACAAAAGAATTTGGAGGGCATATGTGTATTAGATAATAAATTTGGATGTGTATATTTTTCTCAAATATATCATTTACTAAAATACTGTCAATTTGTCTTATAACATAAAAAAATCATTAGATATATTTATACAAATGATACAAAGTAATTATACTATTAATTTTTCTTAACATATACAAAAAAATAGTCAAAGATTTTATAAACAGTGGGACAAATTAGGCCTGATGTGGTATTCAAAATGTTCACGATTATGTATGTGCCAAACTTGTCTACTATATTAATAAATCTTGGTTGTGACTTTATTCATTCTATCTTGTATCAATTATTTGAGTAAATAAAGTAGTGAAATGCTATGCTGGTTTAGCATCTTCTTACACACAAACCAAGTGTGGCTTAAAAGTTTTTTTTTTGGGACCAAATTTTGCGTAAAAGTTAAAACTATTTTTTAAAATAATATTAAACACAAACTTGTCAGCAAAATTTAAAAACAGAAGAGCATGTCAACTGGGGGAGGTTCATATATGTTATGGATGCACAAAAATAGGGGGGAAATAAGGGTAGGCAGATATTCTGATTAATAGTAGAGCCCAATGAAACATGTTGGAAAATGATATTTACTATAAATATTTATTTATTATCGACTCTCAAAAAAATAAAATATTTTTTCTCTAATCTCTTTTTACCCCAAATAAAAAATTAATGGTTGTTAGAGAAAGACTCGTACTCAGACAAGACTTAGACACACCATTTAAGAAAGTAAGGGTGTCAAGACGGATTTGGTCTGTCTGATTGATCCGTTTGATCCTAGGGATGTCAATGGGGCGGGTATATATTCTCGTCTCAATCTCCGCCCTCAAATTTATTTTTCACCCTTGTTTCGGGTTTCCGTCACGGGAGATTTTGTTCATCATCTCTGTTCCTACGAATTTCCGCAGGTTCCCACGGATCGCCATGATTTATTTCAATATCTATAAACATAAATTTTTACTTATTATTTTTAACTAATTTAATAGAAAAATTTAAAAACTAACGGCAATAAATTAGTAAACTAATCATCTACGATAAATAAATTGCTTTAAAAATATTTAATCTTGAGATTCATAAACACAAACTTTTTAAATTTTAAAAAATTAAAATAATCATTTAGATCTCTCTCTTTTACTAACAAATTATTTGAAATAATAAACAAACCTACATAAACTATATATTAATTAACGATATTACAGAATTCTAGTGTGGAGCGGGGACTCCACGGGGTGGGGGACATTTTCGCCATCCCCATCCCCAAAGTGTTTCGGAGGAACTTTATTCTCCATCCCCGTTCCCGCGGGAAAAAAATTCCCCATATTTGGGGCCCCAAACGGAGAATCCCCACTAACGGGTGCAAATTGACATCCCTATTTGGCGTTGTCATTTTTAACGGGTTGGATTGAGGTTTTTGACTCGATATCTTAAGTTGGTCCGCCTCACCTAACCCCGCTTAAAAAATCGGATCAGGGCGGTGCGGATTTTGCCGCGGGTATTTTGTTAAAACTTTTTTATTTTTTATTTCGAATTAAAACAACTTTAACTATAAAAATAGCACTCTTCTCTTAAGATTATGTTGATTAAATTGTATTTTAAATTATTATACAGATAAATTGAATTATAAGCTCAATGTTCTTTTTATAACTTTCTAATACATGTGTTAATTAGAAAATTTTGAAATAAAAAAACAATTGTATGACACATATCGAATTATTAAGTTTTCAATATATTGACTCACATGTTTTCTTTAGAAATAGATGTTGATTTTAAGAAAAGAATTATTTGATTAGTGTATGCGTGTTACAAATTTAGGATTTAACTTTTAAGGAATCAATCAATATAATAGTTACAAGATGTAAACATTGAGAAAGTCAAATGTTGATATTTTATGCACTACTATTTTATGCAGTGCGATGTTTTATGCAATGTAATTGTTATCATTGTCTTTCTTGTGTAAAACCTTAATATGGTACTTTAGCAGTTAGTTTTTAAATAAAATTAGGATGATAGATATCGGTCAGTTTTTATTTTGATATTTTTTATTTATTGTGATTGAGTTTATTTCGTTATTTTTTATTGTAAGTGATCATTATTTATTTTATTTATTGAATTGTTTGGATTAACACATGTTGAAGTTCTATTATGCGTTAAAAAATATTTTGTTGATTCTTTAGTAATAATTAAAAATTAAAAATTAAAAATTATGTAGTAAATCAAATTGTAAAATAAAATAAAAATAAAAATTTGCGAACCGGTCCGTCAACCCACCAACTCGCTAGTAAATAGGGTAGACTTAACTTTTGAGTTCGGACGCTTAAATTGGTCCGCTCTATTCCACCCCACTTTTAGACGGACTTAAACGGGACGGACCGGTCACTTTGTCCCCCCTGCATTTAAGTGCACACAAAGAAAAAATAGTGAAAGAAATAATTAAACTATATATTTTTAAATAAATAAAATGTATTTAGTTTTAGAGTTATAATCATTTATAGTTCAATTAGGAGATAAATAAAATCCATTTAAAACTCCACCAAAATTTAAACTTTGGATATCTGGAACGATTCGTTATTAAGTATCATTTAATTTTGTTATAGTGTTATGTAAGTCATAATCTATAGGATCTAATAAATTTAACATTCATAAATATTTAAAGAATAAAACTATGCTAAAGAAGAATAACGACATGAAATAATGATCCGCAGAATAAGCCGTGGAACAGGTATATCTGTGAAAATGAATAATTTATGTGGCCTCTTATCTGACAGTTATGATACAATGGATTTAACTCAAACACAAGAATAGGACTATGTAGCTTTACTACAGCTATGTTGTTCTTTAGCTCCAACATGACTCTTCACTTAACTTTCTAGTCATTAGAACCAAATGATTCCCACAATTTCCATAAAGATACACATTCCATACCATTTCAACCTTCTTGATGCTTTGTTTGGCTGCACATATCATGCAAAAGTTGTTAAAAAGCTTTAATTAAAGGCTTCTAGAAATTGTGTGACAAATTTTTAGGTGATATTTCAATTACAACTTGTTTTAGGTGATTAAAGCAATTGATACACTTTGATTCTAATCTTTTTATGGTCAATTGGTGACTTTGATACACATGGCATGGCACACTGCTGGCTCTAGCTTATCCATTTATTTTGTGTGAGATGTACCAAACTCTTACTAGTTTATAATTGTTGACATTGAATATGGCTGCAATTGTGTATTCATATAAATATTGTTATAAATGAATCTGTTTTCATCTACCAGAAACTTCTATTCTATATAGTTTCAATTTTAATAAAAGTAACACTGCAAGATTGTTTTCCGCGTCTCGTGTATATATCTATCTTTTGACATAAGATTGAATATTGTGTTAGGTCTTTTGTAGTTGGCAAATAGAAAAATGAATGCACTTGCAGCTACCAACAGGAACTTTAAGTTGGCTTCTAGGCTTTTGGGATTGGACTCCAAGCTCGAGAAAAGTTTACTCATTCCATTCAGAGAGATCAAGGTAATTAAACAAGCAAAACTGTTTCTTTGTTCTTGAAAATTTGTTTACTGCTCTTGTTTTGTATGTTCTGTTTCATGTTGATGTAATGATAAAAATTCAGGTTGAATGTACCATCCCTAAAGACGACGGTACGCTGCAATCTTACATTGGGTTTCGGGTTCAACATGATAATGCTAGAGGCCCTATGAAAGGAGGAATCAGATACCATCCTGAGGTTATTTATATTCTAACCCTACACAATCTTATACAAATACAACTAGAAATAAAAAAGTTTGGATTCTGAATTGTTTATTGGACTGATTAGGTTGATCCAGATGAAGTGAATGCTTTAGCACAACTAATGACATGGAAAACAGCTGTGGCGAATATACCATATGGCGGTGCAAAAGGAGGGATAGGGTGTAACCCTTCAGAGCTAAGTATATCTGAGTTAGAAAGACTTACCAGAGTTTTTACTCAGAAAATTCATGATCTAATTGGAACTCACATGGATGTGCCTGCACCTGATATGGGAACAGGACCACAGGTAAGTAGTGCACAGTCTTTGAAATTTCTGAAACTTTAATGTTGTGATAGCAATAATGTGAATGTGTGGTATTTATGCAGACCATGGCATGGATACTAGATGAATATTCCAAATTTCACGGATACTCGCCTGCAGTTGTGACAGGAAAACCTATAGTAAGTAGTTGTTTGTTTGGCGATTAAACTTAGACAAAATCATGCTTAATAAACCATTTCATTTTCTAATTTTACTTTATTTTTCAAACTAGGACCTTGGTGGATCTTTAGGTAGAGATGCAGCTACAGGAAGAGGAGTCATGTTTGCAACAGAGGCTTTGCTGAATGAAAATGGGAAAAGTATATCTGGACAACGATTCGTTATTCAGGTATTTTTTATGCTTATTATTTTATATTGTTAGGAATCTAGCTCGGCAAGTTTACAATAACTGCAATGCGCCAATCAGTTGTGTTAGACCCTGTGGTTACGCGTTTTATTTAAGAACTGTTTCAATGAAGTTATTGGATTTAGCATTTTGATCCGAAATTGTGTATTTTTTTCAGGGTTTTGGAAATGTAGGTTCTTGGGCTGCACAATTGATTGATGAGAAAGGTGGAAAAATTGTTGCAGTGAGTGACATAACTGGAGCCATAAAGAACAGCAAAGGTATTGACATTCCAAGCCTACTCAGGCATACCAAAGAGACCAGGGGAGTAAAAGGATTTAATGGTGCTGATTCATTTGATCCAAACTCGATATTGCTAGAAGACTGTGATGTTTTAATCCCAGCAGCTCTTGGGGGTGTCATCAACAGGTGGTGCTTTTCTTTTGTAAAGTTGAATGATAACAAAGGAAAGATCTAAGGCTAATTCACTTTGTTATTCTTTTGGTATTGTTGAAGGGAAAATGCAAATGAAATCAAGGCAAAATTTATAGTAGAAGCAGCCAATCACCCAACTGATCCAGATGCTGATGAGGTTAGTTTCATATTCTTTTTTCTCTCCTTCTCTTACTCAAACAATTTTAGAATGCAGAAATGAATGCAATGTTGTTTAACTACCTTCTTAACTTGCAGATTCTAAAGAAAAAGGGTGTTGTGATCCTCCCTGACATATATGCAAATTCAGGAGGTGTTACTGTTAGTTACTTTGAGTGGGTTCAGGTAACAACTATAGTTATATAGAATCTATGTATTAAGTTATTATTAAAGTTTATTTGTCGTGGCAATGTTATATCGGGTGTTTGTGTCGGTATGTCAGTGCCTTATAGCTTATAACAGCTTATAACTCATTTAATTCAATTTTTGTTGTGCTTATGTGATGATGCACAGAACATACAAGGGTTCATGTGGGATGAGGAGAAAGTGAACACTGAGCTAAAAAACTACATGACCAGAGGGTTCAAAGATGTGAAAGACATGTGCAAAACTCATGAATGTGATCTTCGAATGGGAGCATTCAGTCTAGGAGTTAACCGTGTGGCAAGGGCTACTGTCCTCAGGGGTTGGGAAGCATGAGAACTTGATGTTGTTGCTTTAAATAAAAGAGAGCTTTTAGTCTCTTGCGCTTATTCTTGCTGTCAAAAAGCTTTTTGTTACTTTCATGCGTTAAGTGAGTTGTATTTTCCCCGCAAACTTTGTCACAGATTAAAAATGAGGACTCCATGTGCTTTTCTTGGGTTAATGTTCCATTTGCTTAGTGAGTTAGCTACATGCATTTACACCAAAACTAAAGTCTTTCTTATTCCCCTTCAAATACTACGGATTGAGATCCTCTCGAGCTCAATATCCACCATTTAATAATGCTTTATTTGGGAGTTTGGAGAGGGACGGAGGTGAGCTTTTGAAAAATAAGGATTGTATGAAAAGAATAAAAGAATTTTGTTTGAGAGAGTTTTTGAGGATTTGCTTTTATTCATAACACTAAAAATTTCTAATTTAAGAGAATTTAGAATTTATATTGAAGAAGAGTTTTGGAGAATTTAGATAAATTGTTCAACTATAATTTTTGTTTTTATAGTATTTCAAAAATTAAAAATATATTAACGATATTAAAGATTTTTTTATATTTTATAAAAAAAAATATTTTCCGAAGATCTCTTTTTCCTCCTCTTCAAACTCCTAACCAAAGCAAACAAAGTCTAATAGAACTTATGAAGTTAGCAGCTTCTGCTACATTTATTGATAGTACGATTAGAGTTGACAAATGGGTCGGCTCGACTCAATCCGCTTCGATCTTATAGACTAAAATTTATAAATGGATTGAAATAGATCGGCCAAATTATTTAATGGGTTATCAAAATTTAGTAAGTTCTAATTTCTAATGGGTCATATGGGTTCACCTTATTTTAGTATTATAGTTTTAATTTTATAAAATTGATTTAAGGAGAAAATCTATGTATAAGTAAAGATTAATCATAACTTTAGCTAAGAGATATTTAAAATATTCATAAAATTAACATCGATATTGATTCACTATACTCAGCCCAAGGTATAAATGCTCTTCCACATCAATTTCATGTATGATTTCTAATCCCCGTTGTTCATTACTCATTTTTTTTTATTATTGAACTAATTTGGTCGTCGGAGTGCCTAGTAGGTACACACCCTCTCCTTTACCGTCGCATCGGAAATTCACCAAGATGCCATTGGATATTAGGATTGTCGATTCAATATTCTTCATCAACGAACTACATCTTATACTGGTTCTATAACAAAACAGTGGCGTTGTCTACGAGAATCAATATCTGATTCTCGTATTTTTTATCGAGAACAAATCGTTCTCGATTTGAAGAAAGATTTATATCAGAAACAAATTAAGTGTATGTGGTAACTTCTGTGAAGATGATCTAGAAACCTGATTTCGTTTCAGATCCAATCTTTCACTTATCTTCGTCGATCAACACATATCAAAGCATTGACATATCAAATTCTTTGTTGTCTCCCGATTGCTTCTTGCTAGACACCAAATCCAGGAGTTTGGCAAGTTGATCGGTCAGAATTAAGATTCCTAGATCGAGAAACAAATGACGAAATCGCAAACTCTGAACTACCTCTAATTATCACAGTCGTTAACGTCAACCAAGCCTTGACAGGACTTCTTGTAGATGGCAAAATCTCTAACAATTTCCTTTATGAAGACGCTTTGGAACCTCTAGGTTTTAGGCAAACATGTCTAAATTCTATTAGACTATGGCACTGTATTTAGAGGGGAGGGTGAATAGAAACCCAAATAAAAACTACCTTTCAAAATGGTTATTTAAAACATATTTGAAAAACAATGTTGAGCAAAATATTTTTGGCCTAGATCAAATATAGTAATCTAAATGAACCTAGTTATTGCAAACTCGTATATGCACAAGCCCTATGGAATTAACGTAATGATAAAATCAATCAACATAATAATATCTCAATTAATTGTTTAATATATAACACAACGGTTTCCTATTTCTAATGAAATCATATTAAAAATATAACTAGACAATTTATTGAACATGTGACGTGTAATCAATTTTTCAGAATTTCCTTTAAGCTTGTTGATATGAAAAAACCCTTACAGGCATAGTGACTATATGATAATCAACAAAGCAATTTAAACTTTAACAATCAAAGAGAAATTTTATAAGAATTGATCGATTAAACAACACATTCAATGAATTGCATATATAGTGTAAATGAGAGTAAGAGATAGAACATTGTGATTTGTCAAACACCTAGTATGCATTCAACTATTCAGAATTTTTCTTTGAGTTGATATAAAAACCACTTATATCAAAGTGATTATAAGCTTATCAACACACCACTTTAAACAAAACAATTGCATAAAAAAATTTACGAGTCAATCGATTAAACAATACTATTTGACAAATTATGTAATGAAAACAAAAGCGAGTAAAGAGATAATAAAGAGCAACACAAGGATTTATTTTGGAATTTCACCGATCGTCCTCTCTATGGCTACATCTCCCCCCAAATCCAAATTTGTAATTAGGATAATTTCTTACTTTGCAAAAGTATCGTTACAAGAAAAGTGTTCAAGAGCAATCCTACAAACTCTAACTGTTTGATGTTGATTCAATTCCTTCTCTTATTTTGATCTTCAACAAGACCAAGAACACAATAGATGCAAATTAACTATCTAGATCTTACTACTCATTTGCGTACTTTATCTCTAAAGCCTTCTTGCACAATCAATTTCAACTATTGCAACACAAGACTTCAATGGTAACTCGTCGTTCTCTCGCTACTTCCTTTGTGTTATTTATCTCCAAAGGATTTCTTCCATTCTTTATCTTCAAAGGAATTTACTTGGCAGTAATTACCACTTGAATTTCTTGCACGAAAACCCCCAAATCAATCAATGATCTTGAAGGAAAAATCCGCGATTTATTCGGACAATCTCAATCCTCATCTAGATTGCACCCCAACCGAACATCATTACAATGTAATGCTAGTGTGTATGCATAGGTTGGAGGTTGAACATGAAGAGAAAATGTAGGCTAATTTTATAGTATCATCAAGTTGGAATGATGCATGAATGATATATTTATAGTTGGTCTCTTTTTAGGCAAAAGAGGGAATTTTCGGAATGAAAAATAATGAAAAAAATGACCCACAAAATAGTATGTGTCGACATATGCAAAGCATTAGCTATAGACTTTAAAAATATAGTACATGTGTCGACTTGAAAAATCATATGTGTCGATCTATGTGCCTGTGTTTTAAAGTAGAAATGTTGAAAGCTTTAATAATTCAGTACATGTGTCGACCTATAAATCTTATGTGTCGACATATACTAAAGCTTTTAAGAAAATGCAGAAATGCGGAATTTATGTGTCGACTAATACGAATTTCAGGTCGACGCATAAATGTTAATTTTGTGCAAAAACTGATTTTTCATGATTGGGATCAATTTTAAAGTTGTTTTAAATTATTCCTAAGACCTCTAATGTAAGGGAGTGCCACAAGACATAAGGATATCGTCCACCATACTGAAATGCTAGCTTTCTGAGTTTTGACATCATGCAAAACATCTAATAGTGTAGTTACACTCACAAACTACCCCTTTTTGATGATGGCAAAACTTGTAACGATGCATGTCATGCAGTTATCGAAGGCTCCCACTGACTTTGTGCTTACCAACTTCATCTCACATATACTTCTCCCCCTTTGACAACATCAAAAAGAAAAAAAGAAAAATTGTGAGAAGTATCATATTCTAATACCATTACTAATATATCACATAGAGGCATTTTTGCAAAGAAGAGCATACAATTACATATTCCCATATATATGTAATGATGCAAAAACTAATAGATAACAAGCATAATACATTACCAAACATGTAACACAATTGCATGAATAATAATGAATGTGATGCATGAGCAAGCTAGTAAAGTTGCTTCAATAGCGTCACAATTACGCAACACAATATAATGGAACTCCTGATTCCGCACACGCATGTGCCTAACATAGAGACAGGAACATGTCACTAGTAAATCCAAAATGTAAATATCTCCATAAAATGTGACTCAACTACAACAAGAACCGTACATGCAATTAACATACTTACATTCAACTCATGCACAATGCAAGAAACAATAATAGAAACACGTGCTTGTTCACACAAGAGAAAACTTATACAAATGTGAAAGAATTAATACATGAAGTCATTATAAGCATATATATTGAGAGGACACAATGGTTGTCAATAAAATTTTTTGGAAATGAACATTCATAGTTTTCATCATTTGAGAACACAATAGACATTTTTCATCAACTAAAACATGTATTAAGAAACTTCTTACTTTCAAAGAGAAATTTGGAACAATATTACCTCACTCTTGATGGAATAGAAGTTGCACTCACATGATGTAAAATACTTCAAGTGTTAGAGCAAAAGTATAAAAGTGCAAGTATCATAATAAAGAAAGCAACAATTGATACATTAATAATCACCAACATACTGAAATGCTAGCTTTTTAAGTTTTCACATCATGCAAAATATCTAATAGTGTAGTTGCACTCACAAACTTATTTGGCGGAGAAGATCTGTTAGCCTTCAATGAATTAGTTACTCGTCCTTGTGGAGCGATAGATCTGACGTTATTGATTGGATAAGGAACACATCAGAGAAAAGTCACTCGAATGTTCCATGTGATATAGTGCAGAAGCCCCTTCAAAGTTATTCTAGAAAGATCCTTCTTAGCAATGTTAGATGCAATCGCTTATACAATTCACATGAAGATAACCTACCATGACGAAGGAGTACTGATTACCGCCATTGTAGAATTACAAGAAGCAATGATAATTAAGAGAATAATTCGCAAAAATAATCTAACATCAACGCAAGAAGCAGTGATCAATTCGACCTGAATGCGTGGAAAGACGAAGTTAAACCTACCTCGGACGACGAGTGTGAGTCTGTGCAACTTGGGGAGAATTCGTCAAGGTCGATTAAAATCGGGTTCAGACTCTCCCCCGAGGTATGGTCCATATTAATTGAGTGCCTTCAAGCAAACACCAGCCTCTTCGTTATCTTTCCACGCAAAATGCTTGGCATCGACCCCTAAGTAGTATGTCATTGGTTGAACATGGATGTCGGTGCCCAGTATGTGTCCGAACATCAAAGGAAACAATCCCCTGAGAATGTTGAGGCCACCTAAAGTACAGTGAAAGGCCTATTGGATGTCAAATTCATCTCGGAGGCAAAGTATACTGAATGGTTATCCAACGTGATTCTAGTTAAGAAGGTCTAGGGGAAATGGAGGATATGCATCGACTATAGCGACCTCAATAAGGAAAGTATGAAAGATTTGTATCTGCTTCTGAACATCGATCAACTTGTCGATAATTCATCTGACTACCAATTATTATCCTTCATGGATGCATACTTTGGATAGAACCAAATACCAATGTTTGGACCAGGCCAGGTAAAAATTATGTTCATGATCGAGCAAGTCAATTACCAGTACAATGTAAGCATGGCAATGGGCCGGATCGGGGACAGTTTTTATCTCCCCCAAACCCGAACTCCCAAACTATCCTTGTTTCCCGCCCCAAACTCAAACGGGGACGGAGAATTAAAACCCAAACCCGTCTCAAACGGGTTCGGGTATCCCCGCCACCATCCATTTAATAAAATTGATTTTCTTTAATAAAAATATTTATTTTTTCCAAAATTATATTACATAATAAATAATAAAATAAAATAATTTTAAAAAATTACATACATACATTTTAAATATTTTAAAAAATAAATACAAAACAAATTATCAAAAGATTGACCACATATTTAATATTCTAAATTATCAAAAATAAATAATAATATACATATAAAATAATCGGGGCGGGTTCGTGGGTGGGTTCGGGGCGGGTTCGTGGGTGGGTTCGGGGTGGGTACTAGTGTCCCCATTACCTGACTCATCCCCGTATTTTGTAATCAGGGAAAACTCAAATCGAACCCAAACCCAGTCAAAGCGGATTTTCCCCGTCAACTTCGAGACGAGTTTAGGTGGGTATCCGCGGGTACGGGTTTTGTTGCCATGTCTAGCTGGAAGTATACATGGACGACATGATAGTGAAATCTGGTGTGGACAATCTTCAAACTATGCATCTCCACCAGATGTTTAAAAGAGTTTGGCAATACAACATGGGGCTTAACCCTGAAAGTAAAATTTCGTCGTGAAGACTGACAAGTTTTTAGATTTCTATTTGACGGAACGAGGAATTGAGGTAAATCCTGATAAATGTGAGGTGGTTATCCAAAGATTAAATGGTATGTTGACTGCTTTGAACATGTACACCTTTAGATCTGCTCAACAAGCTCTACCCTTCTACATACTGCTTAAGAAATAGGAAGAGTTCAAATGGGCTAGTGAATGCAATAACACATTTGAATCCTTGAAAAAAGTCTTAGCTACCCTAATATTACTCACTCGTCCATCGTGGGGGAAATTTTGTATCTTTACCTGACAGTTGTCAAAGAGCCAGTGATCACCATCCTCATAAGAGTAACAGATGTTGGGAAAAGTGTAGTATATTTTGTATCAAAGGCTCTAACTTGAGTGAAGACTCAGTATAAAAAAATTGAGAAAGCTTCTCTAACCATAATGGTGGTGTCATGAAAGCTCATAAGATACTTCCTAGCACACTCTATAGTGGTTCAGACATACTTACCCTTGAGGCATGTGCTCTATAGTTGTTCAGACATACTTACCCTTGACACATGTGCTCTACCAACTAGACTTTACGGGAGATTGAAGAAATAGACAATAGAATTCTCTTTGAGTTTAAAATATATTTTGAAACAAGGAAGGCATTGAAAACAAACTATTTGTTGACTACTTGGCAGAGATGACAAGCATACCATCTAAACCAGGTCGCACTTGAGTGGTATATACATATGGATTGCATTGAAAACAAACTATTTGTTGACTACTTGGCAGAGATGACTAGCATACCATCTAAACCAGGTCGCACTTGAGTGATATATACATATGGATCATACAACAATCTAGCATACCATCTAAACCAGGTCACACTTGAGTGGTATTCACGTATGGATCATCCAACAGTCATGAAGGCGGAGCAGGAGTCGTTATAGAAAACAATTATGGACTCACAATAGGAGTCATTATAAAAATAATCTTTGTTTATCTCATGTGGTAATTTTATGAAGCACAGAACATACGCAGGGCTCACGTGGGATAAGGAGAAAGTGAATGATGAGCTAAAAAAACTACTTGACTAAGTGGTTCAAAGATGTGAAAGACTTCCGTCTAAGAGTTAACCGTGTGGCAAGGGCTACTGTCCTTGGGTTTTTTTCTTGAGTTAATATTCCATTTGCCAACTGAGTTTAGCTACATCTTAATATACTAGGGATTGACATCCTCTTGAAACTCAATATCCACCACTTTAATAATATAACTTACCAAGCTAGCAGCTTCAGCGCTACATCATCAACTTTCTTCTAAAATCCGCTTACATTTACTAGTGCAATGAACAATTCACTTGGCCGACATTATATATACGAGCAACCCATATAAGAGCAATCAAAAGCACCAAAAGAAAGCAGTTGTGAACATCCCAAAATAAGCCATAAAAAAACTCTAAAATGTGTTAGTTTAAGATGAATATGCCAAAATAAGCCGCATTCCGAAAATGAAGAACATATATTTTCTTGCACCACTGTCAGACTACAACATTCTCTTGAGTTATCGGAACTGAAATAGGCAAGGATTACTGTGAGTATCATCACACTTACTAAGTTAACAGACAATGAACCCTACAATACATAAGAAAATAAATAGAAATTCAACATCAATTCAAATTGAAACACTATCCGAACAAAATGATTGAAGCAAAAACAAAAATTACATAAAACGGAGATTCTCTTAGTATCTACCCCTTCCCCGGAAAGGAGCACCGCGTCCTCTAGGAGGACCTCTTCCCCTTGGTGGACCCCTTCCACGAAAACTTCCACGGCCAGGTCCTCCTCTACCAAAACCACGACCCCCGCCTCTTCCTCTACCACCAGATGCTTGTCCCCTACAATAGTAATCAATAATGTTAAAATGAAAGCTTCAAACCACTTTAATAATCAATGTAACACTCAATCAGACGCGTTAACCGAAATTGCTTCAAACCACTTTATACCTTAAAGCACCAAAATAACAATTTGTTACACTCAAAGACACAACTTCATAACAATATTGACACAGTGAAAGGAAGAATGATATAAGACTTGCAACATAATGTTGGGACAGTGTCAGTTATTTCTATTATAGCATGTCTGAATATAATCATTACTCGATAACCATACATAAAGCTTAAAAGGAACTGCTTCATTTTCCCCTCTTTTTTTATCTAAAAGAAACCGGACAAAAATACAGAGTCTCCAAGATGAGAAGTTTCATTAAAAATTGCTGACAAACAGATACAACTTATATTCAAAACCTTTCAAACAAAACATTTCAATAGAAGCTTGGATCTAGAATTCAAACTTTCAAAAACAACAAACCATTCTTGGAAGTCTTACAGCAACTCTGCATGTAACCTAAGTAGTGTACTCATACTACTTGACAAATCTCAGGTCAACGCGAGATCCTCAACATCCACTCACACTCACAATTAGGCATTATTACTATTAGAATGGACTAATGTGAGGAATAACAAGGATCTCAACAACTATACAACTGAGAACTATATACTACTATATACTACTACATATTAAGGGTTATAACACAAATAAATGCTAAGAAAACATAAACAGAAATAAGAAACTTAATTTAAAGACAGTGAGAGAACATACTTAGGTTGAGGAAGAAATCTTGCAAGAGGCAAGAGTTTACTTGGGTCAATGTAAAACTTATCACCAGCAGAGTAAGAAGTAGCAACTATCCCTTCCATCATCTTGATTGAAAAGTACTACACACAAAAATTAGCCCAAAATAACATTAGAAGACAAAAATCACATTAGTGTATAGTTAACTTAGACATTAAGTTCACATCTTAAAAACAAGATAGAAACTCACGGATTCATTGATAGGACCGAATATTTCATCAACTTTCCCAATCTGAGTCATGTTTTGAAGATAAATGGGAGCATTGAAATATGGAATTTTCTCATTAGTAAGTTTTGTGACAGCGTCTCCTTCACAGGCATGGATAAAAGTTGAGACCTCTGCATACACCAAAAACAAAAACAACAACTCAGATAAACATGATCCATTCTCTGGCTTCAAAATAGCAAAAAAGTTCTATTTTCTCAACAAAATAACGGCTTTTAGACAAGGGCTTGAAGATATTTCTCACCTACAACTTCAGAGGGAGGTCCTTCGTCACGAAAGCCACGTCCACCACTGAAACGACCACCACTTCTACCACCACGAAAGCCCCCATCACGTCCTCCTCTGAATCCTCCATCACGACCGCCTCTGAAACCACCACTTCGGCCACCACCTCTTGGAGGCCTCATTGTTTGTATACGGTGGTGAGATTGTGTGAGAGAGGGAGAGACCAAATGTTGTGTGAGAGAGAGAAGAGGAACTTTTGGGGTTTAGGGTTTTGGAATGAATATTAGGGTTGTAACGAGACTTATTTGGGCTGAGCGGTTTTTCTTTTGGACTAAGGCCCACGGCCCGGTTAAAATTGGCCCTCACTAAATTTTATTACAAACCTATGTTCCAAATATAAATTATGGATATTAGTGGAAATTATTTAAATTATTTAATTTAATTTAAAGTTATTTAAATTCACTATTCCTTTATGATATGTTTGAATTATGGAATGTGACGCGGAAATGAATGAAATAGTATAAAATGGAGTTTTATTGTTAGAATTAATTAAAATTGAATGGAGTGATATGGATTACATTTCATCACTTATATTTCTCTTCCTCCAAGGAGCTTCGTCCTAAAACACACAGATAGTGGAATGAAATCTTCATTTCGTTTCATTCTATTTTTACTTTATTCTATTATGCTACTCTTCATTATGCTTTATTCATTTTGTGATATATGTATGGGGTCATCCGCAAGGTCGAAAGACAAAGGCCTAATTACGAAGTAACAAAGTTCTTAAATGCAAAGTAAGTGTATCCATTTTCTTCCATGTTATCGCAAATAACCTCTCATGAGAATGGCATGTTAATCTCTCAAATCAAGCTAATGTTAATCATATCCCACGTCGTATCCCACCATGCATTTGTTAACCATTCCCCCTATAAAAATAGGAAAGCGTGCTACTTCACATGAGTTCAAATCCTTTCTCATTCAGTTTTTATTTTTCTCTCTCTTGCGGAATTAAGCATTAGAATGCTAATCTTCCAGGTGAGCCATTTATTTTCAAACATATCGAGAGCTTTGAACCACTAGATAGAATGTGAATGCATCATCTTCAATCATCTCTAGTTTTAGTACATGACATTGAAACATTAATATTGATAGTTTCCAAAGCCACTCGCACTATCGTCCAACAACAAAATGTTGTAGCCACTAAAGTTGTCAGGAATCAATTGCATCATTCTCAAAGAACTGAACAGGTTGCAACTCCACCTTGACAAACCTTCATCCAGACCTCTACTACTGCCTATAATCTCCAGATCAAAAACACTATTTGGTTTCCAACTATTACAGGATAATCACTCGGACATTGACAACAAACTATTGAACAATGTTTACCAAATGGTTCAACAACAAAACTCTAGGTCATTGGAAAAAAGGTTTACTCGGATTGAAGAAAGTTGACACAATTCTAACTCAAGGAACAATATAGTGCAATAGGCAGCTTCTCACCAAACCTCCGAAGAGATTCAGAAAAAGGTTCAGAAATCTCCAAGCCGCTGACAGTTAAACTTTGTTTTTGCATATATTTATAATTACAAATCAAACTCATTATCTTCTCCATTTTCCATTAACAGACTGAATCTGAAATATTCATGGCATACTTTATAATTGTCTTTTTCTATATCTTTATTAAGCTCCTCCTTTTTGCAACAATTCAGGCATAGTAGAGTCCTACTTTCCTTGAAAACATTTGTTTCTAAAACAAAACCACAACCAACAACATCTTTTGTAGCGGTAAAAAGTTGAGATTAAACTACTGATTAACTTAACTCACAAAGTGAAAGTTGCCACCACACTTTATTGTTTCCAAAGGAAATGGGAAAAGAGTGAATAAACCCAGAATAAAATAGAGATCAAGGTAATGGGGGTTGGTTATGAAAATGAGGGGTATTAGCATCCTAAACATCTACGGTACTCTGCAGAAACCTCTTTGAAAATCTGTGTACTTGGCTAGAAATAAATATTTATAAAATGAGATTGTGGAGATGAAAAAATAAGTGGTTTTTACAATTTTGATTCGGCAAGACTGCAATGAGCTTTGTGCCTACATATCACCAATGTGCAATGATGAAATCATAATCACATAGTTCTTCTCAAAAAAATTGAAAGTTTATGTGTTGGTTAATTTTAAGAGAAAAGACATCTTATCGTATTTGAATGGAAAACATATTTGCCACCCACAATTATAAGGAGGGAGCATTTGCATCATCTTGAGGTAAAGGATATTTCTTGGATTAAAATCAACAAGGAATCACTCAACGCCTAAGTGGAAAATGTCAGTCACTTCACTACATATTGTAGAAGTATAGTAGCTTGCATCACTACAAGAATCTAAGGGAGTCTAATCTTTGGGAAAAAAATTAAAGTGAAAAGCCAAAATGACAAAATGGTTTGAATTTGTTTTTGTATTTTGTTAAGTATTAAATAAAAAGGTCATATATTGGTTAAGATCGATTGATGGTTCGATTAAGAAAATAATTTTGAAAGACGCATGGTCCTAAGTCCAAGTTTATTATGAAAGCGGATAAAGTTTGAAAATAAAAATCCTTTAAAAAAGGGAGAATGTTTTGAAAATTAAAGAATGGTAGGAGATGATGAAGAGACTATCCTAAAGCATAAAGTAAAAGATAAGGTGAGGAGTGTTTGACCAAACAAGAAGCCAACACTTGATATAATGAAGTCAAAATAGCATTCACATCCTTTGGATAAAAGCATAAGTCAACATAAGACTCAAATGTACCAACCATCAAATGAATCAATAATCTCAAGCCAAAGAACCAAAGCCAAAGCAAGATCTTCATTATTAGCTCATGTATCAGATGAATCTCTTAAGATCAAGATAACAACACTTGCACACTTAAAATTTTCCAATACACATACAAAGTAACAACAAGGCGACACAAAAATCCAAAGCTCCCAAGGTCTCAAAGTATCAAGGCTTATAATCATAAGTCCAATATGTCCAAAACTCCAACATACCAAGAATAGTCACCAATAGTCCAAATAAAGTCTTAAGTCTTTTATTTGTTCAAGTTGATTATTAATGTCTTTGAGAAAGAGATAAATAAAGCTCAAATAAGCAAAAGAAAAAAGAGCAATAACATAAATGGTATGAATGATAAAGATGCTAAAATTAAATTGCATAAAAGTAAAGACATAAAATAAAAGCATAAAGTAAAGTTACATATCATTGATTAAAAGTTAATTGTCAAAGATATGATCAGTGATGATTTGAATGAAGATCTTAGGGATAAAATAATGAAGACTCATCATGCTAGTTACTGATTATGAAGAACCTGGAACGGATGAAGGACCTGAGCCAGGATCCCGATGGAGCTTCTAACACACTTGGCAATGACATTGGTGCAGTAATTATCTCCCCCAAGGGTGGTCATACACCTTTCAGTGCCAGATTATGTTTCGACTGCACCAACAACATGGCCGAATATGAGGCGTGCATCATGGGTATCAAAACAGCTATTTATTTGAGGATCAAGTTTTTGTGAGTATATGGATTCTCAGCTTTGGTGATTAGTCATATTAAGGGCGAATGAGAAACGAAGCATCCAAATATCATTCCCTATCGAGAACATGTGTTGAGTCTGATTCCCTACTTTAAAGAAATTACCTTTGAGCATATTCCACGAGAAGAAAATCGGTTGGCATATGCATTAGCTATTATGTCATCTATGTTCAAAGTCAGATGGGACAACAAAACTCCCTGAATTACTATCGAAAGGCTAGACGAACCGACATATTATTGTGAACTTGATGCTGAAAGAGTATAAGTGTTAGTGTTTTAAGTTGGCATCAATTTTGGTAAAACTAGGCTTTAGAAATGTCTTGATAGATGTCATGACATTCAGAGATTGAAGATAAATCCTACTGGACAAGGATGGTAAAAGTACAGTTCGAAGGAAGCTAAAGTCGGAAATTCATCGATGTCATAGGATGTTATGACATTGATGTGACATTCTCAGAATCGATTTTCCTGAGATTTTTCAGGAAGTTTGTTGAGCATTTTATTTATGTTTTTCTGTTATTAGAAAGCATGCTCACGTGGCTGCTAGGTTAATCTTAATTAAACCTAAATTGGTTGTTGAACAAACCATGTTTTTAGGAGAGAATTAAGTAAACCCTAGCTATCTTTATAAGCCCAAAGCGAAGATTCGGGGCTTCTATATAAAGAATTAACCCTTACTCTACAGCCACGCCTCGAGTTTATTGAAGATATTGCAGGTTGTAATTTGTGTCTTATTAAGGTTAGTAACATTGGTATTGTGTAATTCTAGTTTCTCTTGTGAGCCAAGCAACTATCAATTGATAAGTGCATTGGACTAGGATTTGTTGTAAGGGTAGTTTATCACTCAAAGCTTTAAAGCACGAGTGTTTGTCTCTTGATTAAAGCTTTGAGCGAGATCAAGATATTTTATTGAAGTGTGTCTTCACAATTCAATTAAACAATAGGTTGATATCACTGCGGTGATTGAGGGGAGTAGTAGGAACTCATATCTAAGTAGGACTTAGGTAAAAGGGTCATTGGTAGTGATTAAGTGAGAAGGCATCAGGTGTGTTGGCTGTAGAGTCTTTGAATTGATACTACTAATAGTGAACTTTATCCGGCTTGGTAGCCTCAGGACGTAGGTTTGTTAGAACCGAACCGGTGAACAACTTATTGTGTTATTATCGCTTTCTATATTTCTTGTGTGAATTGTCAAAGCAGTGTCAGATACTGTGTAATAACATTCTCTGTGACATTAAGTATCTGCTTCCAGGAATTTCAATAAGAAAAGCCCTGGTTTCACGAAATTAAGAGATATCTCGAGGCTCAAGAATACCCTGAGGGGGCATCTGTCAACGACAAGAAGTTTCTGAGGAGGTTCTCCACCAAGTTCTTTTTAAGCAACGATATTCTATACAAGCGCAACCATGATTTTTCTCTACTTCGATGTGTAGATAAGAGGGCAGTTGAAAGAATTATGGAAGAATTGCACGAAGGTGCTTTTGGTACCCATTCCAGTGGATATACAATGGCTAAAAAGATTATGAAAGTAGGTTACTATTGGTCCACTATGGAAGCTGATTGCTATCGTTATTCCCAAACTTGTCATAAGTTTCAGATCTACACCGACAAAGTACATGTGCCTCCAGTTCCGTTGAATGTCCTGACTGCTCCTTGGCATTTTGTAATGTAGGGCATTGATATGAATGGAGAAATTAAGCCTACCATTTCCAATAGGCATTGCTTCATCCTCGTCGCCATCGATTACTTTACCAAGTGGGTAAAAGCAGTCTTATTTACGTCTGTCACCAAGAACATTGTGTCTCGATTCATCAAGCATAATCTTATATGTCGGTATGACATCCTTGAAAGGGTTATCACAGATAATGGTACCAATCTCAACAACAAGATGATCACCGAACTCTACACGCAGTTCAAGATAAAGCACCGTAATTCTTCTCCATACCGACCAAAGATGAATGACATAGTGGAAAGCGCCAACAAGAATATTAAGAAGATTATACAAAATGTGACGGTGACATATAAAGATTGGCATGAGATGTTACCAGTTTCTCTTCATGGTCCGACCTTTCTTGTATTTTCTTCATTTTTTACTTCATTTATTTTCTTTTTTCTAAAATCTCCTTTGTGACCAATTTTACTTGAGGTACCTAAAATAGGACAATAATATCGGTATAACAAGACATAAATAAAGGAAAACAAAACTAAGATCCATGCTAGTTAAGTCAAAATATACTATATAATTTTGTGTTATCAAATTCTCCCACACTTGAACTCATTGCTTGTCCTCACAATCAACCAACACATTAAAATAAATGATTAAGCGCGATTTGAAACAAGGGAACGACATGACTCTTAATCATATGTGGCTGCTAGGCTAATGTTAGATTGATAGGTACTAAGTATTCAATACCAAGGGTACCGTAATGACACAATGTTTAAAGACTCCCTCTTTATGCAAACCAATTCGAACCATGCCATTATAACTTAACCTATATCTCTTATTTTTCTTTCACTCTTTTCATTCAAGCCCAATCACATTAAGCCCGTTATCCGTACACACACATTAGAAAAATCGGTTAGCGACTATGATCCTTTTCTCGGGGTTCTGGTATATAAGTTTGGTAACTCCAAATACCACTGAACCAATTGACAATAGGTTATTTTATTTTATTTGTGTAGGTTCCACAACTATTGGATTAAGTGACCGGGTGAGGGTCACCTAACTTAATAGGTGCATTCCCTATTTTGAATTTACTATGACATATAATATTTTGAAATTTTTGAATCATTCACTTATATTCATTGACTCCATACGTATTTTGTGTTTAAGATGGTGTTGACTACTAATATAAACTACTTAAGAGCTACTTTGAAAGCTTAAGCCTAAGGTATCGGCATAATGGGTACCCAAATTGATATCATATAATGAGGTGGTTTAGGGTGTCATAACGGTATCGATTTTATCGAAACTTTCCCAAGTCTCTCTAACACAACCTAAAGTGTGACTACCTACATACTTTCAGAGTGTGTGCGTCATGCATCAAAAAGAAATTTTTTGTTGGAGGTTAAAATTTTAAAATTTTTGGGGAAATTCAATAACAACTGAAAAACGTGCATACAGACTCGACATCTCGTGCAATGACTCGATAAACTCCTAAAAACAGGCAATAAACTAGAAAACAAATAAATTAACTAAAAAGTGATAATGGAGAGCGGTAACGTTCCTTTCCCACACTTTAACCAAACATTATCCTCAATATTTTGATAAAAGGTGGAAAAGGAAAGATAGAACCTATGTGAATTTTACTACGTACCAAAATCCTCTCGATCTCTCATGTTGTTCTCTCATTTTTATTATTCGTTGGTTTCGAGGAAGTACTCATCAGGAAGTACTCACATTTGTCAGGAATCGACAAAATTGTAGGTAGAGATTTGTCGCCTTGAAGTAGTTGAGACGTGACAAACAATCCATCTCTTTATTATTCGTGGTTTCAGAGTAAAAGGAAAACATTAAATTTAAAATTCGTGGGTTGCCTCCCACATAGCGCTTTGGTTAACGTCAATAGCTGCTACTCATGGTGGTTCTCTCGAGAAATACTTCTCGATCGAACTTTTAATAATCTTTGGTTTCCATGGCCACTTATCAAGCCATTTCACATATCCCTCACCTTTTCTTTTCTTTCTTCTGTGGGGTGGTTCATTCTTTTGGACTTATGGTGGTGGTTGTGGATCTATCTTAAGTATCAGCTTCTCGAATTTGGGCTAAGTTATTTCACCATCATCTCGAATGTTAACCTACCCTTCTTAATGCTAATGGTTTCACTAGTTTCATGGTCCTTAAATTTTCTCTTTTTATGCAGGACCTCAAACGAAGGTGCATTGGTGTGGATATTTTTCAATACCTCCACATACATTTTAGATTGGGAATCTACATTAGCTTCCACAAATATTTACGAAAAAGAAATAGGTAGGTTATAGGGATGAGGAACAACAACAAATGTTTCCTTCTTCACCTCTTCGACAACCTCCCTTTCGGATGGTGTCGGTGCATTTTTCTCAATCTCTACTCTTTTCTCACAAGAAATCTTATCAACCTCATTATTACTCTCTTCAATCTTATGATCACTCTCCTTAGGATTTTCAATTTGTTTTTCGCTACTAGTTGTTACAACATACACAATCTCCTCATGGGAGGGCCCTATAGGTGTCCGTGCAAGTAGGAAGATTTGAGTCTTCCTTGCCTCAGTGTGAGTCACGAGGGACTCGATCATAGTGTTTATCTGCCTAAGGGTTTCATAGGTATCGAGATGTTGTCTTCTACGCTCTTCATTCTAGAGAATTTGTGTCTCCATAAAGCATTCCATCATAGATTCTAGCCTAGAATTAGTTGTTGTATCTATGAAATCCTCCATTAATGTTTCGAGGTTGGATTTAACGGCTTCTTGTGGTTCCTCTAAATATTGGGAATGGTTATCGTAGAGGAAATTTTGGTGAGGATAAGTTAATGTCACATTGTAATCCTCTAATAATGTTTCGAGATCAGATCTTTGGCATTCTTGCGAATCCCCGAAGTGATGGTATTGGTAGTTGTAGAGGTAATTTGAGTGAGAGTGAGTTGATGATGCAATGAATTTCTCCATAAGTATTCGAGGTCAGATTTATGGGATTCTTGTGATACCTCAAAATACTAAGAATGGGGTTGTAGAAAAAGTTTGGGTGTTACATAGTAATTAAAGTAAGAGTGCCTTAGTCTATACGGTGCAACACTAGAGTTACGATAATTGACTTAATTGGTCCCCGACAACGGCGCCAAAAACTTGATCGCGATTGTAAGAGTCTATAAAAATCCTGACTGCAAGTGCACAGTCGTATCGCGTAGTTTTAAAAGATATTGAACCCACAGAGACTAAAAATCAAACTTATCGTTATCTAATGTTACTGCCTAAAGCTAAGGTTAATGAATGATTGGATTTTGGGAGAAACTAAGAACTAAAACTGAAATAAAATAAAGATTAAGATAAATATAAGAAAAGACACCGACATGTAATTTGTCGGACGTAAGGGGTTCAATACGTCATAGGCATAGTTTAAGAGATTAAAAATACTAATACAACAAAGACTATTGATTTAAAAACCCTATCTCAAACTCTCATTCTATTGGCTCAGGTTATACTATTAAGCTTAAGTGACCACTCTCGTTATTTCATTTAAAACCTAAAAGGATTTTTTGAAAACAAATAGGATCTGATTAACTCTAAAGCGATCTCGCTATTTTTAAAGTTAATGTTCAATTACTACTATCCGGCTAAAACCTCAAACTCTCGCTTTGTTGATTTTACCCTTAGTTTGTTGTCTTTACTCTCGTTCAAAACAATTTGAAATTAATTTTAGAAATCAAACCAGAACAAGTATTTTATTTTATGAACATTGATTGCATATTATTACTAAACTCCTTCGGTTCTTATGACATTACATGTTGGTATCTAATAAATTAGCCAGACATATTAATTAAAAGCAACGAGAGATAACAATAATAATAATAATAATGCAAATAATATAAAGAACGTGTAGAAAATTGAAATAAATGCGGAACTGAAATAACTTTGATTAATAACGACAAGATTTGATCTAAGCAATTACAAAGATTATAGACCTAACACTAATGGTGTGGTAGTTCCTCAATGTGAGAAACTACCACTTTTACATGAGTAATTTGCTGCCTAAAACTATGAACAACACTTCTGCGCACAAAACTTGGATAATCAAAACTAACTTCTAAGATCCTATTTATAGAGAAAGCTAATGGAAGTTACTTAAAGGTTCGTGTGATAAGTAGTGGGTATAATGGAGGTCATGGTGAGAAGTTGAGAAAATCATGGGTGAGTGGTGGTGGGCGCCACCCTGGGCTTTGGATAATGGGCCTTTGGTTCGGCCTTTCTTGTATTTTCTTCATTTTTTACTTCATTTCTTTTCTTTTTGCTCAAATCTCCTTTGTGACCAATTTTACTTGAGGTACCTTAAATGGGACAATAATATCAGCATAACAAGACATAAAAAAGGAAAACGAAACTAAGATCCATGCTAGTTAAGTCAAAATATACTATATAATTTTGCGTTATCACTTAGCTCAGCATCTGGTGCATTCCAACTTGACTTCTTCAGAGTCAGAGTTGCTTTCTTTTAGATATGCACATTGAATAACTGTTTGAGAACACAATTGTTTTTCAAACAATTGTACTTGTTATCATCAAAATTTATAGGATTAGTTGATGAACCAAACTTGTTCCATCACTAATCTGATGTGGGCGTTAGGGTGTTAACCATGTAGGCACCTCATAGGTCTACTGTATCGTAGAAAACAAACACTGACCCAAGAACGACACTAATTAACGACACTGTTTCAAGATCAATTACCCTGATTCTAAAAGCATTGTGATCATAACTTTCGATCCACAGTTCACCTCGCAAAATCACTCGCGAAGCTTTGCCTCTCCCTAGTTTTTACGATCTCATCGATTTCTTATTCCGCAACGGAATAACATTGACGTATGATTCATTATATTCTTACAAGTTACAAATTTTCATTCTTACTAACTTTAACGTAAGAATGCTAACTTACAAATATGAAATATATCCCTTATAACTATCATAGACCTTCACCCGTTCACTCTTTCACGGCAGGACTATATTTTTTGTTTCACATCATAATATTAAGAGTCATGCTAACACGTGTCCATAGGGTAGTGACACATATTAACACGTGTACAATAAAGCTATATTTAAAATTTTAATAAATCAAATTCATGGATATCAAAAGAATATTTCTATAAATATGTCACTGGACACATGTTAGCTTTTATTTAATATTAAATATATAAATATTGAAATGAATATGTTTTCAAAAATAAAAAATTTGTTTAAAAGTCAAATCGGTAGAATAAAAAAGGACCGGACAACATACGAGTGTTCCGCTTCATACGTGAAGACTTACGAGAAACACAGGAGAGGATCCTGTCAGCGTGTACGTCCAGATTCATTCATTCATTTTCTTCAAACATTACCATAACCGACAACCACCTGACCAACTTTCAATCCCGCTTTCAATGCCCTCGCATTCGCCATTTCCATTTTCATAACATATGACATTTGCCATAAAAACTCTCACCAAAATAGGAAAACCTCATTCATATTACCACACACCACCAACTTTCTTCCTGGTATGATGAATTCTGTCTCATTTCTCCCCTTTTTTGTTCATAATGGTTTCTGATTTTATTTCATTTTTTGATTTACAATTACTTGTGTATATGATAAGATTATTATTATTTAGATTTGATAATTGCTCTCTCTTTTAATCCTTGTTGATTTGACATTGTGATATAATGTGATGTTGCTGGAAAGAAAAGGGAGAAAAGGGTTGGTAGATCTTATAAAACTTCAAGGACAATGCATGCAATTCAATTAGAGTAACAATATCTCAGTTTTATATAGAGAAAGTAAAGGCTTTTTAGGGTTTCAGAATCAAATTTGTCATAAAGTTTGTTCCTTTGCATAATTGAATGTCATTTACTGTGTGCTTGTGTAATAAGATAGTAAAAGGGTCTCTCATAAGCCATCTGGTTATTGCTTGGAATCTTGTTCGAGAAAACTGTTTCAAACTTGAGTATGGATTTTGCCACATTTTTGGTTCTGTAGAAAGGCACAACTTTTATCATGAAGGAAGGACCAATCATGTTTAAAACTATGTTTTTCTCTACCCAGCATGATCATATTTTATTTTGAATTATTACTAAAAGACAGAATATCCAACTCAATATCCAACTCAATATGCCAAGTCCAACATATATACTTGATTTTATATACTTGATTTTAGTCTTAAAAGAGTTCATGTGGATCTTTTTGCAAAGCTTTTACAAGTACATTGTATCTAGACGCCGATTATGTTGAACGTGTCACATTTGTTAATTGAAACAAACAAGTGAGTGTGATGAGATCACACTTCCACTAAGTATCTATAATTGGTGTACTATGACTTGCTTTCAACTCTGCTGTGTACCACTTCTGTAATGCTTGCCCTTATGAAGCACTTACAAAAGTCCTAATCTTGGTTTATCATGTTCTTTCTTCTACTCTAAGTATCTTTCTTCTGATGTCTTGACTCTTAAGGAATCGATGAAATGCGATTGATTTGTTGATATTGGTACGTAGATAAAACTAGTGAAATAGTTTCAATGTCAACTGTGAGCAATGCTACAAATATATTTTGGCAAGATTGTCAACTTGGAAAGCCTGAACGGCAGAAGCTACTTAACCAAAAGGGATGCGTTGTATGGATTACTGGACTCAGTGGATCAGGTTCATATTTTTAGGATTTGGTTCATATTTCAGCATTGGCCCATGATATGCTTTTATCTTTTGTCATGGGAAACACTGTCATATTCTTGTTGTTCATGATTGTTTATGCTTGCTCCCAGAATTATCTATTTCCTTCCAGTTGATTTGATCGACAGGAAATTCTTGTCTGTCATGCATGGTAATTTTCCTTGTGTTTTCAAGTCTATATTCTGTTTCATTCTGAATGAAAACATGAAATAAACAAACCAAAAGAACTTTTCAACTGTTCCATTTAGAGCATAATATAATTGTTTTCTTCATAATGTCCATCCAAATCAACTCTGCCAATATTTGTAATTTGTAACAAATTGTCTTTTTACTCTAGTCACTTCTTTGTCACTTATTCAACCCATTACCTTTCACATCACAGTTAAGACACACTGCATTTTAGTTCTTTTGCAACTGACTTGTGATTTTTAGGAATTTAGGATACCAGAAACTTATGCATATTCTTTGAAATTCCTTTGAGTGAGTGTATGTGTAATGTGGTTCCCGCATGCTGTGTTGATTGTTTTATCAAACTGTTCAGGAAAAAGCACATTGGCGTGTTCTCTAAGCAGCGAACTGCACTCAAAGGGAAAATTATCTTATATCCTTGATGGAGATAACCTTCGCCATGGATTAAACAAGGATCTTGGTTTTAAACCTGAAGACCGCACTGAAAATATTCGCAGAACTGGTAAGCTTTCTCCATAGAAAAGAACTTGATTGTCAGTTTTAAAATTTGAAATATGGCAATTAATATCAATTGTGCCATACTTAACTCAAGTAGATGTTTTGGTAATATAGAAGGTGTTTGGCTGTTTTCAAAAGGAATCAAACTTCAAAACCTACATTTTTGTGAAACATTGATCTCTACCTGCTACCTAAATCTGATCCATATATCATTGAAATTGATGTATATGAATTTTCTGAGTCAACAATACTTTGGCTACTGGCTGGTGTGAAATTTCATGTCTGATGCATATAACTTTTCCATAGTTTTACTGAAAAAAATATATTTAATTTAGGTGAAGTGGCGAAACTCTTTGCCGATGCTGGTCTAATATGTGTCGCCAGTCTGATATCTCCTTATCGAAGAGACCGTGACACTTGTCGTGCCATGTTGCCCGATGCCAATTTTATCGAGGTAAGGCTCCTCTAGGCATTTACTGTCATTTGTGCACGTTAGTCTTCATGATATTTGATATGGAATAGTAATTACAGGTCTTCATGAACATGCCCCTAGCATTGTGCGAGGCACGGGATCCTAAAGGCCTCTATAAGCTTGCTCGTGCCGGAAAGATCAAAGGTTTGTTTCACCAATAGTGCAATATTTGGATAGTGTTCATGTGAATTCAAACATGTCTAGAACATTCCTAAGAACAATTTCTATAATTCCAAATTCTAATTGCTGAAAATATTTTTCTTACTTTGAGCTCTACCATGTGCCATTTTTGTACTAATGGTGAAATTGCGCAGGTTTTACCGGCATTGATGATCCGTATGAACCACCCTTGAATTGTGAGGTATATGCTAACTTTTTTCTGAAATATTTTCAAATTCCTTTTTCGTGTCTCGTGTGTTAGGTAGAAGGTTATGTTTTAACCCAATTCTCTCACTTCCAGATAGAAATAAAGGAGGAGAATGGAGTTTGTCCCGCGCCAAATGTGATGGCAGGACAAGTTGTTTCTTACTTGGAGGAGAAAGGATTTCTTCATTGTTAGGGAAATGTTCATATATCTAATGTCTGATTTTGATATCTCCTAGTGTATTCTCTAACTATAATGTTTCTTCGAGTCGAAGTTAGAAATCGTATTAAGTGGACTTGTAGAATTCATCAGCTATATATATATGAAAGCAACCATTCCATTGAATGGTAAAGATTAAGTAAGTTCATGATGTTTTTCTAGGAATGTTATGATTGTCTTCTTTGCAATTTTAATTATTATGGTCCTAGGAAATTAAATTACTAGGATAATGGCTGCTTGTTTTTAGATAATTGTGAATTATGTGCAGCTCAAGAGTAAGGCTCATATTCTTCTGAACTTTTACACATTCAAGTATTCAACATCCATATACAACAAGGCCATGTTTTGACTATGAATTTGCTTCATGTGTATAGTCCTAATTACCAAGTTAATGGTTAGTTTTTTTTCCTTGGAAAATTGGCTGCCATTAAAATATTTTTGTAATTCTAGTAAATAATGAACTAATTATTTAGTCAAAGTAATTTTCTAATTTCCGTAAGTAATAAATAAATTAGTTGTTGCACGTGTTGGTACTCAATATCCAAAATCTAAAATAGAGAAATTGATAAATGTTGAATGGACATACATTTTTAAAGCTGATAGAAAAATGTATTAGTATTTACAAAAAAAATGTTGACTATATTGTACAGCCAAAAATTGGGACTAAAATACACAATATTGTCTCAAGTGTTCACGTATAAATTCGGTTATGAATTGTTTGCTTTGGGTACTAGACTAGTGTATCCAAGGCAAGGGAATGGATTGGGTACAAAAATTGGAGTTTTTTAATTTTATTTTAAAATTGTTGATTTATAAATATCAACAATCTATTTATATTTTAAAAGATAATACAAATAAATATTGCTGTTAAAAGTTGAATTTTGATTCAATAGTTTGTACCTTTTAACCCAACTAACAATAATCCACACAGTGATATAGAAGCTAGATAAAGAAAAAATTGTGAGTTTTTCTTTCAAAAATTACTAAAATTTTAATAAATTATGAGTCTGTAGGGGTTACAGGTTTTATGGTAAAAACCTATTTGATTAAAATTATAAATTTATTCATAGTTGAAGGTAAAAACATTTTTTTTAATAAAGGGCAAAATGAATACAAGGTAGCCGTATAAAAGAAAATAGAGAGGGACTCTATCAAAACTCTCTAAAAAATAAACTTGAAGAAATTAAATCAAGGTTATTCTTTATAAAACTTGTCGTTAGAAATAAAGGTATTAATCAGTCGAAGTTAAATCAATATTAATAAGAGTATCTGCATAACTATTATTTTTTTTAAAAATGTGAGAAATTACAAAATTCTAATTTGAGGCTAAATTTATACAATTAATTCATTTATTTTTAATCTTTTAAGACTATGAAATGATTATTATTTCATCTCTTCTCATCAAGAAGACCATAAAATAAAATGGTTATTATTTCGACAAGAATTATGTTGGCTGACTATATTAAAAGATTGTATCGAATTCGCTAAAGGCTACTAAAAGTGTCAAAGAAATGCAGTAAATCAATATGTGTCAGTAAGTGAATTGCATTCGGTAATTAAGTCTTGCCCATTTAGATGTTGGGCTCTAGACTTAATTGGGGAGATTTGACCCCCATCATCTAAGAATCAAAGATATATTCTAGTCGAAATAAATTACTTCACCAAGTGGATCGAAGTCGTACCCTCGACTAATGTTGACCAAGATGCAGTTATAGACTTTATTCAAAATCATATAATTTATAGGTTTGGAATCCCTCAAACAATAACCTCCTACCAAGGTTCAGTTTTCATTGGACAAAAAATGACATAATATCCCATGGAATCAGGGATTAAGTTATTAACATCCACGCCATATTACGTCCAAGCAAATGGTCAAGTCAAAGCAGCTAATAATATTATAATTGGACTAATCAAGAAGCACATAAGCCAGAAGCCAAGGAATTGGCACAAGACCTTAAACCAAATATTATGGGCTTGAGAAGTATATTTATAGTGATACGAAGAAATCTTTTCATTTTTCATTTTATCTCTCTTGAATTTAAACAATTGACACGTGTTTTTCATTCAGAGGTGAAATATAAATTTTGATTTTGAGCGGCCCACGCTCTTCTTGGGAAAATAGAGCCATAATGGAGATCTTGTAGGGGCATGTATGAAAACACGTTTTGTTAAAGTGGTTATAAGGACGATGGCATTAGTGCACTACTCTAAATAGTTGCGGAAGTTTCAAAAACACCACTAATAAAGTAAGTTAAAAGGCAGGAAATTGCACAAAAGGCTACGTGTCAAACTTTGAATATATATCCGTTGTAGACTCTTATTTATATATTAGTATACATAGTGGTTCTAGCGTTATGATTTGTGTGACAATATCATTGTAAAAACTCTATAGAACTCAAAGTATCAAAAGTCAAAGTGAGAATTGAGTTTGTGAAGAATATGTATGATTATGCACATCAACTTTTATACATTTAAGCAAAGCACTTTTCATTTACTTTCGTCTACTTTATTTCAGCCTTTACTTATTCATTTGCAATTTATTTCATAACTAACTCCGACATAGTCAAAACCCATGCTTTCCTTGAATTTTCAAATCTTTGTTCCTATCACTTTCTTAATCGATTTATACATTTATAACGACATCCAAACACTTTTTTTTTAAAGAATTATGTACAAAATGCCTTAAATTTTTCTAGTTTGATCCTATTGGTAATTATTCAAGGTTGTTTATCAAAATCACCGATAAACAAATGGCATAATCTTTAATATTGATTCATATTTCGCAACAATATGATAATTGTGACTAATTTTTAATTTGATAGAGTGGTTTCACAACTTAAAATAGACCATTAAAAAATTTCAATAATAATTGTTTAAAGGACAAAACTTAGATAAATTTTTTTTGTGTAGTTCTTAATATTTTTTAATAAAAATATAACAAATAAAATTAAATATAATTTGAGTAAAATTAGAAAAAAGTTATTAAGAAAAAATTAAACATTTAAAGAATACTATATAAGTTTTATCCTTGTTTAAATCCATATTAAATCACAACTTATATATTACTTTTAGTTATATATAGATAAATATAACCTAGTTTTGAATTCATTTCATTAAGTTAACAGTAAATTTAAATATTTACTTTTTTATTGTATTATGTTAAGTCAACTCAATTGATAAACTAGTACTTCATCCCGTGCGATGCACGTGTTTAAGCGGGATTTTAATTTAAAGTTGACGTCTAAACGTGTATTCTGTTTAATATATTAAAGATATGTTAGGATATTACGAACAAAGATTTGAAGTCCGCCATATCTCAACATAAAGATAAATTTCGATTACTAAACTTCATAAAAAGAGTTATTCTTATCGTTAGTCATGTAATTTTCTTAATAACTTAAGCCACATTATCAAAAATAAAATTGAAAGTCTTTTAAAATTCTAAAATTTAAATTAATTTTTTATTTTATCAACGAAACTAAAACAAATAAAAAAAGAAAGAAAGAATTTCTACCATCTTTTTTTTGGACATTAAGCTATTTATTAAAAAAAATGCAACAAAAATGAGAACCACTCTTCCCTTTTATCAATGTGTCGTCCAATAAAAACACACATGTGACAGGAGCAACCAATTCTTAAAACACAGTTTTTTGACTTTAGATCTAACAAGAACAAGTACCAACCAGCTCGGAAGCTATTGCAGATCGCGAAACGACGACGTAGAAGATGGTACTCAACAGCGGCGTGGTGATGAGGGTGGCGCACGTGTCTGCTTGGTTGTGTCAATACATAGCGTGCAACCCTGAGATTCTGAGAAGCGACGCCGTTTTGGGTCTCATCTTCTGTCTTCCTTTTCAGCGCTTGTTCTTCTCGCTTTCGACTTACCTCGGTTATCGTACTCCGCACCCCGATTGAGATTGAAATTGAAATCGAAATCGAAATCTCTAGTGAATTATTATTGTATATATTTGTATTATAGTACATCTTAGGTTTTTTCTTTTTACTTTTGTTGTTGTCGTTGTTGTGTTTGTGTCTCTTCCTATGGATTTGTTTTTATGTTTACATTTGACACTGTTTCTGTCTGCATAGTAACTGGATTTTATTTGGTACTAGTACCATTTCCAAGTAGTAGGACCGATTCTGGTAGTTTGAAGATTTAAACCTTTCAATCATCGAGAAATCCCAATAATGAACATATAACTCTAGTCATCATGTTTCGTTGGATCTAGATCCTCTGCTCTTTCTCTCTCCTAGCAGCACTAATTACAGTAGTTGGAGTCATGCTAAATTTTTCTCTCTTTTAATTCACTGTATTTATTTATGTATTTTCCCAACCATTATATTTAAGGCAGTAGAATGTATAGCTAATGGCTTCGTTCTCAAGAAAAATTAAGTTTCTCACATTTGCAATATGCCCGAGGTGCACGCATGGTGTTTGAGTTGGAACCTCGAGATCTCAAATATATTTAAGGGTATGCTTAATCATTTTTTAAGGGATGAAACATTTTTAGAGAAAAATTTAGAGACTGATAAATATTTTTTTATCAGTTGAAAAGTTGAAAAATTGATGAAGGTGAAGTTGTAATCTTTGAGAAAAGAATATGAGAATAAAGAAATGGATGGTGGTTAGACATTTATAGATTTCTTCTAAAGATTGGTTTTGTTAAGAGTAGTATCATATCCACTCTTCTCAATCTGTCACTAAAGCAAGACACCTATGTTCCATAACCTTCAACTCAATCTTGAAAGTTTCATTGATAGTCATAAGAGCTTTAAGGATCAAAATCCTATTTGCATCCGTAAGGTGTAACATTTTTTCTTTCATATGAATCTTGTAATCTTTCTCAAACAATCGGCTAATACTTATAAGGTTACACTTGATTCTCGGAATGTACAACAATACATCTTTGATCAAGGAATGTCTATTATCCCTCTTCATTGTCAAAACATCACTGATCCCATCATTCGCTAAAGTGGTGTCATATGTTAATTTCAATTTATTCTTCATGGCTTGATTGATTTTGAGAAACCAATCCTTCATCCTCGTCATATGCGGACAATAACTGGAATCTAAATACCATTCCTCGTTGCACTTGACTCCTTCTCTCACAATCACCATAGCATTTTCTTCTGCATGTAATTGGTTGTGGTCTTTACGTAGCCGGTTACAACATGCTTATGCAACATTTCCAGAACTGTTGATGCTCTGCAACATGTTGTTGTTGCATTCACTTTTTATGATCATGACCAAGAGTGTGTTATCATAATCAAACTCTTGTCTTGCAACCTTGACTTCATACGCTTGAGTTTCTTTCTTGTTCACGTTGCAATCTCTTGCATAATGACCAGACTTTTGATAATTTTAGCATTGCATCTTGCTCTTGTCAAACTTTCCCTCTTCACCTCTAAAGTTGTCTTGACCCCATTCATATTGCAACTGATCTCACCCATTTGACAAGTCAAATTCTTTGAATTTTGTGACTCTCTTTACTCTTCATGACAATTTCTTTGACTTCTTGTTCTTCTCATTGAACTGAGCTTGCAAAGCGATATTTTCCTTTGCCTTATCGCTATTTCTCTCCTTCATCCCTTTCTCATGATCCTCAATAGATCTTTGAAACTTTTGTTTGCTCCACGTCACAAGATCCTTCGATTCCTCAATCGACGCAACATTTTGCTCAGTAACAACTTTTCCATTCGACTTTATTTGGTTCACCAATCGAGTAATTCCCGTCATATAATTGTTGATTGTCTCTTTTTCCCTCCATTTGAATCAACTCAAGTGGATGTTTGTGAGTTTGTAATTTCACCACCTTTGCCTTGTCAGCCCCCGCATATGCCTTTTTTAAGATTTTTTACGCTTGCCTTGACGACTTGCATTCACCAACTTTCTCAAAGTTGTCACCATCCTCACATTGATGAATAAAAAACATCACTTTGTCATCTTTCTTCTCCTCCTTATGTGTTGTTCATTGTGCATCTGTTGCACCTTCGACAGGATAATTCACCTCATTTTTTATCACTTCAAGAACATCTTGATAGCCAAACAACACCTTCATTTGGTTGCACCATCTGTCGTAATTCTTCACATAAAGAATTGGTAGGTTTATACGAATTCTTTCATTAGAGACAAAATTCATGTTATACACTGGGTGTTTGGTGGATCAAACCAGGATCTTGATGTCAAATGTTAGAACTTATAGTCATTTTTTGGTGTACAATAAAGTGTTTGAGTGTGGAGAGTTAGAGAGGTAAAGGAGAATTAGAGAGAGATAATTTGAAGGTGAGAAATTTTGGCATTTGAATATATATATATATATATATATATATATATATATATATATATATATATATATATATATATATATATATATATATATATATATATATATATATATATATATATAAAAGTTACAAGTTAGGTGAGAGACAAGATTACCATGAATGTGTAATCGATTACACCAACTCCAGAAGCACTTCTTCTTCAGCTTATTTAATTTATTTTGATGCATGTAATCGGTTACACCAACGTATTAACCGTTACAACATCTTGAATTATCAAAAGCACTTAACAAATTGTATCTTTTTGGATTGAATTTGGTTTTCTTATAGGTTACATGTGATGTCTTTCTTTTCTTATGGATTGCCTTCAGTTCCTATTACGTGCTTAAACCAATAGTAATTTCAGAGATCGGTCCTTCTCCTAAAGTGTACAATGGTTTGATTTTTTGCTAGCTGATTTTTGTTCTGTTAATAGTCTATCAGTAATTTTGAGCTTCAGCTTGATTGTTTTTAATGGAGTAGTAGCATTGGTCACTTTTGGTGGCTTCCTCTTTTTTAGGTGTGACCTTTAGGCATTTATGTTTCTTTTGGTTGTTTTTTTTGTTTGGTCTCTTATTTCATTTTTGTTGTTAGGTTATTGTTACCCTTTGATGTTTTCTTTTTTATACTTCTTATATCTTATTTATTGCCCCTTAAGAAAAAGAAGTGGTCATTTTATTAAATTTTTAAAAACTAGATTATATTTTCTAATTTTCAAATGGGAAGCTAAAATCAAAGTAACTGAAATCAAAATTGTTTTTTTAGAAAGAGTTTCAAATTAATTAAATTGATTTGATTATTTTTATGAAATTAAATTGATCTATTAAAACTGAATCAAATTATTATTTTATTTTAATTAAAGTTATTATTTTTATTTCACATTATATTATATTATTAGTAGTATATTTTAAAATATCAAAGTGATTAAATTAATAGTTTAATGAATACGCAATGTAAAATAATTTTATATTATTTTTAATAAAAAATCAACAATCTATTAGATCATTAAAAAAATTCGGTGCAGTTGCTGTAACGTTCCGCAAGATGAAGACTATGGTGACGCCATTGACAAGAGTCTCCACATTTTTTCGCCCAAATGCCCATAATGCCCTTCCCTTCTCCCCCAAACCACGCAACCCCTCCTTACCAAACTTCACCTTCACCTTCACCTCTCCCACTCCCACTCACACCCCCTCTCTTTCAATGGCCGCTTCTTCTCAATCAACTGCTCCGGTACCTTATTCTCTCATATTCTCTTCTTCTCAATTTTGATTAATAATTAGTTTAATCGCTTCAAAATTCGAAGTTTCCACAAAATTACTGCAATTTATAATGTAATTTCTCGTTTATGAATCAGGTTGCGTCCTCTGGTGATGTTAACATACAAAAAGATGACATTTTTCAATTAATTCAAGCTCACCAGGTATTTTTAGCCCTTTTTGTAGACTACTCTGGAAGCACTTATAAAAAAAAAGCACTTATGAAAAAAAATATAATTAAAAGATAAAAACTTCTGGTATAAGCTTAATTGGTTAAATTAGCCTTCATCAAAATATTACTGTAAGTGAAGAATTATAGACTTATTTTAGCTGTGAAACTACCATAAACCAGAAGCTAAAATCCTTTGTTAGTAACTGTAAGATTGATTTTTAAGTGTTATATTGTATTAGGAAAAAGCTGCGAGACTTTCTCCGATTGAAGAAATTCGAACTGTCCTTGATCGTAGTGTACGTGGGACGCTATCTACGTTCTCAAAGGTTTCTGTCCTATCCTTAAACTGATTTGTATAAGACTATTAGCTTTCATGCACTTATGTACATGGGATGCAAATTTTCTTGTTTCGAAATTTAGTTGTGGACTTGTGTTGTTGCCTAATATGAGATTGAAATCTTCTCTGGCTTTCTTTATGATCATATCATTGACATATAATTTTGTATTATTATATATTGGCAGACGATAAATTACTTCTCGTTTGATCTTTTATTTTTTGAAACGCAGAAGTATGATGGTTATCCATCAGGGTCGATGGTTGACTTTGCATGTGACGCAAATGGATGTCTTATATTAGCAGTGAGCGACTTGGCTGTTCATTCAAAGGTTTTCTAATTATTTCCAATCCTGATTATGTCCTCAACCCGCACACGACCATCTTAACAATTATAATTCACGAGAACACCTTTTGCGCCACAAACCATTTAAAAGGCTGTTTCCATTGCTAAAAAGGTATAGTTTTCTGTACTTTACAGGACTTAGCTGCTAATCCTAAATGTTCAGTGCTTGTGGCTAGAGATCCTGAAGATAGGACTGATTTGGTGATCACTTTACATGGTGACGCAATCTTTGTAAGTTTCAATCTTCTGTTCATTTCCCAGTAGTTATATATTATTTCTTTTTGTGTCTTCATTTCCTTATACTATTCAACGAGAAAGAAGTTTAAATGTAGTCCTGAATTTTTACTCAGGTACCTGAAAAGGATAATCAGGCGATACGAGCTGCATATTTGGCAAGACATCCAAATGCGTTTTGGGTAATTTTATTCATCATTCTTCCTTGTAATTTATTTATTTTCCTTCTGCCTGTCGTCCAAAAATTAACACCTACAGATAAACTACTCATATTGAAGGTTGACTTCGGAGACTTCCGATTCGTACGTATTGAACCAAAAGTTGTACGATTTGTGTCAGGTGTTGCTACAGCTTTGTTAGGATCAGGAGGTTTGTTAACCTTGCTACTCTTGCTGGTTTATTTTGCTGTTAATGCTGTGATATGTTTGAAGGGGAAGGGAAAGGACAGTTAAATGGATTCAAGAACTATTTATTATAGTGAACACTTTGAAGTTAAGGGTTTGTTTTGAGGCTGTCTGATGCTGTTATCTAACACAAACTTCTCTTTAAAGGGAGCAAGAGTGTATGAATTGAACCCCAAAAGAAAAAAAATTCACAAAAACTAAAACTATTTTATCTTTGAGCTGCGGATTTCTTGATGCTGGTGGGGTGTGTTCTGCATGATAAAAACTGCTTTTGAAGTATCAAGTCAAATGCTTTGATTGGAAACTGTACTGGTTTTATCATGCACTGAAAAGAATATCTATGGAATCCTTGCATTTTAAAGGGATTTTTTTTCAACGAAAATACTTTTGATTAGTGCATATCAAAATATCTTCTTTTCGCAGTTGGTAGCTTCAGGAATAAGCAAGCATATTCTCTGCACCAAAAGTCAATTTCTTGCGTATTATCTATTAAAAACGATTTTGTTACGCTTATTTTTAACTTTGACTTCAGAGTTTAGTGGAGATGAGTTCAAATCTGCAAAAGTTGATCCGATATCTCAGTTTTCCAAGCCAGTAGCGGTAGTGTTCTCTAACTGTTCATCATATATTACATGTCTACAATGTACTTCTTAAACCACTATTTTATCTCTTTTAATGTAATATTGTATTATTGTTATTTGACAGTCGCACATGAACAAAGATCATGGTGGAGATACTAAAATGATTGTGCAGCACTGGACCTCAGTTCCGGTATGTCATCTTGCCCTTTGTACAAATATACAGAATCAACAAGAAAAACAACTTTTTATTTATTACTATCATGCAAATTTTCTCTATCAAGCTTGCGTGCAATATTACATCATTGTGTCAATGAGCATAATAAAATCTATATGGATGTCTTTCTGATTATCATATATTTCTTTATGGTGTATAAATGTGAGAGAACTATTGTATATAGAAAAAAGTTATTTGGAACTATGATCTTGAAAACGCAATTAAAATAGTGTGTTCTTGAAACAATGATAGTACCAAATACTAATATTCTGTTGGGCAAAGGGCTGATGATGTTTGGCTTCAATGTTGAATGAATTGATCATCTGCAGGTGGACTCTGCGGACATACTAGATTTGGATCGTCTAGGTTTCAATATTAAGGTATTGGTTCTGTTATTTTAAGTCATTTACTTCTCTTTCTCATGCATTCTTTTAGCCTAGGCACTATTTATTTTAAGTTTTTTTAAAATCACCAATTAAGTGGAATAATAAAACATTAAATAAAATTTTCTCCTTATTTGCTGGTTATATTGAATGTTCAATTTTTCTATAACTTATTTTTCACTATTGAACTTGTACCTTTGCTTAAATTAAATAATAATTTTTTTGTAGGCTGTCTATAAGGGAGAAACTTTCAAGCTCCGTGTACCTTTTCCTCGACCTGCAGAAGATAGAAAGTAAGACATCATATTTGATATAAACTCCCATCTCGTAGAGAAGACAACATGTCTGAATTAATTAGATTAATTTTGATGCTGTTAATATCAGATTATAATTTCCTGTTGTAACCCGACTTTCTGCAGATAGTAACTGTTTACTGTGGTTTTCTTTTAGGGATGTGAAGACTCTCATTGTCGAGATGCTCCAAGCTGCTAAGCCTCAAGTTTGATCGATTACTCCACAGATCAAAGATGGAAGGTACTCATCAGAAACTCAACAAGTACTCGAATTCTGCTGTTTCTTACCAGTAGTCATCCTTCTGCTGGGGGAACAGATTGTGTGCTTTGAGAAGTAGACAAGTAAATATAGTTGTATTTCCAAATATACACACCGCGACAACTCAAATAATTTACTTTGTATAATTTTGCTTAATCACAAAATGGTGTTATAATTTTGCTTAATCACAAAATGGTGTAAATTAATTGTTTGTCATAAACACTTATCTCTGTATAGAATGTCCATGCGATCTTCCAGGTTTACACGTTGAATTGAGGCAATTTGAGAAATCCTTGATGAAACGATAATTTCGTTGCCACTCCTGAGCTGAATATTTATGTGTGGTTAAAGTTATGAGTTGAATTACTATATTGAAAAAGCTATCAAATTTGATATAGAGAGAGGATAGTTGATTACTGCACATGATGAAGGATCATTGCGTTGAAAATTATGTCATATTTGTACAGCACGTTTTCAAAAAGCTACCAAATTGGAAATGGCACTTTCAATGTGGAAACACACGTTTGTATAGCTGTCAACAAATATGAAATTGTTTACTTTGGTAGAGTAGTAATTTTATGTTCAGTGATTAGTTCAACTATTACATACCCACCACCAAACACATTTTACAATGTGCAAGGTGATATAAACTATAAACTATATAATTTGTCCATTTCTCTATCAAACCACTAACTTGAGTGTTTGATCTCTTGTCCCAGTGTATGAAAACAAAAGCCAACCAAAACCAAAAAAGAAAATATTGGCTGTCCTTGTGTTCAATTTCTGGTGCTGGTGAAGCCTCAAATACTTTATTTGGATGATTCAACAAATCACAACCGTCTGTTTTCTTATTCAAATCCTAATATACAAGTGTGAACCAAAAAAGAGTTTTCATTTAGTCATCTTTTCACATGTTACAACTACCTTTAGTGAAAGACTATTGCAGACATAGTGCATGCAAGCTGCAGTATCATGTTTTTGATGGTACATTGAAAGGGTAAATCCATCATTTATTTATATTTATCATGTAAAATTAAATAATAATAAATGTAAAACCAGCCAGATTTTGGACTATTTAAAAACAAAAGTAAGCTATTTTGTCAATTATAGAACCTTACACTAAAAATAGCAAAATTAGTAGTAGTAGAAATATTTCATGTATAAATATGGAGCTCAGTCATTTCTTTTTTATCAAAAGATCTATTTAACATCATTGTTGTTTATGTAGATAGATAGACACAACAAAATCATTGAGACTCCAAGTACACAAATGATCCATGCTTTATTTGGCTGAAATTATGGATATTTGCCTGCTTGAGGCTTACATTAATCTTGTATATATTTTCCTTTCCTCATTAGATTTTCATATCCTATCTCTTTAATACCTTCTGACAAGTCAAAAACCATATGACTCATTACATCCAAATGTAAGTTTCAATTCAGTTTTGGCACAAATTGCAAAGGTGGGTCATAGCATATTCATACACACTTTCATTTAGGTCTCTCTTGTTAATACTATAGAAAAAGAAAAATTGATGAAGAGGGTAGGGTTGCTGAAATCTGAAGGTAAGTTGATTATTAATGACTAGTACACTCTAAAGAGAAACAAAACAAAACACAATAACATAACTTGGTAGGAATGGAATAGTATCTTTAGTACTCATCAACTCAATCATCATCATTAAGAAAAGTTCAAAGAAGGAGAAGGAGTGAGAAAATAATTTTCTTCATTGATTGAAATGGATCAGATCAGATCTTACTTGTTTACAAAAACATTGTGAGAAAGAAATTAAAAAAAAACTTGAATCATCATCATCAACTCAAAATACTATCATCTTCTTCCATCTTCCAAATCTTCCAAAATATTTCAGATTCTGTATGTTGTTGTTACAGATCCATCTTCCCCTTAAATGTTTGCATCATTCAGAATCACTTTCCACACTTCCCATAGCCTTCAATCCTCTTGGCCTCTGCATCCAAAACCCAAAAAATCAAATTTCAAAAAAGTACTTTAAGATTAAAACAGTTAAAACTTTGAAACACAAAAACAACACCAATAACCACAACCACTCACCCAAGCCTTTCCCCTTACCTTCTTGTTACTTTTCTTCTCTCTAACTTCATATCTCTCTTGACACATATCAGTCAACCATGCTCCAGGACTCACCAACTATAACCAAATACCAAACAAACAAGATTAGGTAGTGATAATTAACAAGATCCAACCCAAATCACCATTAAAAAAACATCATAGTAACCACCCTTTAAAAAATGAAACTTACCAGTAAACTTCTTTGGATGATTTTGGCCCTCTTTTTGGGTCTCTGAGGAAGCTTACAACCTTTCATAGCAAGAAAATCTTCTTCCTTCTCTTTGCTAGACAGAGCGATGTAAAGCTTAGGCCAAACAAGAGCTCTCTCTTCACCGTTGTTAACATCGCCAGTAATTTTCCCGTTTTCTTCCGCCGACCCCCTTGTCGTGTAGTACCGATCTTCCTTCTCCGGCGATGCCGATTTCCTACTATCCCCGGCCGCCGGTCGTAGAACCGTCGCGTCAGAATTCCTACACCAAATTTTCACCAAAATTAGAAAAAAAAATCATTTTTTTTACAGAAAAACAAATAGACCACAGATCCAATGCCCCAAAGAAGAGAAAAATCGTTTACCGCTTCTGGGTATGCAAAAATTTCGACTTTTGATATAATTAAAACACCAAAAATCACTTTTTTTTTCTTCTTTTGGGAAATAAGAACTTAAAAAAAAAAGTTTTTTTCTTCTCTTTCAAGCTTCTCTTCCGCTGAGAAAATTTCCCATTAACAAAACCAATTGAAAACTCCACCATTACATCACTTCAACAAAAAAAATCCATTTTTTCAAAGGAAACGTTTCTCTTTTTCAGCAACAAACAAGAAGGAAGAAGAGAAAGAGGAATCTGAGAAGATCCATATGTTGCTGTTTACATGAACAACCTTGTAAGACGGTTGGGATGATGTTGCTGTTGACGATGAATATGTGAAGTTTCTTTCTCGGTAACACCGGAGCGAATATTATCCGCTCCGGAGTTAAGTTTCCGTCTGACACCACCACCGTTGAGCCTAGTTGAAATCCGTGGATCCTTCACCCTCACGCATCTCAGCCGCTTCCTGCTTCCCCACTGCAAGAAGAACTCTGGTTCCGTTGCCTTGCACGTTCTCTGGTTCCTCTCTTCTGTCTCCATTCCTGCAAAACAACAACAAAACAGCACAAAAATCCAATTTTAGTTTAAGGGTGTGAAAGAGATTCGGATATGGATTGAAGAAAATTCAAAAACATGGCATAGAACGATGAGATAGATACCAAAGTCTTAAAGGGTTGCTTCCAAATTTAAGATCTATGCAGCAAAAGAAAGACAATCTTTTGTTATCTGCAAAACAAAACCAGAAAAAGGGTCAGAACAAAGAGAACAACAAATCTATTTGCAAAGGACTCTCAAATGAGAAGAAGATTAAGAAGATGGAGAAGATGAATAAGATGAAGAAGATGAAGAAAGTCTTACAATGAAACAAAATTGGATTTAGAGAAAAGAGGTGTATGTGTTAACAAAGACAGATCTTCTTGTTTGTTGTTAGATTTGCTAGGGTTTGTTCAGAAAATGTTTGTGGTGATTTGCAAACTTTGCTCTTTGTACTTTGAAGGAGTTATCTCTCTCAGAAGAAACTGAGACAGAGTTTGGGGTTATTCCTCTCTTCTATGTTATGTATTTTCTCTTGTCTAACTCTTTGTTATGTTTGTTGTGTATTTATCCTTCTTGTGAAGTGATGAGAGAACTAGAGAGAATCAGAGCCGTTGGATTTTCAAGACAAGGGTTAGGTGATTGACAAAAAGAAAATAAAAGAAAAAACAAACTGTTCTTATCATTTTTTTTGGGCTTACCTGCCGCAGAATTGGATTTGGGCTTACTGTTGGGCATCTACTTATTTTAAGGTCCAAGTTCTGAGGCCTGTTTTTGTAGGACATGTTGAATTTTTATGAAAAACTCTTAGCACATTAGATTGACTCTTTTGGGAAGATTTTATTTCAAAGATGAAAGTATCTAGAATGGCTTTCCCGGTTAAATTATAATTTGTGTGTGTCGAAACTATGTGTGTCGAAGGGTCAGAGGTGGATCGAAGCAGGTTGCTCGAAAGAAGTTATTGTTCAGTCGAAGAGCTAGTGGTTTGAAGCATATTTGATTTGTTTTAGAATTAGATTTAGTTTTGATTTAGATCTAAAATAGAATAGATTTGATTTAGTTCCAAAATAGGTATTTTGGGCTTTTATAGTTTTGGACTTTGGCTAATCTAAATCTATAAATAGAGGGAGTAAGCCATATTTTTGTAATCAAGTCATTCAAAGAATTTTGCAGTTGCAAAGTGAATAGAAATTTTTTTCACAATTTGTGGGCAGAGAGAAACTCTACAGAAAAGTTTGTGGGCAGAGAGAAACTCTACAGAAAATATTGTCTTGCTTCTTCTTTCTTTCTTTATATTTTTCATTGTCATTGTGTGGTGATATCAATCTTGTTCATCAATATTTATAGAAATTCTTCATAGATATTGGTGGATTTCTAACATCTGGTATCAGAGCTTAGTTAATCGATTCAAGGGAAGTAACAATCAAGAACGATTAAGGAAAAAGAATTCACGATGGCAGTGAGTTATAGGAATGTGAATTATCCAGCAAGTCTACCAATTCTGAAAGTAGACAACTATGAGAATTGGTGCAAACAGATGAAACTTTTATTCAGGTGTCGAGGTCTTTGGGATCTCGCAAAGGATGGAGTAGAATCCCTTAAAGAAGACGATTTAGAAGAAGAAAAGCAAGAATATAAAGAATTGGAGAAGAAGAGTTATAAAGCTCTCTTTATAATTCATCAATGTCTGAGTCCAAACAACTTTGAAAAGGTTAGTGATTCAGAATTTGCAAAAAAAGCTTGGGAGATCCTTGAGAAATATTTTGGAGGCGCTGAAAAGGTGAAATAGGTGAGGTTACAAACTCATAAGAGAACGTATGAATTATTTTAGATGGAAGATAGTGAAAGCATGTCTGATTTCTTCACTGCGGTTACAAAAATAGTGAATCAAATCAAGACGTGTGGATAAATATTAACAACAAGAGTTGTTGTTTCAAAAATTTTGAGATTTTTGGCTCCTAAGTTCGACCACATGGTGGTGGCTATAGATGAGGGAAAGATTTGTCAAAATTGACAAAGGAAGAGCTTCAAGGGACGCTCGAATCTCATGAACAAAGAATGAATGAAAAAGTTGTAGGCAAGTCAAAGAATGATGTGGCTTTGCAGACACATTCAGCAAAAGAAACCAAAGGCAAAGGAAAGTGGTTCGACATAGGTAGAGAAGGCTACAACAATTCGACTGGTAAAGGAAACCAGAACGAAGTAAACATGTCGAATTAGAGAATACCATACCAAGGCAACCAAAGAGGTGGTGTTGTAAATAGAGGAATATGTGGTGGTCAAAAGCTTGACAAGAGTTACATTCAATGTTACAATTGTCAGAAGTATGGTCATTATTCGAGTGATTGTCCAGAGAAGCGAAAGAATTAAGAAAGTGATGCAAAGTTCGCTAAGTATGAAGAAGAAAAGATGTTGCTGATGGTCACAACAAGAGATGAAGAAAAATTCAAGGATCAATGATACTTGGATTCAAGATGCTCATCACATATGTCTGGAAGGAAAGATTGGTTTGTTAATCTAAAGCTCTCAATGAAGAACATTGTGAAATTTGCAAATGACAATACTCTAGCAGTTAAAGGTATTGGAGATGTTATGATCATGAGAAAAGATGGTAAAAGGTCAGTAATTTCGAATGTGTTATACATTCCAGGCATGAAGAGCAACTTTCTTAGCATAGGGCAGTTGGTCAAAAAGAATTAAAAAGTGATTGTCGAAGATAAGATGATGAGAGTCGTCGACGCCGTTGGAAGATTAATCTTGAAGGCTCATATGTTCCAGAATAGAACCTTCAAGATCAAACTAAATATGATGGAGCACCAGTGCCTTTCGACTGCAGCTAACAGAGACGAATGGATATGGCACTATCAACTAGGCCATCTCAACTTTAGAGACATCAAAATTTTGAAGAGAAATAATATGCTTTCAGGATTTCCAGAAATTGACATTCCAAACAAAGTGTGTGAAGAATGTGTGCAAGCGAAACAACACAAGAATAGCTTCAGCAAGGATGCAAGAAGCAAGTCGAAGACTGTTCTCGAAGTCATATACTCTTATGTATATGGACCAATCCAAGTGGATTCATTTGGAGGTAATAAATACTTTGTCACATTCATAGATGATTTTATTCAAAAATTGTGGAATTACTTGATCAAGAAGAAAAGTGAACGGATCGAGGTAATTTCCAAGTTTAAGTCTATGGTCGAAAGACAAAGTGGTAGAAAGCTAAAAATTTTGAGAACTGATGATGGTGGAGAGTATATGTCAAAGAATCTTGACAAGTTATGTGAAAAATAAGGGATTGTGCATGAGGTGGTGCCATCCTACACTCCGCAACAAAATGGGACTACAAAAAGGAAGAAACAAACCATTATGAATATGGTTCGTGTTAGAACAAAGTTTGTTTCTAATAATATATTAAATGTTTTGATGATAACAAACATAATTAATTTTGTATGAATGAAATAAATTTTGTATGAATAAATATGATATTTGTTAGAATAAAATTTATTCCTAAAAATATATTAAAAGTTTTAATAAGAACAAGCAAAATAAATTTTTGTATAATTGAATATGATACTCTGATGTGTACAATGTTTTATTTCAGAAGGTGTTCTGACTCTAGTGCAAAAATGGAAAATATCATGTTGAGCAGAAGATGACGTCAGAAGTTCTAATGAGAAAAGAAATTCTGGACAAAGCAAGTTAAAATGGAGTGCTGGAAGACACACGCTGTAGAAGTTTGAAAAAGATAAAACACGCTGCTAACAGAAGCACGCTTTAGAAGTTCTGGGCGAGAACTTTTGGAAGACATGCTACCTAGAAAGCTTCTGAAGTAAAAGAATTAAATACAACTTCTGATGGAAGCTATAAAAGCGCAACCTCTGATGAAAAGCACCAATAATATGTTCTAAATAGAAGATATATAACTAGGCTTACAGAAGATGAAATATTAGAAGAACTTCTGGTCAAGCACATCAGCGGAAGCAATCGTGGCGCGACTTCAAAGCAACGCAGTAGAAGCAAGCATAGCGCAACATAGGCGAAGCAAGTATAACGACACGGCAAGCACAAAAGCAGCTAGCAACCGACAAAAGCAGCGAGCAAGCACAAAGCTAGCATACCGGCGAGCAAACACAAGCGAAGCAAGTACAACACAACCCCAAGCACAAGCAGCAAGCATAGTGCGACCGATAAAGATCGCAAACTTCTGATAAAAGCAAGAACAGAAAACTTCTGATAGAAGCAAAGATAGCGCAACTTCTGATAGAAGTAAACTCTGACAGAAGTAGGCAAAGTAAACTTCTGACGGAAGCACCAACAAAAGTTCTGATGAGCAAATATCTAGAAGATCTTTTAAATTTAAACGTTATCCTCTAAAGGACAAAAATTGCCAGTAACGTTAACATGAGCAAAGAAGAAGACAAAAAATACTTGATTAAGTCCAACTTCCAAGGGTTATTCAACAAAGCAAAATCACGTGAAGATGAAAGCTGACTAGAAACGCGTGAAAGACTACAGTAAAGTAATTATTACACTTTTCCTTAATTCAAGGCATGCTCTAGCAACAGTTACATTCTGGAAGCTTATTTAAGGATTTATTTCCAAAGGAGTTATCACAACAATTTATCTAGAAGAACATCTAACGCACAACATTATTTTCAACAACATCTTCTAGCAACCTACAGAAAGCCATTTCTAAGTAAACTCACGCTACCAAATAAAAAGTCATATTTTTGTAAAATAGTTTACTATTCCATTGAGCTTAATTTTTGTGTAAACTTCACTTAGTGAAGAATAGCTTTTTTAGAAGCACTTTTGTACACAGTCAGTCAGAAGTTAACATTCTGATAGTTGTTCCTTGAGAAGACCAATTTGGGTCAAGATTCTTGAGAGGGCTAGGACTAGTTGAGTCTTAGAGGAGTTAGTCATAATGATTGGTTGTGCGGTTTGTAGTTAGTCACACCGGTTGGGTAGTGCAATTTGTAATCGTTGATTATAGTGGATTAAGTCCTCGTTGAGAGAGGCGAAATCACCTTGGCGGGTGGACCGGAGTAGTTTGAGTGTCAAATGAACCAGGATAAAAATGCTTGAGTAATTTTATTTATTGCTTGGGTTAAAGAGTCAAAAAGTAAGATACACTTATTCAACCTCCCCTTCTAAGTGTTTTTCCAAGCCTTCAGTTTGAAGTATGTTAAATTGTCGAATTTCCTCAAGGCAAGAAGGCAAATGATGTCAATTGGGTATACAAAGTGAAGATGAACCCCAAAGGGGAAGTAACTTGACACAAAGCAAGGCTAGTGGCGAAAGGATTTCTCCATAAAGAAGGAATTGACTTCGATGAGGTTTTTGCACCTGTGGCTAGAATCAAACAAATCAGGTTGGTTATTGGTTTAGCATAAATAAAAAGTTGGCACATATGTCAGATGGACGTGAAGTGTGCATTCTTGAATGGACCCTTAAACGAAGAAGTTTATATTAAACAACCAGTTGGTTTTATGAAACATAACAAAGAAAGAAAGGTGTATAGGCTTCATAAAGCTCTGTGTGGATTGAAACAAGCTCAAAGAGCTTGGAAAAAGAAAATTGATAGTTTTCTAAGGGAGAAGGAATTTGTGAAGTGCACAACTAAACATGGAGTATATGTAATGAGAAGCAATAGTTAATTGTTGATTCTATGTGTAACACCCTTCTAAACCCAAGGAATTTTTGTGAATGATTTAAACAAATATAGCAGAATGCATCACCAACAAGGGCGTCACATCTTCTTAAAATACATCATAACAAAGCATCCTGCTCCATAACAGGGGTTGCAAAATTATAAATCATAACTGTGCATTTAGTATTTCAAAGTCATTGTAGTGGAAATCATAATTCTTAAAACATCCTTAATCCAGATACTCCATATAATTCATCAAAATAAACATTATGATCCAATTCGAATATCAACCATAACAATGTAATTAAGAAAACATCAAAGTAAATGAGACATATAGTTCTCAACAACAATCTCAACCCCAATGTTACATATCAGAGCAAGACTCCCTTATTCTACTGAAAACAAGTAAAAGCATCATGAAGCTATCCTCTAAGCTCCTACAAACTACTCTTGATCACCTGCGTGTTACCCACGTGGAGGCAACATTCAAACACAAAAGTTGAGTAAATCATAATTATTATATAATACATGAGGAATAGATATAACAAAACATGCATATAAATAAGGTATCACGCTTCATCGTTTCATCATGCCACACTCACTCTTTCGCCAATTCATATATTATCATATACCATTGTCCTCAATTATACACCATACCTTCACCAATTCATTTAGATACAAACACACACATCATCATATATAATTAATCATCATTCATAAATAGAACACATCAAATGCAATGTCACATATGGTGTAATGATTCATTATAGACTCATGCGCACGGTACCAAAACTTCACTGATTACTCAGTCATCTTCAATCTCCAAGGATCCCCGCCAATAGGATCGATTCCCACTTGGAACAAGAGCACTTCACTATTGCACCCAATCCACACAATAGGATTATTTCCTTCGTTGGACAATTGTCCTGCCATCATCACTGTACCAAAGTCTTATTCACCATCATTGGATCGAAGTCCTAATATGCCATGAATGCAATGATATGCAACAACATAAATAATGCGACCACAACTAGTCAACACGTATCACCATTCATTAATCATAACAAGCATAATAATATCATCAAAGGAATAAAACAACATCATATAAATCAACTCATCATCATATACATCACATAATCATTATTATAAACCAAGCATTATCATGGGATCATCATATCATCACCATACTTTATTATCACAAAACATCATAGGATTTAACACGGGGAAACAAATTCTATCCTAACTTAGGTACTATAATTATCATTATTATCCTTCATTTTACTCCACATAAATGTAGTTTATCATGTTATCTATCCAACGCTTCGAACGACGCATCAAACAGAGTTACGATTCAAAAGTTATGGTCGTTACAAAAATATGTCGAAAATTGAATAGTTTGAGTCGACGCAAAAACCTCCTTGTCTGCCACGAGTATTATCAGGTTGACCTATGAGTCGAAGCAAATTAAGTCAATGAAAACCTTCTTTGAGTCGACGCAAAATGCTTGCTGCTGAATTTTTCTGCACTTTTTCCTCCTACGATATTCAGTTGTTGAAAGCCTTTCAGACCTCCGAATTCGATTCCGTAAGAAGTTATGATTTCAGAATTTTAAATCCTATGATCGTATAATATTATCAAAAACCTATAACAATTATTTAAAGGTCCTAACATCATATATTCACCAAAGGCTCACTCATTCATTCATCAAACACATGGTTTTTCATCAATTTTCATCAAATCCTCATCTAAAAAACCCCAATTGATCATACACCAAAATCTAAGACTATTCTACCAAATCCAAACCATAAATTAAATATAATAGAGATGATAACCCCCTTACATTAGATTGAAGATTGCTATCAAATCCTCTTCTTGTTCTACGATTCCTTTTCTACCTCTTTGTGCCCTAGCTCTTGCTCTGCATTTCTGTCTCTTTTCCAATGCTTACGATTGCACGAATGAATCATTCAAGTCCCAACTTTTCCTTCTCTCAATTATAATCATTGGACCCCTAATATGATCCTCCCAATCTTACCCTCACTTATTCTCCACAAATGACCAACTTGCCCTTATTATCTCTAACACTAAAGTAACTCTTATTATTCTAATTAAAATAATTCCACTTAATCACTATTAATTCTAAATAATTTCAACTTGATTTTAATAAATCATTATTAAATCTAAATAATTCTAAAATAATTATTTAAATTCTAAACCTTCTTACTCTCTCATCCTATGTAATGACTGTTAATTTAATTAATTATTTAATTAAATTATTTTCAAATTATTTGTTGAAATGTCAGCATAAGATGCTATGTTGTTATTAGTTGGTTAACTAGTAGATTAATTGGTTGATTAGTTGTAGAAATAATATTAGAATAGTTATAAGATTAATTATACAGGCTTATTTTTATGGTTGTATGTAGCAAAGGTGGGGGTGTGAGAGTTAGACCTAATAAGAATAATAAAGTTATAAGGTTAAGTTAAATGAACTGAATTAGGTTAATTGAAATTTTTTGGAGAATTGATCGGGGGAAGTTACAGAGAAGAGAGAATAGAGGAGAGAAACTCATTCCCGTTTTTCTTGCAGCAACCTCACTAAATCAACGATCCCCAATTCGTTAACCGTTGGATCGTGCTCCAATTTTGAGAGTAGGTTCACAAGACCCATATTTAACGTTTGACCGTTGGGATCTTCAAAATAAGGTATGAGTTGAGATATATCATCATTTCATTATAACTGCATATTTGGGAAATTTTCCAGCTTTTGATATTGATTTAGAAGAGAAAAGGGGAAAAAGTCAAGAAGCTAGGTGCAATCGGAGAGTTATAAAGAGACCTTCAATCCAAGGTAAGAGTGGGGGTTCTGACTCTATAATGCGGTTTATGATGAATATTATGTAGAGATCAGGTTTGTGTATAATTGTGGTTGTGTGTATAATTGTGGTTGTGGATCATACCGAATCATGAACTTTTCCCTATCTGATTGTTATAATGATGTGAATGGTTATTTTTGAATTGATATTGGAACTATCATAATTTTATGATATCGTTGCAGTATTACAATTCAATAATTATGTTGTTGGAAATTATACCATGTCGATATAGTTGTTATGTTGTTGCGATTATATGTCGTATTGGTCTGAGATTGATAATCGAGTGAGAAACTGAGAATCAATGGAATTCTGGAAAAATTAAAAGAAATAAGTGAGCGACACAAAGAACTGAAGTGTGTCGACCGTCATATTATGTGTGCCGAGAGGCACACCCCTTGACCTTTGATGATCGTCGTGTTAGGTGTGTCGAGGGGCACGCACTTGGAAATGGTGTCGACCGTCAGGAGTTATGGTTATCGTCACAGCCTATGGACTTCTTGTTAATTTATGTACTTTGTAGATAATTAATAGTAGTGTTTCCAAAAATCAGTTCAATTGAAATGCAGAATTATTATACATGTAGCATAGATTATTTGATAACTATAGAGTTAGTAATATTAAATTACAGAGTAGTGTGTATATATATATATATATATATATATATATATATATATATATATATATATATATATATATATGTGTGTGTGTGTGTGTGTGTGTGTGTGTGTGTGTGTGGGCGCGCGCGCGCGATTTGAAGTATTATTTGTATGGTTCTCGATTTGAGGTATTCAACGATCATAAGAGTCTGAAATATATCTTCGATCAGAAAGAGCTCAATATGAGATAGAGAAGGTGGTTGGAGTTTATGAAGGATTATCATTTTGGTTTGAATTACCATCCTGGTAAGGCAAACGTTGTTGCATATGTGTTGAGTAGGAAGTCTTTGCATATGTCTATGCTGATGGTGCGTGAATTGGATTTGGTTGAGCAGTTTAGAGACTTGAGCCTAGTATGTGAGAATACTCCTAACAGTGTTAAGTTGGTATGCTGAAGTTGACTAGTGGTATTCTTGATGAGATTCGAATCAGACAGAAATCTGATGTTGGTTTAGTTGATAAACTGACGTTGATCAACTAAGGTCAAGGAGGTGAATTCCGGATTGACGAGAATGGTATTATGAGGTTTGGTGACAGAGTTTGTGTTCCAGATATTATTGAGATTAAGAAAAGTATTTTGGAAGAAGGACATCGTAGTGGATTGAGTATTCATCCTGGTGCTACAAAGATGTATCATGATTTGAAGAAATTGTTTTAGTGGTCTGGAATGGAAAAGGAAATTGCTGAGTTCGTATATGCTTGTCTGATTTGTCAGAAGTCAAAGATCGAACATCAGAAACCGTCAGGATTGATGGAACCATTGTTAATTCTGGATTGGAAATGGGATGACATTTCTATGGATTTTGTGTCTGGTATGTCGAGGACAGCTGAGAATTTTGATGCTATTTGGGTTATCGTGGACATGTTGATGAAATCTGCTCACTTTTACCGATGAGAATGGATTATCCGATGGAGAAGTTGGCTCAGCTGTATGTTAAGAGGACCGTGAGTTTGCACGATATTTCTGCTAGTATTGTATCAGATAGAGATCCAATGTCTACGCCTAAGTTCTAGCAGAGTTGCAAGAAGCCTTGGGTACTAAGTTGAGGTTGAGTTCTGCTTATCATTCGTAGACAGATGGTCAGACGAAGAGGATGAATCAGTCATTAGAAGACTTGTTGCATGCTTCTGTGTTAGAGAAATGTGGAGTTTGGGATAGTTACTTACCTTTGATTGAGTTTACCTACAACAATAGTTTTCACTCGAGTATTGGTATGGCTCTGTTTGAAGCATTGTATAGTAGGAGGTGTAGAACGCCGTTGTGTTGGTACGAATCTGGAGAGAGTGTTGTGATTGGACCGGAGATTGTCCAACAGACTTCAGAGAAGATTAAGATGATTCAGGAGAAGGTGAGAGCTTCTCAGAGTCGTTAGAAGAGTTATCATGATAAGAGAAGGAAGGATCTCAAGTTTAGTGAAGGAGATCATGCGTTTATGCGAGTTACTCCAATGACTGGTATTGGTCGAGCTTTGAAGTCAAAGAAGTTAACTCTGCGTTTTATTGGTCTGTTTCAATCTACGAAGAAAGTTGGAAGAGTTGCTTATCAGATTGCTTTACCGGCGTCGCTTGAAAATTTGCATGATGTATTCCATCTATCGCAGTTGAGGAAGTACATTACTAACCCGTCTCATGAGATTCAGGTAGATGATATACAGGTGCGAGACAATCTGACTGTTGGAACATTGCCAATGAGGATTGAGGATCGGAAGTTGAAGCAATTGCGGGGTAAAGAGATAGCTCTGGTAAAGGTAGCTTGGGGAGGACCAGCTGGTGGTAATGTTACTTGGGAATTGGAGAGCTAGATGAAGAACTCTTACCCGGAACTTTTTGTCTAAGGTATGTTTTCGAGGAAGAAAACTCTTTTAGTGAGGGAGAGTTGTAACACCCCAATATTTTCAATTATTAAATATTTGGATTTTAGTCATTTATTTAATTAAAATTTGAATTATTAGAATTATTGGAATTATGTAATTAAATAAAAGAGAATTGGGAATCATTTAGAGAAAACTGATCATACGTGAAAAGGGAGAAGAGACATAAGGAAGAGAAGAACTAAGAGTTCAAGGTTCCAAGCAATTGACTAAGGTAAGGGGTGATTTCTCCTAATTATTATGCCTTATGAATTTTGGGAATGATAGGATGAATTAAGTAGATTAGAAATCCCAATTTAGAATTTTCTAGGTTTATGGAATTTGTCCCTAATATTGTCTAATTGCATGAATTTGAGTCAATCCCATGTTATAGGTATGTTAACTGTTGTTAGGTTAAGTCCTTATGTTTTGAAATAATGTTTACTAGATTATTTTGATGATGAATTGGTGATTGATTCGTATTTGAATGTGTGGGTGAAATTGAGAATGAAGCATGCTGTCAAAAATGTGTTTTCTGCTACTGTAGGTCGCAGGAATCGGTTCCCAGGTGGGAAGAACCGAGTTCCTGGTATAAATTCCAGCAACATGGAAATTTTGAGTCTGAGGAATCGGTTCCCTGGTGGGAGGAACTGGGTTGCTAGTGTATTTTTCAGGAAAAACCAGATTTTTGAACGTGGGAACCGGTTACCTGCTGGGAGGAATCGAGTTCCCAATACATTTTCCAGAGGCATTTTCACTACTGAGTGTGGGAACCGGGTTCTCCCCGGGAGGAACCGATTACCACTGTAACATTTTGAAAAATTAATAAACTTTGAAAAATCATATCTTTCAAATCGTAAGTCCGTTTTAATTGTAGTTTTGGACATTATTCTTTAAATTAAATAATCTATTTTATGAAATGAAGGAAATAATAATTAATCTGTTTTATTTTGGAAAGTGTTGGTTTTTTCGAATTGTGGATATTTGTACTTAGTGTACTTGGTGGAGGAAACTGATATGTTATTGTGCTGATGAGTTGGATGTGGATTGATGCTTGCATGCTATCTTTCTGGTGTTTATTCATGATGTGTTGTTGATATCATGTGTTGTTGTTGATGTTGTATACTTATGATGGTTGTTGATATCATGTGTTGTTGTTGATGTTATATATTCATGATGGTTGTTGATATCATGTGTTGTTGTTGAATGTTGCATGTTGTTGATGTGCATGCATATACATTGGTGGTAGCTAATTCTAATTGTGTGGAATTAGTGAGTTAACCAATATTCGTTGCCGAGTTGGAATGGGCGGTGAGGTTTTATCTATGTCCGAGTTGGAATAGAATAGATGTTAATATTGTGTCTGAGTTGGAATGGAACAATATGTGAATTTAGTTCACTGTCGGTACCACATGCATAGAGTCTCCCATTGCATCTTGTATGGATTATAACATGATAGGATGGTTTCCAGTGTTAGAATCTTGTTGTTGTGTGTATGATGTATGTTATGACTTGTATTGTGAAATAAATCTGATTGTGCTGAATAGGGTGGACTAATAACTTGTGAAATTCTGTTATTTTTATGAATTTATAATGCATTTTAATTATGATGAAGTCTCACCCTTACTTTGATGATTTAAGATTGAAGCTTTAGCGGCTTAGGAGTTGGTGAGGATGACTCGTAGAGCTATGCTTTTATTTTATCGCGTGTCGGTGTCCTGCTCTAATTTGTAATACTGGGTATAATACGGTGGGAGAACTGACTTTGGATTGTTTTGCGTTTGATTGCAAATGTTGCGGATAGCAAGAGTCACCACCGACTTTTCTTTTATCCAATTAAGGGAAGGTGAAAAGAACAGGAAAAGACCTTCGTTAGATTCTGAGTAAGGGAGAAGGTTATGAAAAGGGAAGGTATTAGCACCCTTTCCATCCGTAGTTATCTATGGGTTCTTAGTTGCTTTAGCTCACTTTAAAAAAAATTGCTTTCTGTGTGTGTTTGAAAATATTTTTTTGGAAAAGGCATTTCGCTTTGACTTCGTAATGATTCACGCTGGAATGTATATGAAGTGTTTGGAAATGTTTCGTTTTGGAAAAGGTGTTTTAACTTTGTAAAAGTGTGAGGTGTAAAAAGATGTTTTGATGGAGCAAGCAACTAGAAGTCTTATTACCTACTCAGAACGTTCGTTTCCATGTTATTTTACTTTCCTTTAGAATAGCGCTATCCATACCATTTAGTTGGTAGGTAACCCTATTTGTTGGATGTAAAGGAACATTCGAAGGGACATCGGATGGTCATAGAAGGCAACTTGTAGGAGTATCCTAGCACATTCGAAGGGACGATCATCACTTTTCGTAGGCAACAATCGAGGGACGAGATCATATATTCGTAGGCCACATCGAGGGACCATGATCTTTGTATTGAAGGGACTATGATGATATATTTGTAGGCAACGATGCTAGGATATCTCTACGTTCGAGGGACTTGACCATTTATTCGAAAGGCAACGAGAGAGAATAGCCTAGGGGGTGCATGTGTGAAGAGAGTGTGTTAAATTCAGATAAGTTATCTTGAAATTAGAAGTGATCTACGTTCTTTTTTTTATCTTGCCATACACGCCTAGTTACTAGCAGTTTATATGAGTGCGAAAAGTAAATTGCGGAATATAAATCATACGCTATTACATGGCTTTGGGGAAGTTATATAATATAGGAGTGCGAAAAGTAAACCCTAATTAAGCTATTACATCCCATGAGCAGTTACATAATATTGGAAAAAAGAAATGCGAGAAAACTAATCCTAACTATTTCAACCTGGAAGCAGATACATAATAATCGGAAAAGAAAAGAATTTCGCATAAGAGAAAATGTGTTAGTAAAAAAATATTTTTGAGTTAGGAAAAAGTTTTTTAGGTTAGTAATCCTAATTAGATGATGAAACAATTTTTGGAAATTTTCTGGGTTGATTTTAATAAGGAAAAACAATTAAAAGTCAATTTTATGGTTAATTAACAATTAATTAAAATATGCATGCAAAATATAATTTTTTTCATGTCAGAAATTAAATAAGTATTTTTCTAACCTAAATGCAATAAGAAAATATTTTTTTGGTGATTTTTGATGTATTAGAAAATTATTTGAAAAGAAATTAAATTGAATGGAAAAAATAAGAAAATATGAGAAAAATTGGTTAGTTTTGCAAGGTGGTAAAAAAGATTGTTGGAGCTAGGGATCGAACCCTGGTCCTCTCCTTCACATGCACGCGCCTCTTGCCATCTGAGCTGGAGTGTTTAGCTTTTAGTAATATGAAACGAAATAATTATAAAGGAATTAATTTTCTGAAAACCAAATTTAAAACATGCGCCAAGAACTTCGTCTTCCTCGTTTGAATATTTAAACTTTTAGCTACGGTTTTGGTTCGTAGCTAAAGCTTTTACCAACGGATTGTCCGTAGCTATAACACCTGCAAAAATCAAAATCCAAAAATATGCAACATAAATTTATTATGGGGACATGGATCAACTCGGTTTGATCCCCTGAACATGATGGAGTCGTTGGTTTCGTCCAATTTTTCCTATTTCGGAAAACCCCAATTGGAGCTTATGAAACCTAGCCATGGTGGATTTTGATTCCTATACTCAAAACATAATTAACCTATGCAGAAAGCTTCGAAACTCCATTCTAAACACAAACAAACAATCAAAACATGTTAAATATGCATAAAAATCAAAAATCGATTTTGAGTTAGAATGTGCAAACCGAAATCGTGATTTCTTGATTCTGGACGTTTGGCTGGCTTGTGAGTATCTAGATTGATTCAGAGGACCTCCAGGAATGTGTTGGAATGCCTAGAATACTTTGAATTAGACTGGAACTAGGGCTGCCAATAGCTTGCAATGCACGGTTTTTTGAAGCTTGGAATAGGGTTCTTGAGGCCAGAATTTCGTCTCTTGTGCTTGCGGATGCATCATGTATTTATAATAGAGTGAATTAGGTTAAGAATTGTGAGAAAAGATCAAGCCAATCAATGAGAAATTATTTGATTTGGAATCAAACCAAATATTTCCTTTTTTGGTCAATTTCAATCAAATCTCATTACCAATCATGATTATTTCGAAATAATCAGATTAAATGGCTTGCTTGAACCTCAAGGATGAGAGAAAATCCATCTTGTAATTAATTTTTGATTTTCTATCTTTTATTTTAATTAAATTGGTTTTAAATGATTAAAACTCCAAAATAAAAAATAAAAGATAAATTTGTGGCCTTGGGCTTGGAGGTTCCAATTCATCTAAGGAACATGTTTGAATCAAGAAAAGTTAGGCCCATTTGCAAAAAAATTGGTTTTGTCAAGTATTTCTCTTTGTGCACCTCCTCAAAAATGCTCAACTTGGACAAGGTGTATCTTGCTCAATTTTTAACATTTTTGGGTGTTCTTGGACTTTTTAGAAAGCTCAAGATGTCCACTAAACAGCCTTTTTGGTTTCATCTTCATTGGAGTTTCCATGCTCATGAACACTTCTTTACAAATAGTTGACTTTTTGTTGACTTTTAAAAGGACCTGTAATGTTTTGATCCATAACTTTCAAATGAAGCATTTTCTGCCCAAGCTTGTGAGACATGAAGTTGTAGAGAATTGAATCCTCTTCAAAATGAGCTATGGTGGAAAAATTTCTGAGAAAGTATGTGAAAGTTATGCCTGGTCAAAGTTCTGTTGACTTTTGTCTAAGAAAGCCCAATTTTGAAACTTTGACTTTTGATCAATTCTTGACTTTTCTTGATGAATCATGATCAACTCTTGATCAAATGATGAATATCACTTCAAAATATTGATGTTGACCAAAAATTATGAAGTTTGACTGTATGTTGACCACAGTTGACTTTTTGTCCAATACAACTGATTTTTAACCATCTAAGCAATTGTCTGAGAGAAATTTGACTTGTAAGGCTTGAAGCTTGACATGGAGATTCTTTGAAGCATATGATGAGGCATGATGACCAATGGGAATGTTGGAGGCCCACCTTGATTTGAGAATGGCCAAACCCTAGTTTGGGTTGATTGCTTAGGAGAGGGTTTGTCTGGTAAACCCTTGTAAAATCCTTGAGCATGGACATGTGAAATGTCTTGAGAAGTAGGAGGGCAAATTTTGGGGTATAACACTGGGGAACGCTTATTTAGAGTCATTAGTAAAATCTATGTTGTTTTGAAGTTTATTTGGATAATTATTTATTTTCTCAAGGCATAGACCTTTGAAGTTTATTGGTTTGAACTTATCCAAGTTTTTAGAATAATTCCGCTGTGCAGAACATGTACGTTGAATGATTAATTGAGTTTTGTTCTTCAGTCAAGCATGACAATATATGGAAATTTATTGTAATCAATTGTGATGCCCTTTTTATACCTGTTAACTCTGAATTTACTATAATAATCGCAGGGTATTTTAGAAGGGTGTTACACGAACCCCATTGGTTTCCAAAGCATTATATTTATAATGAAGGGTTGTAACTGCTTCTCCTAACTTCCCGTTGCTTCCCATTCCACGTTCCTATTTAATTGTTCAGCAAAAGTCGGAGCAGAACGTGCTGAAGAAACGGGGGAAATATAGGCTTGTTTGAAATTGAATTGGAGAAGAAACTCGTGGAGGGGGGCACAAGGTAGTGGGGTGGGCGTCCCGGGCCACGTGGCAGCGACCTGGTTGTTGAAGTTGTGGGGCGGGTGCTCCCTAATGCAAGGGAGAGTGGGGCGGGCGCCCCTTGGCACAAGGGCTTAATTGGACGCAAGCGTGACTTTGTTCTTTTGTGCCTTCATTTGTTCTCAAGTTACTGCTAGCCCATTGCTCTTTCATCCCTATTATGCTATTTTAACCTCCCTGCCTTCTTTAAGTGATTTTTCCACATAATTCTCCTTGATTTCTTATCTTTTTCTTGACCATTTCTGAATAGAATTAATACCTGAAACACAAGATATACCAGTGTAATATTGAAATAAAACAAAGTAAATTAAGGAAAAATAATAACATTATTTATGCGAATTAAGTCGAATAAACGCTATAATGTCGTGTTATCATTGGGAGCTCATGCTCTGTAAGTTGGCCTGAATTGTCAAAATTTGAAAGTTGAAGGCTTATGCCTTGCTGATGCCTCTAGTAATTGGCAATAATAAGTTGAGGGTTTTTACCTATTAGTACCCCATGCATGTGCATTGTAATAAGTCGCATTTCTGGTTGCATCCCAAGTTGTTGTGATGATGAATGAATTGTACATTGTGTTGATGACTTGTTGTGATAAATGTTATTTAAAAACTGTGAAGCATTGATTTTTGCATGAACTGATGCTAATATAGTATTTATCATACATCTTATTATATTGTTCGATATATCACTCCTTTTGTTTGAATGTCACCCTATGTTGGTAACGTGCAAGTAATCTAAAGTGAAGGTTGTTTACCTTCATTAGTCCGAGTCGGTGTCGTCGCTCTGATACGTAACACTCGGGGGGATGAATATTTGTTGCTTTATTGTTGTTATGATTTCAGTTGTTGAATTTTAAGTTAATTTCGTTAAGTACTTGTGGTTTTGAAATTGTTTTCAGTTGGACAAAGATGTTATGTCATTTAAGTTGAAAATCATGATTCTGCTGCTTAATTATAAATGTTGTTTCATTTTCAAAAACTAATTTTTGTTGCTATTGATTCATCCGAGTTTTGGTGTTATGTAGGGGTGTTCATGGTTGGTTATTTTTAAAAACCAAACCATAACCACTTTCAAACCATTTAAATAGTTTGGATTTATAACCAAAACCACATTTTAGTCAAAACTGGTTATAAATTTGGTTATGGTTATATAACCGATTATTTTAAAAAAATCTAGTTTTAAAAAAAAATTTTTTTTTTCATTTTGAAAATTAAAATTTTTGGATACTGGATTATAACCGAATCCAAAAAAATTTAACCGGTTAATAACCATTTAATATTATTCAGATTATATGAATGGATAACCAAACCATTAAACTGGTTAATAACCATTCAATTATATCCGAATATTTAAAACAAATTTGGATTTGGTTATGGATTTGGGCATCACAACCTAATATTTTGCACACCCCTAGTGTTATGTATCTGCTTTACATGTGATTAAATACCGTTGTTTTTGAGTACTATGTGTAGCATCCTATTTGTATGTTGAGATTTTGTAACTCTGATTTTAATAATATTCGTCGGGTAGAAAATGGGGTGTTACATTAGTAGTATTAGAGCAGGTCGGTCTCTCCGACCAAGTTGTTGAGTCAGTAGAGTAGTGTGACAGTTGCATATTATCGATGTGTTATTTCTTAGTACATGACATGTGTGCGACACACTGTCAATACTTTTTTGTTTTTCCAATCAATTATATGCAGGACTTGGGTTGAAGATAAGTGGGGAGAAGCTTTGCTTCTCGAATATTTTACGGTTGTAAGATGTTGGTTCAGTATGCTGCCAATGGCGACAGTGCAAGTATTGTTGAAGTTTTGTTGTATCCCGAATCCGGAGGTGGCATGAATTCAAGATTTTGTTTGTTAATCAAGTTGGAGCGTCTTGAGAGAGAGGATGATCAAACATTGTTGATGTTTACTTCTCGAAGGATGAGGGGAAATGTAACAGTTGTTGATATACGAGTAGAGTGTAAATCCCTGATGTTTCTGAAGGTGATTGTTAAGTAACCAGGATAAATTTTAGAATATGGAATTTAGAAAGTTGCGGTGTCTCAGTGCTGTTGATGGACTGTGAAATTGTCGGTTTGAGTAGACTTTGCGTAAGATGCTGACGTTTGAACGGTGATAGAGTGACAGATTGCTGTAGACCTTGTCGTGGGATCCTTATGAGTGATTGTAAAAATTGTTGAAGTTGTTGGGAGGTTTTGAATCACGATTCAGGATCGGAAATGCGAAGAGATGAGTATGATTTCAAGGATGGTAAGTGTTGGTACTGGTACAAAGAAATTTTGTTATGATGTTATCGCAAGGTGTGTGATAGTATGTCGTTGCATGACGTTGGTGTTCGCATTTTCAGATAAATTTTGAAATTTATATCTTATGTTCCGAGTATCAGATTGATGTTCTGTTTGAACCTATGAGGAGATAAAAATATATTATATATTATGAAAGTGTTTTCAAATACGGTAGATGCATTCCTATATGGAGGGACTATGAAGTCGGTTACAAAACTGGAGGTTTTTGGGCATAAATGACTATTATCACAGTTGTTCGAGATGAGGTCCGTGACACCCCAATATTTCGATTATTAAATAATTAGATTTTTTAATTATTAATTTAATTAGAAATTTGATTATTGGTATTTTTGAATTATTGGAATTATTTAAATAAAATAAAAGTGAGATTGTTGGTGGTGTGAAGTGTAAAGTGGGGGTGTGAGGAGTAAAATGCTCTACCCACACTATTTGTTTTATTATTATTATTATTATTATTATTATTATTATTATTATTAGCTCTTTTCTTTGTTGCTTGAGGTCAAACAATAATCTAGGTTTGGGGGAGTTTGATCAGTGGTTTTTACACCATTATTTACCATAATTTTAGTTAATTTTGTCATTATTTTTAAGAATTTATTTCCATTTTCCGTATTTTTATGCTTTGGTTGTGTCTCTTTAATGTTTCCAGGTTCCGAGAGGTATTCCAGAAGGATCGAAGCGGAAAACCAAGAAAAACATGAGAATTCAAAAAAGCTTCCTGCACACTCCAAGAGGTCTGCTACGGCCGTCTGTAGCAACTAATACTAGTCGTAGCAGGCAAGCAAGATAAATCCTCAGTGCAACAATTTCAAAATCGAAAAGTAGAAGTGTGCTACGAGCGTCCGTGTTGCCTAACACGACCCATATCAAGAGGTCTGAGGGAAAGAAAATAAAGAGTACATTTCCAGGCTTGCGCTACGGTCACCCGTGTTGCTTGACACGACCTGTAGCTCATGAGTATGCTAATCTTTATAAATTTTCATGTTTCACCCAAGTGTCGGTTGTAAGGGAGTTTCAGGCATTTCCAACCAGTACCTGTAGATTTTTGCTATTTAGATGAGTTTTTGCAAGGAATAGAGATACTTTTTGGCAAGCAAAGAATTACACAAGAAAACATTGGAGAAGACAAGGGTTTCGAAAGGAAGGAGATTTTCATGAACGAAAGTGATTAAAGATCAAATTTCTCCCAGACACTTGTAATGTCTACACTATATCTTTTATTTTCTTTGAATATTATGAGTAACTAAACCCCCAATGCTAGGGGATATCAATGATTTGACTCAGTAACCTACATTGACTTCTAAATTTCAGTTATATATTTGTTTTTCATAATCAATTTAATTGTACAATGTTTCTAGTGCCTTCCTTGTCGGATCAATAGGGAATGATTGGCGATTAACAATTAGGATGAATCGCCGTTGTCAATGCTTTTGTGAAATTAAGCTATAACATATATCACATAGGACTAGGGATACCTTATAGAAAACAATATGTTCTTGATAATAGAAATGCTTGATTTCATCATAAATTTCTAGGGACTTAGAATTTGTTAGTTCTGAGTTGGCAGCAATTTTGGTAAAACATTCTGCTCAAAAAATGTCATGATGGATGCCTTGACATGTGAAACAAAAGTATATCAGAAGTTTTAAAAGATGTCAAAGCAGAAGTCTTAACATGTGTTACATAACTGAACTGGTTTTTTCTGTTTAGAAATTCTCGGCGTTATTTTGTTTAAGTTGTTTGCTGCAAGTTTATGTAAAGTTCTGTTGCAATATTTTTGGAGAGCTTTTATCCTACTTTCATGGAAAAAGTAATAGTAAGCTTTGAAGACTTATGTGAAGTGGTTTTGGCCCAAGCCCTAGCTGCAGTTCGTATAAAAAGACAGCAAACCCTACTTAATAAAGTAGTTACACTGAAAGAAGTTGAACATACTGTTTTAGAGTTTAAGATTTTAGTATGTGTTAATTGTTCCTTGTGAGACACTCTTGTATTCTTTAATACTTGAGTTGGACATTTAGTTGAGTTGTAACTTGTTAATCATCCATAAGCTTTGAAGCAAGGTTGATTATGTGTCTTTCAAGTATGTCTTCAAGTCTTTGTTATTGTTTTATCACTGTGTGTGATTGAGTGGGAGTGAGAGGAGTTCTTATATCTAAGAGGTTCTTAGGTAGAACGGTCATTGGGTAGTGATTAAGTGAGGGGTTGTAAACGGGGGAGTTTAACTCTGAATTAATACTGCTGATAGTGGACTTCATCCCTGGCTTGGTAGCCTCTATACAAAGGTGTGATTGCACCTAACTGGATGAACAATTTGATTGTGTCCATTTTACTTTACTGCTTTTATTATTCAGTTATTCTTTGTTCAGTCAAATAGATATTAGTGTCGTGACATCACCTTCGACATCTCATATCTGATACCGAAATTTCAATTGGTATTAGAAAAGGCATCATGCTTTGTCTTTGGGTGAGATCTAGGGAAGATACTTTCTAGTGCTATGGACAATGAAGGAGGATTTATGAACAAACCACCCATTTTAGATGGAACTAACTATTATCTCTGGAAACCACATATGGTGGTGTTTCTAAAGTCTTTGGACAACAGTGCTTGGAAAGACGTTATAAAAGGATGGATACATCTTGTCATCATGGGGGAAAATAATAACCCCACCTATGTATTGAAGCTTGAAGAAAAATGGTCTAAGGAAGAAGATGAACTTGCTCTGGGAAATTCTAAAGCCTTGAATTCCATATTCAATGGGATTGACAGAAACATCTTCAGATTGGTGAATACTTGTGAAGTAGCTAAAGATGCTTGGGAAATTCTCAATACTACTTATGAAGGAACTTCCAAAGTAAAGATGTCAAAACTTCAACTTCTAACCACCAAATCTGAGAACTTGAGGATGAAGAAAGATGAAAGTATTCAAGACTTTCTGTGATACGGTGAACTGACTTTGTAGGATTTTTGTATCCAAATGTGCGGATAGCAAGAGTCGCCACCGACTTTTATTTTTATCCAATTAAGGGAAGGTAAAAGTATGAAAAAGACCTTCGTTAGATTCGAGTTCGGGAGAATGGTTATGAAAAGGGAAGGTATTAGCACCCTTTCCATCCGATTTATTCTACGGGCTCTTAGTTGCTCTTAGATAACTTTTTAAAATTTGCTTTCTGTGTGTTTGACAAAGATGTTTTGAAAAGGCATTTCGCTTTGACTTTGTAATGACTCATGTAGGAGTGTATACAAAGTGTTCGGAAATGTGTTTGTTTTGAAATGAACTTGAACTTTGAAAAAAGAAAGTGTGTGGTGTGAAAAGCATTTGATAGAGCAAGCAACTAAGAGACTTATTTACCCACTCAGAATTGGTCATTTTGTTGTACTTCTACATTCCTTTAGAATAGCGCTAGCCATACCATTAGTTAGTAGGTAGCTCCATTCGTTGGATGTAAGCGGGTCATTCGAAGGGACATCGGATGGTCATAGAAAGCAACTTGTAGGAAGTATCCTAGCACATTCGAAGGGACTATCATCATTTTTCGTAGGCGACAATCGAGGGTCAAGATCATGTATTCGGAGGCGACATCGTGGGTCTTATGATCTTTGTATCGAAGGGACTATGATGATTTGTTTGGAAGGCAACGGTGCTAGAATACCTCTACGTTCGAGGGACATGACCATTTTGAATCGAAAGGCATCGAGAGAGAATTACCCTAAGGGGTGCGTGTGTGAAAGAAGTGTGTTGAATTCAGATATTTTATCTTGAAAATTAGTGTGAGCTATGTCCAATTATTATCTTGCCATACACGCCTAATTACTAGCAATTGATAAAGGTGCGGAAAGTAAAATGCGGAATGTAAAGTGCAGAAAGATAAACCTACGCTATTACATGGCTTTGGGGCAGATACATAATTTAAACTTGTGGAAAATAAAACCCTAGATTAAACTATTACAACCCATGAGCAGTTACATTATTGGAAAAAATAGAATAATAAAAGAAAAACGTCCGAATCGGAGCAACCTGTGAAAATAAGAAAATCGGAAAATACGAGATGAATTGAATAAGAGGAAAAATGTTAGAAAAATGCAAATTCTAATATGGGAAAATTAATATATGCTGGAAATATGATGAATATGTTAAAATAATTTTTTGGGATTTTTTGGAAAAGATTTACTAATAAAAATGCAATTAAAAGCGATTTAAATGCTAAAATAAAAATAAAATAAATATGCATGCAAAAATTATATTTTTTAATTTATTAAATTAAATAAAGGTTTTTATGAAAATAATGTAAAAAGAAAAAATGTTTTTGGTAATTTTTTAATGCAGAAATAAAATCATGAAAATAATTAAAATTGAATGAAAATATTGAAAATAAAAGAAATTATGAAAATATGAGGAAATTGCAAACTTGTAAAAAAGAATGCCATGGCCAGGGATCGAACTGGAGTCATTGACCTCAAACTAAAGCCAAGTGACCAACCGAGCCAAGCCCTTCTTTGGAACGGGTGAGTGAAGAAAGCAGCGTCGCCTCCGACTCTTCTCCGGGAGACTTCGTCTTCTTCATTTTAAATATTTGAATTTAGCGTCGGTCTTTGTTCGACGCTATGTTCCTGGCAAAAACTGAAAATCAAGCACGCATAATATAAAAAAGTTCTAAGACCATGGATCGATTCCTCAGGTTATTCCGAGTTCAATGGCATAGGTCCTGTTGTCCAATTTTTCCATTTAAACAAAACCCCAATTCGAGCTCAGGAACCCTAGATATGGTATATATCGATTCAGGCCATGGAAACACGATTGGCTTGCCGAGATCGCTTGCAAACTTGATTCTAATCACAAACAAACAATCAAAACAGATTAATAATGCATGAATGTTAGAAATCGAATTTTGAAATTTCAAGAACAAACCGATTTCGGATTTCTTGTTTCTTGATGGTTTTGAATGATATAAGAGTCTGGATCGACTCTAAACAACTCAAGGAATGCAATGGAATCCTCAAAATCGGCTGTGGATGGCTGGAACTAGGATTGCAAGTTGCTTCAAGAACACGAAATTTTGACTTTAGGTTAGGGTTTGTGGAGCAATTTTTTCGTCCTTTCTTGATAGGTGTGCATCATATATTTATACTGGATGGATTTGGAATGGTTTTTGGAAAGAATTGATCAACATTCAATGGAAATCAAATTTGATATTTCCATGAAATCAAATTTTCAAATTTTGTCCAATTTCAATCCAATCTTGCCAAATTTGATCCAATTTCGAAATTGCTGGCATTTATGGGTTGATTGGATCACAAGAAAGCAATAAAAATCAATCTTCCAATTAATTTTGATTTTATAATTTATTTTAAGATTTAATTTGTATTTAAATAAATAAATTACAAATTAAATAGAAAAATAAATCAAAAATTCGTGGCATTGGGCTTGGACACTCCTAATTGCTTGAGGAACAAGTTAGGATGAAGAAAAAGTAGGCCCATTTGCAAAAGATTTGATTTTTTGAAGTATCTCTTTGTGCATTCTTCCAAAATTGCCCAACTTGTGAATGGTGTAACTTGCTCAATTTTCCACATTTTGAGTGTTCTTGGACTTTTGGAAAGCTCTAAGAGTCCTCTAAACAATGTCTTTGTCTCATCTCAATTGGAGTTACCATGCTCAAAATATCTTCAAAACAAAAAGTTGACTTTTTGTTGACTTTGAAAATGACCTGTAATGTTTTGAGCTATACCTCTCAAATGAAGCATTTTTTGGACATTCTTGTGAGACATGAAGTTGTAGAGAATTGAATTTCCTTCAAAACAAGAGGTGGTGGAAAAATTTCTGAGAAAGTATGAGAAAGTTATGATCAGTCAAAGTTCAGTTGACTTTTCATCTAGAAACCCTAATTTAGAAAGTTTGACTTTTGAGCAAATCTTGAGTTTTCTTGATGAATCATGATCAACCCTTGATCAAATGATGAATGTAACTTCAAAATGAGGATGTTGACCAAAATCGAAGTTTTGATGTATGTTGACCACATTGACTTTTGCCCAATACAACTGATTTTCAACCATCTGAGCAATTGTCTGAGGAAACTTGACTTGTGAAGCTTGAAACTTGACATGGAGAATCTTTGAAGCATATGAGGAGGCATGAAGGCCTTTGTAGATGTTGGAAGTCCATCTTGACTTGAGAGATACCAAACCCTAGCTTGGGTTGATTGTCTAGGAGAGAGTTTGTCTGATCAACTCTTGAGGAATCCTTGAGCATAGATGTATGAAATCTTTTGAGTAGATGGAGGGCAAATTTTGGGGTATGACACTTTCATATGAATATTCTAGAGATAGCCAATGCATATAGTGCCTTAGGAGAGAAGATACCAGAGGAGAAGTTGGTAAGGAAGATTCTCAGGTCTCTTCCTAAAATATTTGACATGAAGGTGACTGCTATAAAATAAGCTCAAGAAATCAACAACATAAGAGTGGATGAACGCATTGGATATCTCCAAACATTTGAGTTAGGCATCAATGATAGATTTGAGAAGAAGAACAAAAGCATAACATTTGTGTCTAATACTGGAGGTAAAGAGGAAGAATGTGATTTGGATACTGACAAAGGATTATCCAATGCTATAGTGCCTCTTGGAAGGTAGGTCAACACAATGCTGAAGAAGATGAACAGGTACTCAAGACCAAATGTCAAGAAAAACTCATACGACATCAGCAGATCAGGTGACTTTGGAAGAAAAACACGAACATAAGAGAGATTCACTCAAAGAAAAGGAGTACAATGTCATGAATGTGAAGGATTTGGTCATATTAAAGCTGAATATCCTACATACCTTAAGAAATAGAGAAAAGGTCTGACAGTATCTTGGTCTGATGAGGACTTTGAAAGTGATGTTGAAGAGGAATCTGCCAAATATGCGACAACTCTAACTGGTAATTACGTGTTTGATGAAGATGTAAGTGAAGATGAACTAACATTTGAAGAGATGGTTTCCTTATACAAGGAGTTATGTATCAGAAATGCTGAAGTATGTCAGTATGGGGAGAAACAAAAGAAACTCATAATTCAACTAAAAGTTGAACAGGGAGAGCATCTGGAAATAATCTCCAAGCTAGAAAATAAAGTGACTCAGTTGAAGTCTGAACTTGAAAAAATGTCCAAATTTGTCAGAATGCTAAACATTGGATCTGACACACTGCATAAAATTCTTCAAGCAGGAAGAGTGGCAAGAGATATGAGTGGTCTAGGATTCAATGAAATAAAGGAACCATATTCAGACCTCACCCAAATCCAACCAAACCAAAGATGTTAAACCAAATGTCTAAACATCATGGAAGAGGTAACTAAAAGCAATCCAAAAGAATATTTCAGCGCTAGAGATGTCATTACTGTGGACGCTATGGTCACATAAAGCCCTTTTGTTTCAAGCGGCATGGTTATCCTAATCCTACACCTCAACCTGAGTCTAGTCAAGTTGTTACTAATATCAAGAAACAATGGATTCCCAAAGCTGATGTTTCCAGTTTTATAGCACACATATCTCTCACAGTCTCAACCAAAGAGGACTGGTATTTTGATAGTGGATGTTCAAGACATATGACAGGGGTCAAAAATTTGCTGGTGAATATCAGATCACATCCAACTAGTTATGTGACCATTGGAGATAGAGCCTAAGGTGAAATCAAGGGAGTTGGGAAGATAGACTATCCAGGAATTCCAAGTATTGAAGATGTGCTACTTGTGAAAGGGTTGATAGGTAATTTGATTAGTATCAGTCAACTGTGTGATCAAGGATTCATGGTAAACTCCACGAAGTCTGAATGCATCATTACAAATGAGAAATGTGAAGCTGTCATGAAATGAGTAAGGACTGAGAATAACTGTTATTTATGGGTACCCCAAGGTTTGAAGCACACCTCCACATGCGCTAAATACATAGTTGCAGAAAGCAATAATTCTCAACTAGTCTGGATGAGACAAATGGTTATTGATTACAATTTCAAACAAGATGCCATGACATCATACAACAATACCAAACACATTGATATTCATCCTGTTAAGGACAAGGTTGTTACATTAGAACATGGAATTAGTGAAATATAATTAGCTGACATTTGCTCAAAGGGATTGGAAGCTAATCAATTTGGAAATATAAAAGGCAAATTTGGGGTCTGTTTACATGAGGGATTATAGCAATTAAAGGCGTGTGGGAATATCATTAAAGAGGTTATTTTTTCCAAGTGCCACTTAATACTATGCGAACATTCTATTCAACAAATAAAGAGCCCATACCAAGTGCAATCATTTCAAATTCTTCCCACACGCTATACAAACTTTGTGCCATACAGTATTCTCATCTTTCACCTCCGAAAAAGCAAGTTTTGTCCCTTCATTTTCATAAACTTCAACATGTCTCAACATGATGCATCCGCTCCCAACAAGGCCAATCTCTTTTCATCAAACTCTGAAGACCACCGTGAAAATATATCTCCAGATGAAGTTATAGGCGTTGCTTCCTTGGTCATAATTTCATACCCGGAGACGAGACCAAAGAAGCTTCGCACATTTCATGCAAGGCGATCAAGAGAAGCTCCAACCCCTACTGTAGGTAATGTCTCTAACCCTTTTAACTACGAGTATGAACAAGACATCATTTATGATTATAGGAATATTAGAAGGATTGTAGCTAAGGTTTTAAATAAAGGACTGTATGTACTTGGAATTTCAATTCCCCTATCCCATATACCTGTTGAGATTAACAACAAGGTTGTTCCTGAAGCGCCTGCTGAACCATCTACAAATGCTCAAGAAAACACTGAAGGCAATTTGGGAAAGTGTGTTGAGTCTATTCTTGAAGAAGTTGCACTTGATGTTGAGACATCACCTGTGAGGGAGGCGTCTCCTTCCAAGAAGGATACTGCAAGAACAAAAGAAACAAAGGGAAATATGGCTGAAGAAGTTGCGGATATGGATGAGTTGTCTGCTAATGATTTTTTTAGTTCTATGGATTGACAACAATTTTGGTAAAACATTCTGCTCAGAAAATGCCTTGAAATTTACTGAAGATGTAGATGTCACAGCAGATGTCCTGACATGTGAAATTGACAGAAGTGCATAATTTTTAGGAAGTCGGTTTGTTTGTTATTTGTATGCTTTGACTAAGGAGCTTGAGAACGCCTTCAACAATATTTTTTGGAGATTTGATATCCTGCTTTCAAGGAGAGAAGACAAGAGGCGTTGAAGACTTGTGAGTAAAGCAACCCTAGTTATTGTTACTCTATTTAAGGGCTGCAAACCTTGTTTTGCAGTTTGGCCATTCCAGATTTAGAAGTCTAGTTTTTAATTGTTGGTTGTTAATTCTTTTGGTTGTTAATTGTTCATTGTGAGCCTTTTGAGTATTTCTACTTGAGTAGGACATTTTTTAGTTGTAAGTTTTCAATCACCATAAGCTTTGAAGCGAGTTTGATTGTGTGTCTTTGAAGAGTGTCTTTAGTTTTAGTTTTGTTAAGTGTCACGGTGTGTGGTACCGAGGGAGTGAGAGGAGGTTCTCATATCTAAGTGTGGTATCTTAGGTAGAAGGGTCATTGGGTAGTTTTATTAAGTGAAGAGGTGTAAACATGGAAGGTTTAACTCCGAATTAATACTGCTGATAGTGAACTTCATCCTTGGCTTGGAAGCCCCTAGATGTAGGTTGGTTAGAACCGAACTGGGTTAACAACTCTTTGTATTTTTATTGTTTTTATGCACTCTTTAAATTCTGTTATGTTCAGATGTGTTCATAGAAGATATTAGTATCGTGACATTACCTTCGACACACATATCTGATACCAGAGTTTCAATTGGTATCAGAGCAGGCAGCCTACTCTGTCTCTGGGTGAGATCTAGGGAAGACACTTTCTGGTAACATGGACAAGGAGGAAATCTGTATGAATAGACCACCCATTCTGGATGGTTATAACTATGACTTATGGAAGCCACACATGGCAGCGTACATAAATTCCTTGGACAACAAGGCTTGAAAAGCTATTTTGAAATGATGGACTCATCCTATCATTATTGGAGCTGATAATCAACCTACTGGTGAACTAAAGCCTAAATAAGACTGGTCAAAGGATGATGATGAACTAGCTCTTGCAAATTCAAAGGGATTTAATGTTATATTTAATGGAGTGGATAGAAACATCTTCAGACTGATTAATACATGTGAAATAGCCAAAGAATTCAAAGAGAAAAGGACAACAATGTGATCAGAATCAGAAGTGATCATGGAATGGAATTTGAAAACAACAAATTTGTTGAGTTATGTTCCTCTGAAGGAATCAGTCATGAATTCTCATCACCTATCACTCCTCAACAAAATGGGATTGTAGAGCGTAAAAATTGAACATTGCCAGAATCTTCCAGAGCAATGATTCATGCAAAGAAACTACCTTACAACTTTTGGGCTGAGGCCATGAACACTACATGCTACATTCATAACAAGGTAACTCTAAGAAAGGGTACATGAACTACCATTTATGAAATGTGGAAGGGAAGAAAACCTACTGCCAATTACTTTCACATCTTTTGAAGTAAATTCTACATACTGGCGATTGAGAACAAAGGAGAAAACTGGACCCCAAGAGTGATGAAGGAATATTCCTAGGATACTCCACTAACAACAGATCATATAGAGTCTTCAACAAAAGAACAAAATTCATGATGGAATCCATAAATATTGTCATAGATGATAGAGGATGTAATGAAGAAGCTGATGTCTTAGACAATGTCAAAACATCCCTAGAAGACACTTTTGTTGCTGCAGCAAACGAACACGAGGATCCTCCTAAAAATAGTGAAGAATCTCCAGAAAATCATGTTAACAAAGCACCTTCTACCAGAATTCAGAAAGACCATCCCAAAGAGCTCATCATAGGAGATTCAAACAAAGGAGTCACCACCAGATCAAAAGAAGTTATCACCAACTCTTGTTTTGTCTAAAAAACTAAGCCCAAAAATGTCAATAAAGCCATGAAAAATGAATTATGGATCAATTCCATGCAAGAAGAACTATAACAATTCAAGAGGAATAAAGTATGGGATCTAGTTCCAAGACTAGAAGGAATCAATGTTATTGGCACCAAGTGGATTTATAAGAATAGGCCTGATGAGGAAGGAGTAATTACCATAAACAAAGCAAGACTGGTTGCTCAAGAATACACTCAAATAGAAGGCATAAACTTTGATGAGACCTTTTCCCCAATAGCTCGTCTAGAGTCAATCAGACTACTACCAGGAGTTGCATGCATCCTGAAGTTCAAACTATTTCAAATGGATGTGAAGAGTGCATTCTTAAATGGATACTTAAATGAGGAAGTATATGTTGAACATCCTAATGGATTTATTGATCCCACAACTCCCAACCATGTATACAGATTGAGGAAAGCACTATATGGTTTAAAGCAATCTCCCAGAGCTTGGTATGAAAGGTTAATTGAGTTTCTAGTTGAAAATGGATACATGAAAGGTGGCATAAACTCTTGTTTTGTCTAAAAAATTGACCCAAAAAATGTCAATGAAGCCATGAAAGATGAATTATGTATCAATTCCATGCAAGAAGAACTAAAAAAATTCAAGAGGAATGAAGTCTGGGATCTAGTTCCAAGACCAGAAGGAATCAATGTTATTGGCACCAAGTGGATTTATAAGAACAAGCCTGATGAGGAAGGAGTAATTACCATAAACAAAGCAAGACTGGTTGCTCAAGGATACACTCAAATAGAAGGCATATACTTTGATGAGACCTTTGCCCCAATAGATCGTCATGAGTTAATCAGACTACTACCAGAAGTTGCATGCATCCTGAAGTTAAAACTGTTTCAAATGGATGTGAAGAGTGCATTCTTAAATGGATACTTAAATGAGGAAGTATATGTAGAACAGCCTAATGGATTTATTGATCTCACAACTCCCAACTATGTATACAGATTGAGGAAAACACTATATGGTTTAAAGCAAGCTCCCAAAGCTTGGTATGAAAGGTTAGTTGAGTTTCTAGTTGAAAATGGATACAGGAAATGTGGCATAAACAAAACCCTAATTTTCAAATACGAAGAAGGATATCTCATGATTGCTCAAATCTATGTTGATGACATTGTTTTTGGTGGAATGTCTGATAGGATGGTTCAACAGTTTGTCAAAAAAATGCAGTCAGAATTTGAAATGTGTCTTGTTGGGGAGTTAACTTACTTCCTTGGTCTACAAGTTAAACAAATGGAAGACTCCATATTCATATCTCAAAGCAAGTATGCCAAAAATATTGTCAAGAAATCCGGCATGAAGAATGCAAGTCACAAGAGAACACCTACTCATACACACTTAAAGTTATCTAAAGATGAAATAGTTGTCAGTGTTGATCAAAGTCTATATCGAAGTATGATAAGTAGCCTACTATACCTCACATCTAGCAGGCCAGACATTGCTTTCCTTACCTTTGGCATATTATGGCTAAAAAGGGGGAGTAAATATCCTGGTGCTCCAAAAGAATGAGGTGGACCAAAATAATATTGAAGATTCCTTTCCTTTGTGATTCCACTTGTGTGCAGTTGATGTGATGACTATGCTAAGAAGGAGTTGCTGCTATGTTAATTGTGTTTTGTGTGCTTCTTATGCTGAGGAGAAGCTGAAGTGTTAATTTTTGATCACTGAAGATACTATGTGTTTCCACAAAGAGGAGAAGTTGTTGTGCAGGGGGAGAAACTTTTATTTGTCAATTGTGCATCTGTGTGTGCTATGTGCATGGGGAGTAAAATGTTGTATATATGAATGTTCTAACTGATGTTTGAACATCTGTGTTATTTATCCGCTGCTATCTCTGTTTTGATTGTGATGTTGCTTTTACTGTGTTGCTCTGACATGTGTGCTTAAATGCTTATTTTAATTTGTGATGATGTTTTTAATTGTATGGCTTGCACCCCACATAATGTTTTAGCCAAATTTTTCAAAATGGGGAGTTTGTTAGCTCTATGGATTTGCAACAATTTTGGTAAAAAATTCTGCTCAGAAAATTCCTTGAAATTTACTGAAGATGGAGATGTCACAGTAGATGTCCTGACATGTGAAACTGATAGAAGTGCATAACTTTTAGGAAGTCAGTTTATTTGTTATTTGTATGCTTCGACTAAGGAAGCTTGAGAACGCCTTCAACAATATTTTTGGAGATTTGATATCCTGCTTTCAAGGAGAGAAGACAAGAGGCGCTGAAGACTTGTGAGTAAAGCAACCCTAGTTGATGTTACTCTATTTAAGGGTTGTAAACCTTGTTTTGCAGTTTGGCCATTCCAGATTTTGAAGTCTAGTTTTTAATTGTTGGTTATTCATTTTTTTGGTTGTTAATTGTTCATTACGAGCCTCTTGAGTATTTCTACTTGAGTAGGACGTTTTTGAATTGTAAGTTTTCAATCACCATAAGCTTTGAAGCGAGTGTGATTATGTGTCTTTGAAGAGTGTCTTCAGTTTTAGTTTTGTTAAGTGTCACGGTGTGTGATACTGAGGAAATGAGCGGAGGTTCTCATATCTAAGTGTGGTATCTTAGGTAGAATGGTTATTGGGTAGTTTGATTAAGTGAAGAGGTGTAAACAGGGAAGGTTTAGCTCCGAATTAATATCGCTGATAGTGAACTTCATCCCTGACTTGGAAGCCCCCAAACGTAGGTTGGTTAGAACCGAACTGGGTTAACAACTCTATGTGTTTTTATTGTTTTTCTACACTCTTTAAATTCTGTTATGTTCAGATGTGTTCATAGCAGATATTAGTGTCGTGATATTACCTTCGATATCACATATCTGATACCAAAATTTCAAATTTGATTGTTAATGTGAATTATAGCATTGCAAAAATACTGAAAACAAGAAAAGGTAAGGTTGTGGTTACCAATACTCCTCCCAAGAGCAGCAATAAGAAAGTCATGTACGAACCTTTAAAATCCTGGAGTAAGGTTGTTCCCTCTTCCAGCAAGAGGAAGGTTAGCTCTGAGTCTGACTTAGATTATAAAGTTGAAGATGCTATCCAAGACATCACACATGGGAAGAAGTCTGTGGTTAAAAGGCTATCTGATAATGTGCCTGATGCTCCTATAGATAACATCTCATTCCACTCTATCAACTATGTCATGAGATGGAAGTATATTTATCAAAGAAGAATTGCCCTTGAAAGAGAGTTGGAAAGTGAGGCCTTGGAGTGCAAGGAAGTTATGAAGCTTATATCTTCTGCTGGTTTAATGAAGACTGTGACCAAGTTTGCTAAGTGTTATAAGGGTCTGGTAAAGGAGTTCGTTGTGAATATTCCTGAAGACTATGTTGACAACAAGAGTAAAGATTTTAGGAAGGTCTTTGTGAGAGGAAAGTGTGTTGAATTCTCCCCTACTGCTATTAATAGGTACCATGGGAGGAGTGAGGAAGAGCAATGTGAATTAGAAGTAACGAATAATTAGGTTTGCAAAACTATCACTACAAACCAAGTAAGTGCATGGCCTATAAAGGAAAAGCTATATGTTGGCCAATTGAGTGTCAAGTATGCCGTATTGCAAAGAATTGGAGCTGCAAACTGGATTCCTATAAATCACACTTCAACTATATCAGTTGGACTAGGAAAATTTATTTATGTTGTTGGTACCAAGAAGCCTTTTAACTATGTGAAGATGCTCATTTCCTTCCCTACCCCGACCCGTGGTATCATTATCAATCAACATCCTGGAATTCTATCCACTCTTGATACTGTGTGCAAAAGAGGATTTGTATTGTCACTTCATCATAAACTGTTTGCAGGTAACCATGTCCCAAACATTGTTTCAACATCTGTTGTTGCTGAAAGAAAGACATCAAACAAAGCTGATGTGATTTCTGAGTTGATGGAGGCATGTAAAGAACTTAATGAAGTGATTTTTATTAGCACAAAAGAAAACTAAAATTTGAGGAAACTATCAAAGTGTTGAAAAGGCTGCTGCTGCAAGTGTTGTTGAGGAAGTGTATAAGGAAGAAAGCAGATCTAAAGATGACGGAGGAAGTTCCTCTGATGGTGAAGCAGAAAATGATGGAAGTGGTGGGTCTGATGATTCTGTAGAGAATTAAGTGTGTTTCCCTTGAAGCTGTTTTGGTTGTGGTTTTTGTGTTTTTTTGGATCTTTCTTTTGTTTAATTCTAGCACGTGTGTGCTCAACAATGGATACTGTGGTCTATAATGCTTTAATTTGTAGCTCTAAATAAAAATGAACAAATGAATGCTAGTAAGTACTAATATTCAATATTGTTATTTTCCATGAGTTTACTCTAATGTCTCTCTGACTTTGGCATATTATGGCTAAAAAGGGGGAGTAATATGTGAGCTAACTGAGAGCATAGCCTAACTGTGTGACTGACTGACTGATGAGTTTGAGAGGGAATAACTGAGTGTGAGCAGAGTTTAAATAACTATGCTCGTGTGCATATGTGATGTTTTAACTTATGTTCAAACATTTATTTTCCACTGCTATATCTCTGATAGACTATGTGTGTGATGTTGCTCTCTCTAGTATGTTTATGTCTCCCTGCTGAAGTTTCTCTTATAGTATATGCTTATGGCTTATGATGCTGACTTCTAAGTTTACATGATTGTTCTTGTGGTATTGATCCCTAATTTTAATTGTATGCTCAAATAATGTTTTAGCCAAAATTTTCCAAATGGGGAGTTTGTTAGTTATTAGTTGGCAACAATTTTGGTAAAATATTCTGCTCACAAAATGTCATGATGGATGCCTTGACATGTGAAATAAAAGTATATCAGCAGTTTTAAAAGATGTCAAAGCAGATGTCTTAACATGTGTTATAGAACTGAACTGGTTTTTTCTGTTTAGAAATTCTAGGCGTTATTTTGTTTAAATTGTTTGCTGCAAGTTTGTGTAAAGTTCTGTTGCAATATTTTTTGGAGAGATTTTATCCTACTTTCATGGAGAAAGTAATGGGAAGCTTTGAAGACTTATATGAAGTGGTTTTGGCCCAAACCCTAGTTGCAATTCGTATAAAAAGACAGCTAACCCTACTTGATAAAGTAGTACCACTAAAAGAAGCTGAACGTACTATTTTAGAGTTTAAGGTTTTAATCTGTGTTAATTGTTCCTTGTGTGCCACTCTTGTATTCTTTAATACTTGATCTGGATGTTTAGTTGAGTTGTAACTTGTTAATCATTCATAAGCTTTGAAGCATGGTTGATTATGTGTCTTTGAAGTATGTCTTCAAGTCTTTGTTATTGTTTTATCACGGTGTGTGATTGAGGGGGACTGAGAGGGGTTCTCATATCTAAGAGGTAATTAGGTAGAAGGGTCATTGGGTAATGATTAACTGAGGGGTTGTAAACGGGGGAGTTTAACTCTAAATTAATACTACTGATAGTTGACTTCATCCCTGGTTTGGTAGCCTCTAGACGTAGGTGTGATTGCACCGAACTGGGTGAACAGTTTGCTTGTGTTAATTTTACTTTGTTTATTTTATTATTCAGTTTTTCCTTGCTCAGTCAAACATATATTAGTGTCATGACATCACATTCAACATCCCATATCTGATACCGGAATTTCAGAATTTAGGATGAACAATAAAAGGTTTTCCCACTAATGGACCGGTAATTGATTATTTTGAACTTGTTAATGAAATTAGGATTTAGAGTTGTTACATGACCAATCATACACCTCTCCCTAGCATGTCGCTCATATTTGTCAAAACTAATTTGATGCTCTGTTTATTTTTATTCACTGTTAATTCATAATTTGCAAAATAAAACCAATTATAGATTTTGTTTAATTGAATTACTATTGGAACTCAATACTTACACGCAGTCCATGAGATCAACATTCAGGAAAATTTCCTCATTATTACTGCTAAAAACAAAATAGTACACTTGTTATTTTTTCCTATCAGAGAACCTGAAAAAACCAAATTTAAGTTCTAATGAAGTTCTAGCACCTTCATACATTGTGAGAATTTAGAGAATGAGAATCAAAAGATATTATTTATACTTTTTTCTATAAAAAATATTTAATACATCAGTATTATTAATTCACTAGTAATACTAAAAGTCTACTTTTGAAATTATATTAGCAGCCTATTTTATTAAACGAAATTTCTTTGTACACCTCTTATAGATGGAAAAAAACTCATGAAAATTCGAAAATACTCTTCGGAGATGCATCTCCGAACGCACCCCAAATCAAGGTATTTTCGAAAACAATTTTTTTTGGACTTGGACATTGTATTAAAATTGAAAACGATAATAAAATTGCAAAATAAAAAATGATAAGACATAAATAATCATAATAGACTGAATAAGTTGTTAAACATTAAAAAAATACAATAATTGTTCATAAATTGTTCGAAAATAAAAAAGAAGCATAAAAAGCATAGCCTATTGCGCATAACTGATCCTTACTCCATGGCCCCTCCTTTGTCTAATGTATCTTACCGCACTCTCTGCCTCCCCAACCATCCGCTCCACAATGACCACTGCCTCAGGACCACCCCGGTCAATGATACCCAAGTCCAAAGCGTCCCGCCCAATCATCATTTTTCTATGACAGATCGACAAGAGATGAGTGGCATGGTCATCCCCTTCCCGACGATTCTCTAAAATCTCCTCACGAGCTTGCCTAAGTGAACGTCTAAGAGTATCTGATGTCAGGATAGGATGTGACACTTTGTAGAACCATGTCACGTATCCATCAACACAATGCAAACTGCTGGTCACCTGCATCATTTGACCCTCCTCAGACACCATATGATTCTCCAAATCTTGGAAGATGCCATCAACCTCCCGACATATAATGGTGTCAGGAGAAGCCTAAAAGGGAGATCTGGGTATGGTATGCACATAGCCAAACTGTCTCATGCATCACTCAAGAAAATACCTGACCATTACTTGAGTCCCACAAGCCAGCCACCCAGTGTACAATGAGATGAGGTGAAACTAAATAATCTCCCAGTGCTCCTTGTACGACATCCATAGGATGTAATCATGGACAGTCATATCCAGATACACCCGAAATGGCAGCACAACCCAATTCCCTCTATGGGGGGGCATACCAAGCATCCCTCGGCATGTGCGCAACATAATCCCCAACATAATCGAAACCATGGATGCAATGGAAGTGTGAAATGATCCAGCCTTGAAAAATGAATAATATTCATGTAAGAAAAATTTATTGTTATTAAATGTAAATAAATTTTAAGTAACATCCCATTCAATCACTAAATTACGATCGATCCATGAATGGTTAAGTAACCTCCCTTTTATAGGAAGGTGTAACAGGCAGACAACGTCATCAAGTGTTATTATCATCTCACCAACATGCAAGTGGAAATATGACGTCTCTTTTGCCACCTTTCTCACGAATACCCCGTGCATGCCGTGGATGACGGTGTTATAGTCGGAACAACAAAGGTCGACAAATCTGGATCCAAATACGACCTCTCTAAACCAAGCCTCCTCAAGGTAATGCAACTCAGATATCTTCTGCGCGTGATTCACGCACTTTAGTGGCCGACACTCCGATAACGATAAATAATTAATATCTATTTTAATATAGTAGTGCCTAAATCCTTTAAATTACAAGTGTAACAAATAATAATATACTTATCCCTCAGAAATATATCGAGGGACATGATCAGTATAATAGATCAAGATGGAGGTTTCAGACGGCCCTCCTGCAAAACATGCGTTAACCTCCCTCTCAAGTTCTAAAACGTCATCCATGTCAGGTTCCGAAACCTGAACCTGTCCGGGTTCCTCCTCCTCGTAATCCCTAGACGAGGACACATGTGAAAATTAACTCCTCGGAGTAGACGTCAATGTTCCCACCACTTTCACCCATGGGACTCGACCGCATCCTCGACGACTCGTAGTCTGCTCAGCTCTTTCTCATCGAGCGAATGAAGTTTGACTAGGTGTACCAAGTCTTTATCTGTTGGGATTCTTTGACATTATTTTGGAAAAACAATTAAACATTGATCAAATCAAAGGTAAGCGAATGAACAAGAACAATATGTATGAAAATAGAAAACAAAATAAATCCAGGCCTTTTTTCAGAGATGCATCTCTGAAACATATTAGAGGGGATTTCAGAGATGCATCTCCAAAATAACCTGCAATTTCCAGTGAAAAACCTCAACCTAGCAACACCATCCTTACACCAAAATCCAAATTTTACACTACATAACAAATTCTATACAGTTTATACATAATTTATACAACTTAAACTAGAAATGCAAAGATTAAAGGGATCAGAGAACTTACTCAAATTTGAAGCTTTTAGAGTTGATGAATGTGTTGAAATTGGGAGTTGCAGTGAACAAGTGTGAATGAGTATACCAATTTAAATGACTTTTGAAATTACAATTTTTTTGGTGTTTGAGGGTTAGATTTGTTTTTGTAAAACACTCTTTCGGAGATGCATGACCGAAACACTTCTGATTTAAAAAAAGGTTTCGACAATACATCTTCGAAATAACCACAAAAAATAAATTGTGGTGCGTTCGAAGATACATCTCTAAATTCTGAGGATAAAAAAAGAATTTTATCAGAGATGGTTAAGAAGGTGTAAGGGTAAAAAATTTATTAAATGATGTCTAAAAAATGGTTAATAGCAAATGTATTTCAAAATAGACATATTTAATCGATCTTAAAATTTTGAAAATAATTTTTTTTTTAAATGAAAGAAAAAAAAGAGCAAACAAAATAGATATTTTTTTGCATGTTTTTGTGTGTGAGGCTGGACCTATTAAAAAAATTCAAAAAAGAAGAAGCTCAGGGGGGTGATGGCCATGTACCCGCTTGAGCTCCATATCTGTTCCTTGGTCCATCAGGAGTATTTTTTTTTTTTTTGAAATGCAAGATATAATTTATGAGAAAAAAGAGTATATATTGTTAGTATAACGAATTGGTTATATTGTCAATTAATTACGTAACTATATTCTGTTAAGTCAATTTTTTAATTCTAAAATATTAATATTACATGATTGAATGTTATAATTTTATTAGATTTGTATAAAAATAAGAATTTAATCGGTATAAATATATTTTTAACACTATGAGTTCGTCATGGCGTTAAATTCTAATTGAAGTTTGATTTCAATTTTATTCATATATAAAATAATATTTATAAATGATTTATAATATTCAAATTATATAAAAAAAATTATACAGATAATATAGAGCAATTAATCTCTTTAAATAAATAAAAATTAAATATGAGTTATACTTCAGAGCTACCAATATAAACTTTTTTCTATGTATTAATATAAATTTAAAAAATAATAATTAAAAGAAGGTGAAATCTAAATCATCCCTTATAAAATTATGGATAATTAAAAGAATGACGAATCTATTGATGATTTTAGAAAAGCTATTATGAAATTGCAGCGAAAGTCGGGTAGTAATTTATTTGTTATTGATGTTTAGTGTTACTTTGTTTGATTTTATTTTTGTTTTGAAACTTTTTGTGAATTGAATATTAATTGTTGGAAGTATGTTTTCTAGGTTTGTGTAGTTTTAAATTTTTATAACTACAGGATTTTGGTCGGTCCATCAGTATGGTCCTCCAGTATGGTTGTTTAGTTCAACAATTGAGGGTCAAGTCTTTCGTTTCACTGTCCTTAGGTTCTATAAGGTCCAGCCTTGGTAAATAGGTTGTTATTGGACCAACTTTGGTTTTTGAAATGGCTGGTTCCCAAAAATTAACTAGCCAATTACATTAGTCGTTTTGTGTTGGTAAATTCAGTCTTGAAGAGAATAATGTTATTCGGGATTTTCTAATTTATAGATCATTATGAAAAACTATTATTTCAGCTCTTCTAAAATTTTAGGCACTAAATAAGTAGTTCACTTAAAGTATCATTTTCTTCGATGAGCTTATTGAATATAAATTGTTTTGGTTTTATTTTCTTCATATGTGTAGAAATTGAAACTTGTGAAAATTAGCCTTTGCAGAAACTGTTCTTCATCGTCTTTGAAGTAGAAAATATTTATTTCATTATGTATTTTAGGTCACTGCCATTATTACACATGACCGAGAGATTTGTATTATCCAATTTGCTTTTTCAGGAATAGTTTGAGGGTTTCAAAAGAGAATAATATTAAGTATGTAGCATTCCAAACTATATCATGTGGTATCTATGGGTAAGTTTATGTTAATGGAATTCCATTTTCCTCCCTCGTGTTCTGTTCATCGATAAATTTACTCTTTTGGAGAGAGTTATATTTTAAGATCTGCCAAAAAGATATCGATAATTTATATTATTAAGAAAACCACCATTGTGACTATTTAAACCATTAGGTGAAAAAACACGGTTAAACAATTCATTAGCATACCACCGAAGATATCATTAAAAAATTTAAGTTACGTGAAAGCACATAAATGTTATTTAATATTTTACGATTGACATGCCCCCGAGACAAAAGCCACTTTAGCCACCTTCGGATTTGAACCACGGACAATGAACATGATACTCAACCTTATGTGGAAAATGTAACTGGTCTTACCCGTTGATTAGAATTTGAAAGTGGACTAAGAAGATGACGTCTGTTGATTTAGAATTGGTGGAGATGAGGGGGTGTACCTGCAAGACACTCTAATGCTCAAGTAACAAAGAGTGCAAAAAGATACAAGAAAGAGATTAGGTTTTCTTTGTGTGAATATTGGATCTCTAGCCCTCACAAGTGTGAGGGTTTATATAGTGCCCCCGACGCTTGGCCAGTGGTTCTTATTTTTGGGCCTAGATATTATGTTCCCCAAAAATAGGTAACTGCCAGGACTTAGTCAAAACGGGTAGTCATGCTATTGCTCTGAGCATGAAAGAGATTACGGGCATATGCGTCTTGGATGTTTCCTGGTTGTTTGGTCCACGCGTGTCGAGCAGACTTGGGGTAGTTGTCGATGTGGGTGGGCCCGTGGCTCAGGGCATCACTAGTCTTGCTATTTCAGAGGTGTGGTTGACTAATTGTGCCCGACAGAATAGCTAGGGTTAGTGAGCCTAAGTTGTTGGGCCACGTTAAGGGTATAAGTGGATTAAACCAATTTTAGCTATTGGGGCAGTCTATAACCGAAGCCCCCTAAGTCATTGCTCCCGAGTATAAGAGTGGTGACTTAAGATTATCTCTTGATCCGGGGAGAATTATCATGCGCGTTTGACTTTTGCTCTAATTAAAGGTTCTTTCGGGGAGACGTTCAACCGAGGAGAATCAAAGTGTCACCTCACAAGATAGACTAGCGGGGAGAGGAACAATTAATTGGACTTGGGGAGTTGGCATGTCACACTTGCCTAAAGTCGTGTGCTGTCATAAATGCGTGATGATGGCTAGTCTAGGGACTTTGGGGTGATGATGACGTCCCCCATGCTTCTCTAGACGAATGTTTGTTCGCGTGCTAGCAAGGTTGCCTATAAATAAGGGAGATGAAGTCTCATTTTCATTTTTTCCGCCTGCTATCTTATGCTCGTCTCCTTAGCTCCGCAACGCACCGCCGTTGTAATCCCTGCTCGCCTATTATTCATCCTTCCGGACCAAGTAAGTTTTTTGTTTTTGTGGATTGTATTATTTGGTTTAGGATAATTTATGATTTCATCCTTAGAAATAAATGTGGTTAGGATCCATGTGACCAATGGAGGAAGTTCTCTGGCGGTTTGTTGGTGTTCAACGGTGGTTCTGCCACTTTGGACATTGGAATTATAGGGATTTTAGGGTTTTCACCGTTGGAGTGTTGCGATCGCGGCGACATATAGATTTTTTGTCGCTGGAGTTTGTGAATTTCCTGATGAACTTATGAGTTTTCCTGGTGGGGGTCTGAACATCTCGATGAAGTTTCCGATGAATCATCGAATGGATTCCAAAACCCAATTATCGGGGAGATTACTCCATGTGTCCATGTTTGGTTGTTTTAAGTAAGGGCTTTGGTCGAGGACATGGTTCTCATGCCTTTACGCGCCCTTTCACTTGATTAGAGGTGGAAGGGTGGATTTGATTTGATGTCGAATTCACTTGTGTCCTCTGCTTTTCAGGTAAAATGACTAGTGGTGTTGAAGATGATACTATGAGCGAATAGAGCTTTTTCGAAGAAAACATGTCTGACCAAAGCTCGACTAAAGAGAGCACATCTGGTCGAACTGACTTTGAGTAGACTGCCTCCAAGGAGAACGTGCCCGAGACTTCCGGGGAAAATTTCCCTACATGGGGGAATCCTGTGGCTCTCGAGGCAATGAACTAGATCGCCATGGGTCCCTGAGAGACCGCCTCGTACTTCACTATCCATCTGGGAGAGGTGTTAACAGTTGTGGCCATAGGGGTCGAGCAACATAATGTCGCAGAGGATTGGGCAGTTTTCGTCCTTAGAAAACACGACCAGATATGCACGAAGTATGATCTCAACCATATCCCCATGTATGAGATCGTATTCAGAGATCCGGGGCTCAGGCTGCCTTTTACTGATTTCCAGTTGGCCGCCTTCGACCATCTCCATCTTGCTCCTTTGCAACTTCATCCCTACTTGATAGCCTTCTCGCGGGCTTTTGAGATTGTGTGTAACTATCTGAAGATCGATGCTACGGTCTCTATGTTTTTCTATTGTTTTCGTGTCCAACAGGGAGCTGTTGGAGGGCAGTATGGATGGGTATCTCTAAAGTAGTCGGGAAAGCTATTTAAGGCTTATCTTGAGTTTGTTCGACATTTTAAGGATAAGTACCTCCTAGTTCAGCTTGTGTCGGAGGAGGAGATCTTCAACGTGTTCGGGAGTGTTCCCAAGCGTGGCCCGGATGAGCATCCAATATAGATTGAGGAGGGCAAAGAGATGAGATACCTTGTGCAAAAATTTCATTTTCACTAGTACTGGGAGCACTTTGCTCGTGGCACTGACCATTACATTGTGAAGTCGAGACATCTGAACGCCGAGGATCAGGCCAGTTACAACCAACTGCTGGCCGTTGTCGAGGGGATTCCCCAGGTCTAGCATATGGGCAAAAGGGGAAAAACCTATTGTCGATGAGGACAGGAAGCCCGTATTCGAGCATGGGCTTATTAATGTCAAGGAGCTTCTCGATTGTGGCGACCTTTTGGTGTACTTAGGTAGTTGTTTCATATTTGATTTTACCTTGTATTAATGTCCCCGTTTTGCTAACTTGTGCTTATTTTTATTTGCAGGGAGAATGTCTACCACCCAGGATCGCATGATCAAGAATTCTGCGTCTAAGGCCAACACATCTTGTGAAGCTCAATGACTTTTCTTTCTTCTACATGACTTCACCATCTCTCACACCAAACATGTCAATATCTATTGCGACAACCAAAACACCATCCACATATCCACTAATATAGTGTTCCACGCACGAACACAACATATAAAAATGGACTACCACCTCGTTCGCGACAAAATTCAATCTAAAACCATCCATCTCATACTTATCAACTCCGACAATGAAATTGCTGACTTTTTCACTAAGCCAATTCACTTAGGACCGTTTCATAATCTGTTTTCGAAATTTGGAATACTAAACGTACATTTCAGTTTTAGGTGGTGTTAAATCATAATGTATTCCTAACCTTAGGCCCATTTGTTTCTGAGGCCCAGTTAATGTTTTCTTTGTTAAGCCCAATCCTCTTGGTGTTGGCCTATACATTCCACCTTGTAATTATTGAAGTTTAATGAAAACATTATCCTGATTTTCATTCATCTTTTTCTTTAATGCCTTGCTAACAAGTCAACAAGAATATCATTAGAACTTTGACAGACATATTCAATTATGCAGTTGTGTTGACGAATTCAAAGTTCACTCACTGTGCATGAAAAAAGTTTCATTAGAGTAATGGAGAAGAGCAGACCTTGAAAGTGATTGCAGATGAAAGAAATGGAGAAAGGGGGTGTGGTAGAGGAAATTTCAGAGGTCGAGGTCGAGGAAGAGGGCGTCAAGCTTTCACCAAAGCCATCATGGAATGTGATCGATGGCACTGGAATTCCGACTAAAAGAAAGAGGAAATATCAAATTTCATACGAGTGGCATTAACCATCTCATCACAAGAGTCTTATATATGCCAGAATTGAAGAGTAACTTACTGGGTACAGGGTAACAATAAGAAAAAGGACTTAAAATTCTCATTCATGAAGGAATGTGCAAGATATATCACCTCAACAAAGGTTTGATTATTCAAACCATTATGTCTATAAATCAAATGTTTACCTTGTCGGCTGAAGATGATGAGAAGAAGGCATCATGTTTCCTCACAAGCCCACAAGACCTATCACACTTATGGCATCGCAGAGATGGCCAATTAGCCATATAGGTCTAAAACTCTTGTAAACCAAGAATATGGTACCTTGACTTTAAGTTTTGAATGTATGCTTCTAGAAGTTAGTGAGGAATCAAAGGGCTATAGGTTGTATGATTCGATATCTAAAAGAGTGGTGACTAGCAAAGATGTAATTGTCGAGCAAAGATGTAAGTTTCATTAAAGTGTTTCTCTCTAGTGGCTCAAATGGATACTGTGAGAATGATATCAGCACTTGCAGCACAAATGAGTTGGAAGAATTGCTTGCTTCTACAACTATTGACTATGCATGTGACATAGAGGATCACAAAAGCATTGGATATGTGTGTACATTTTGAATTTTGGAGCAGTAGCAAAAGTTGTTACTATGTCTTGTCAATCATCAAAGTAGATTTTTTGTCGGATGCTGCTTGTGCTTGCCAAGGCTTGCCAAGCAATATGGATAAGGAGAGTGTTACAGAAACTGAAATATTCACAGAAGGTGCTAGTATCATTATGTGTGACAATATTTTCAACAATCAAGTTTTCAAAAAATTCAATCATGGAATATTTTCTACGACTTTAAAGTCTTAAATTAAAGTCGTAGAAATTATAATTGGGATGGATAATCTCTCCTATGTATGATCATTTCCAAACCAAAATCTTTATACCCCAAATCGTATTATCTACATTCCACCTATCCTCTCTAAAACAAATATCATTCCTCCCAAGCCAAAAAGACCATAAAGTGGCTAACCAAACTATTCCCAATTTGCTATCTCTTACTTTTTTTCTTTTACAAAAAGAATACCAATTTCAAAAATTTGAAAGGCGATTCTCCCCACTAACAACTGGTTTTTCTATCCAATGTGCTATTTCTTCCCAAATCTCTTAATCACTCTACAATTGTGAAAAATATGATCAAGAGATTCCGAATTCATGCCACAAAAAGAACAACATAAGACATCATCATGGAAATTAATTCCTCTAACCTTTAAGAGATCCTTTGTTGGAAGCCTATTCAAAAAATACCGTCAAACAAAAGCCTTTGTCTTGAAGGGAACATCTATCTTTCACAATTTGCATAAAGCCTTCTCCTCTCTACTACGAGGACCTAACGACACTCTAAAGCAGTCATAAAATGAACAACAAGATGAAACCGAGAACAATCAGTTACATTCCGCCTTCCAAACAACCCTATCTTGAACCTCCAATCTCAAAAAAGCCTCTATCGACAAGAATTTAAAGTTCAATAATGCAATCTGATCTGATAATGAAAGTGAATCGGAATTTAACCCAAAATTTCCCCACACCCAAATTCCCTTCCTCCACCTTCCCATTCCCGCCACCGACACTCTTTTCAATAAAAAATAACCATACAAATCCGGAAAAACTTCCTTCAAACTAAAATTTCTCAACCACACCTCCTCTCAAAAAGGGACATGGATTTGTATATTATTCTCTTTCAATTAAAAATATAATATGAGTTGTAATAACAAACAATTATTATTATTATTATTATTATTATTATTTAAAATATCTATATAATTTTTTTTTCAAACTTAACATAGTTAGATGTATACATGTACTGAATAAGTATAATTCAAGTAGTATGAATAACATATCTTGGGTTTAGGTAAGTATGCAATAATTTTCTAAGAGAAATAAATTACTCCCACACTTTCTTCTACATCTCTATTTTTTTAATAATTTGATTCAAATATTTGATTTTTCTCAACACGTTATCTACACGATTGTTTCTATCATAAGTTTTTATTACACTACGTATATATTTTATACAATGTTTTAAAAATTGGACCGGAGATCAAACCGCTAAAGGTATTGGGTCACTAGTTTATTAGTCAAACCACTAGGTCACTGGTCGAACTGCATGACTAAACTGGATAACTCGATTGAATAGACCGACTTTTATAACAAAATTATATAGGTATAAAACTTGTCGAACCGGATGATTCAATCTCTACAAAATATAACTAAAACTATTTTAAAAAAAATCATATCATAAATAAATTCACAATTTGATAATTTAAATTTAAAATTTAAACATTTTAAAAATATCATATCATAAATGAACTTACAATTTGATAATTTAAATTTAAATTTAAATTTTAAATATAAGTATCATATATAATAAAATAGTACAAAATTATAAAGTATAATTGCAACATAGTATAATTGAATAATTTATAACAAAATAATTTTATTATCTATTATTTAATTTCAATGAGTAAATATTATTTCAATATTGAGATATCCTTCTTTAATATTAAATTTATATGTAACAAAATCAACTGCATCAACAATATTTTCTCTGTCAATAATATAATTAATTAATTTTATTTTTTATTTAAATATAATATTTTAATAAAATAATCAAAATGAATAAAAAAAATTAAACTGTATATTTAAATAAAAAATATATAAAAAATTAAAAAATGCAATTGAACCATCGGTTTTGAAAAACCGCCGGTTTTTCCAATTTTTTCGATTCTTGCCGGTTCAACGACACCCCCGATCCAACTATTGAACTAGACCAGTTACCTGGTCAGTTTTCGATTCGATCGGTCCGACCGACCGGTCTGGTCCGATTTTTAAAACACTGATTTTATACTTATCATTTTAATCACATTATCACTGTTGTTATTATTATTTGCTCCGTTATAGAAAACTGACAAACCAATCAAGTGATTTATAACTAAAGTGACTATTATCTTATAATTATCTCTAACTTATAACGACCAGATAATTTTTAACACACTTAAATTTTGGTTAGATAATTTTTTTGTCACAATTAACCTTTTTCTTTTTATTTTCCCTTACCCCAACGATAATATAATAGCTATTTTCAAAATTACCTCTATAAATACTTCAACCTTTTTCATAATTTTTACGTCATTCTCAAAATATTTATCCATGTTTTTTAAATGGTTAAAATTCATCTTTTGTTCATCACTCTACTTGTAATTATTTTGTTTCTTATCAGTATTATCAAGCGTGGAGAATTAAGTAATGACTTTGTAGTTTTAATGATAATTATCGTCTTACCATTACTAGTCATAGATAGGTTTATTAGTAAAGGTTTTTGAACAATATGTAGTCATGGATTTTGTAATTAAATAAATTGATTTTTTTTGTTTTGTTTATGCATTAAATATTGATTATGTTCATCTGAATTATAGATATAATCATGTCAAATCTTAAGCGTCAATTCAAAATTTGAAGCATAACATGGGGGAACTTTATAACTTGGAAGAACAATTTAATTGAATACCTTATATGTGAGAGACTTAACAAAATACTTGAAGGAGACAAATCTAAAAAATCGACAGGCGACCCAGATGAAGTGGAGTGGAAAAAAAGAGTCAAAAGTGAACAGAATAACCAAGCACCATCTTGATGATGGATTGAAAACAAAATATTCAAATGCTAAAGATCTCAAGATTTTATGGGACAAAATTAAGCGGGATTTGGACATTTGAAGAAAGTCTTTTTAGCCTCATTAATGGATCAGTGGAACAAGTTAATATTCCGAGATTACAAAAGTGCCATTGCAGATAACTCTGCTATACACCAGATTATAGCACAACTATACTTTTGTGACACAATTATAATTGAAAAAGAAAAGTTAGAAAAAACTTTTTCAACTTTTCATGCATTCCATGTATTATTGCAACAACAATATAGAATGTCGAAATTTATTGAGTATTCTAATTTAGTTGAAGCCCTTCTAGTGGCAGAACAAAATAACGAGCCCCGTATAAAAAATCACTAGTCACGACCCACATGAACAATAACATATCCTGAAATTAACTCCACAATCTTTAATCATGGGCGTGATGACTTTAATCATATTAAGAGACGTGGTGGTCATGCTCATTTTGATGATAATGATGGTCCTGCTCGTTTCGATGGTCACATTCAAGGAAGATATCAAGGTCGAATCCTTTTCCACAGTTGAAACCATTTTCGTGGTAGAGGACATGTACGAGGTCATATGAATAATTATAGATCTCTTAGATATGACTAAAATAATTGCAATTGCCTAGGAAAGGGTAAGTATATCCAAGAAGGTCCCTCAAAAAATTATGAGGATGTATGCTACAGATGTGGAAACAAATGTCACGGGTCTAAGGTGTGTAGAACACCAAAATATTTGTGTAAAAGACAAATGACATTTGTAGAGGAAAAAGGAAAATAAGTGAATTTTATTGAGATTGAACCCATAAATGATAATACCTATTTTGAGACTGCTGATTTCGTTGAAGGAACAATAGATTAAGTAACTATTTGAATAATGAGTGATGTGCTTGTATTAATTTTATATTTGGACTATGTATCAACTTAAGAATTTGTATGTGTATCTTATGTATGCATTAAATAATAATGTTAAATATGTTGTTGATTTACTCTATATTTAATCTTATTTGTATTTTGAAAGGGTTATACATGGAACATGTCAAATACATTTGCATTCCAGACAATAGAACTACCCATAAAATTCTCAAAAGTAAAAAATATTTTACTAAAATAAATCCTACTAAAGGTGTAATAAATACAATCTTAGATCCTTTCGAATGTTTCTTAAAGCCCAGATTTAAAGGATGATCTTAAAAATACCTAATTTCCATTCTTCTCCGTTATGCTTTTGATATGTAAAGTACAATTTTCTCATATCTACGAGGTTCTTTTCCGATCTACTTTGTGCATAGCAAACCTGCACAGTTTCTTTGTCCATTTCAAAATATCTGTTTGATTCATTCCATATTCGGTCTACCTTGTCTCAGTGGGTCGTCTACACTTTGTTGGTTGTTGTTTCAATGTCGAGGGAGCATTCGATTCAGCCAATATCGCTCACTTGTTTGTGTATTTCATCATATTGTCATCGACGCAAGTAAGGTATACGGTCATAATTTTTTGGGATAAAAAATGCAACCTAGATTTGTTTGGCACTAATTCCTTTATTTGTTTTCAACTATGCAAATTTTTTGTCATTTTTAACCCAGAAATTGAAACACCAACATAAGCGCATCTGCAGAAACATGACACACCATTCAAAATTATACATGTTGTAGTTTGAGATGAGGTTGTGTTGAAGATAAATCAATTTTTTTTGTATGAGTTGTTATTGCAAGAAGTGGTGGAACAAGAAAAGATTGGGGATATATGAGATATATGGAGGCAAATATGTTACAAAGGTAATTGAAATGTAATTAGTCATGTGGTTGTTTATGTGAGTTGTTGCTTGCTTTTATGCATAGAAATGGTCTTGTTTATGGTGGAGAATGCCCTATTATGGTGGAGTTTTTTTCTAGGTCAAATTCTTCTACATTTTAGTTTTTTCATATGTATTTAATATGTTATGATACCCATTTTTTTCTTCCCTCCTAGTATGAAGACGATGAAGGTGAAAAATTATTTTGGCAACAAATAACAATCTTGTTATTGTTATCAGCTATGTTATATCTTTAGGACTGGAGGTAAAATGCGTTCTTAGTTTTTTTATATGATGATGTTATTTTGTGGGTTTTTACCATAAGCATCAAAATGATTGTAGCAAGCATATTGATATTTCAAGCACTAAAGTTGAATTTGAATTTAGTTTATTTTGCCAAATAGGTAATGCTAAGCTCTGGTACAATCACTAAATAAAAAACCAATGTAATGTTTTTATTTATGCAATGGAATTTTGCTGGTGTTGTTCTATTGAGAATTGGTCAATAAGACTACTTGAAAATAAACCATTGGTCTATTGGCCTACCAGAAATAGAACATGCAATCATCACTATATAAATTGTATAAAATATTGGATGGCTCATATTAAATTTTGGATACAAATAATAATGACTTCATTTAATACGTTTTCTCTTTTATTGTTGTGTTACTTTTATAGATGATGGAGCATCATAATCCCTTTGGTTTCCTTTTCACACTTTACCATTATGGATTAAAACAAGGTATTCCCTTGTTGTTGTCAAATGATGGAGCATCATAATTTTGGTATTGTTGTTGTTCTTGTTAAAGGATGCTTGTTAATTATGTAAATATTCAATTTGCTTTCGAATTTGGAGGGCATAGGATGGTGATTTGAGCCATCTATGCGGTACATATTTAGGAAGTTAATCTCAATATTGATATTTTTTGTGTACTTTTATTAAAGTCGCTAGGATGATTGTCTATTGAAATTAAAAAAGACAAGGCTTGTCTTTCCAAAATTGAAGATATTATTTTAGAACCTTTCAATTATATGCTTCAAATAATGTTATATTTGCATGTATAACTGAAAATCTAAATAAGAGAAAGCTTATCTAATTACTTCTTGTGTATCCTTGTAGATTAACAAGGGGCTATTAGAACCACCAGATGTTGTCGCAGAAGAAATTTCAAATGAAGTTGTTTTACTTTGTCTTCATGGTAAATTTTTAGTGTAATATTTATTTATTTTTGCAATAGATATGAGTATTTGTGGTCATAACTTGGGGTTGTAATCTTCTGTAGGTAACTGATGTGATTTTGTTCTGGTTAGCTATTGTAACTTGTAGTTGATAAAAGTGACAATGGTGATTGTGTGATTATATTATTGAAATTTTAAATTTGTTTGAGATTTGTAATGTCTATCACGATGGAAAATTTTATAATAGAATGCAGTTCAAGAATATCAAGAAATATATATATTTAATTCTAATATTCCTAGTGAATATCAAGAAATATATATATATATATATATATATATATATATATATATATATATATATATATATATTTAATTCTAATATTCCTAGTAAATTGTTGATTTTCCTCTCATTTTGATGATACAACAAATGTTGTATAAATACTAAAATAATACTGTAAGTTAGTAATTTGGTGTTTCGTGAACAAAATCACCGTTTTTTTTTGGAATTTTGGTGGCAAAAGTGTTTTGAAAAAACTGGAAACAATATATATATTTTTAAAATAAAGTAAAATATGGTTGTTGAAAATTTCGTGATGACCTTTTTTTTTTGGAAAACAAATTGAAAATTAAGGCGGTTTAAACTCACAGTATTTACGACTAAAAGCCGCCATTTCCAACAAGTCTTATTATGGCGGTTTGTACGGCGTTCAATGGTAAACCGTTGTTTTATTCCTAGCGGCATCAAAATATACATCATTTTCAAAAAACGTCATTCTCGTAAATTACGGCGGTTGAGACCGCCACAATTTGATAATATTAACCGCCATAATTTTCCTATTTTTTTTGTAGTGGCTAAAACAATCAGGACGCATGTGGTATAACAGACTAAGTTAATATTTTCTTAAAGAAGGCTACAATAATAATCCTATTAGCCGTTGCGTTTTTATAAGAAAAATAATATCTAGATTTGTAATAATTGTTGTTTATATTGATGATTTAAATATCATTGGACTAATAAAAAATCACAGAAGCGAGAAGTTATTTAAAGAAATAATTTGACATGAAAGATCTGGAAAAAACTAGATTATGCCTTGGTTTACAAATTGAATATACTAAAAATGGTATATTGGTATATCAATCAAATTATACAAAAAATGTATTGAAAAAGTTCAACATGGACAAGGCAAATCCTTTGAGTAGTCGAATGATGAGTAAAACACTTAATATTGAAAATGACCTTTTTAGGCCTAAGGAAAATAATGAAGAGGATCTTGGCCCAGAAGTGTCATACCTCAATGCCATTGGGACACTCATGTAACTTGTCAACTATACAAGACCTGATATATCTTTTGCAGTGAATTTATGAGCAAGATTCAGTAAATGTCCTACAAAGAGACATTAGAAAGGAATAAAACAGATATTTCAATATCTCAAAGATACATTTGATCTTGGTTTATTTATTATAACTATACAAAACCAGTTTTGCTTGGTTATGTAGATGTAGAATATTTTTCAGATCCTTATAATGTTAAATCACATACTGGATATGTGTTTACATATGGTGACAATGCAATATCATGGAGATCTCAAAAGAAAACACTTGTAGCAACTTCTTCAAATTTCAAATCATGCTGAAGTAATTGGCCTTCATGAAGCAAGCAAAGAGTGTATATGGTTAGATCAGTGACTCAACATATCCAAGGAGCATATGGTTTAACAACAGATAAAAAACCAACAATTTTATATGAAGACAATGTTGCATGATTTACCCATATGAAAGAATGTTACATCCAAACTGATAGAACCAAACACATCATTCCAAAGTTCTTCTCATTTACACAAGAACTCGAAAGAAACAAAGAGGTTGACATTCAATACATTCGTTCAAGTGATAATGTGGTGTATCTCTTCACAAAGGCATTTCTCACATTAATTTTCAGGAAGCACTTACAAAATATTGGAATGTGTCACCTTCGAGATCTTTGAAGAAGAACTAAATGTATTCTATTGAGGGGGAACATAATATTAATTATACTCTTTTTTCTTATTAAGAGTTTCATCTCAATAAATTTTTCTTAATAAGATTTTTAACGAGACAACATATGTTCTCATAACTATTCTCAACAAAACTTCAATAGAACACCATTTCAGATATTTCAAAAAAGAGAAAGTGATATAATAATAAACAATTATTATTACTATTTGAAATATCTAATGAATTGTAAATATATACTATATATGAAAAAATAAAATTAGTACAATTAGATGTATTATTACATGTAATAAATAGTTATAATTTAAATAGTATAAATAAAATATTTTGAATTCATGTAAGTATACAACAATTTTAAATAAATTATTCACACACTCTCTTCTACATCTCTAGTTTTTATACTTTGATTCAAATATTTGATTTTTCTCAATAATATACTTATAAAGCCAATTCAATAAAGATGAACATGTCGTTTTCTCCATTTAACTAAACTCTCATTTAATTTTGTTCATTTGTGTCTAACAAAAATTCAATTGACAAACATTTTCATTTCAATATAATTTTTTTAAATAATATCGTTCAATCACAATTTTTAAAATTTCAAATACTTTTTACTTTTATAATGATTATTTTTAAAATCATGATCATGAATAGACGTGATGTTGTAAACTTTTCTACACTACAATACAACAATAAAATTCATATTTATTCCAATAATTTAATATAATATTTGAGACCTAGATATTTGGCAAATCCATAATAATGCATATATTCACAAACAGCTGTATTTTTTAGTCTTATACTTGGGATATGATTTTCCAGCTTAAGATTCCAGGACACGATAAAGACCAAAGTTGGAATATTGCCATGTTTGGAAGCAAGTTAGGGGACCCTGTGTCTGTATGTGTTGAGTTTTTTTGCTACGCTCCATTCCCGGAAAATAATATGAAGGTTATTATGAAGGTCTATTTTAACAAGATGTACTTTAGGCGCATTTAAATGTTTTTTAGTTAAAGTTTGGTAAAACACACCTTCATAAAAATAAGTGGGTGTATTATAGCAAACATCACATGAAATTGCTATAATACACCAACTTGTTTTTATGAAAGTGTGTTTTAGCAACATGCACCTTAAGATGCATTTAACCATTTTTTAGTTAATGTCCACTAAAATAGACTTTCATAAAAACAACATACACTATAACACACTCACTCAGTTTTATGTAAGTGTATTTTAACAACATACACTTACATTTAATGTATTTTTAGTCATCATTTACTAACACACTCCTTTTAAAAATGAAATATGTGTATTTTAGAAAATGAATATAGGAGATATTAATTTACACTCATCTAAATTGTAGAAGGAATATTTTAGTAGCATACACTTTAGGGTGCATTTAATCATTTTTAAGTTAATGTTTGGTAAAACACACCTTCATAAATACAAATAGGTGTATCCTAGCAAAACCATATCCTCTTACACAGTTATTATTAGCTATTATTGTCATATATACTAGTAAGAAACTCGTGTTGTCGCACGAGTCTCGTCTGCATTCACTTTACACGTTTATCAAACCATTTTTTATAATTTTAATTCATTATTCAATTGACTAATATTCACATAGTTACAAATATAGAATAATAATATATATATTTTTTTAAGTATTGATCTGTAGTTACTTATTATAAATCGTACAGTCGAATGTATAACTTCAATTATATAAAACAGTATGCAAAAGAAGGATTTAAAAGATGAACATTAAAATAAACTGTCTCTAATTGGTATTTCATAGATACATCCACATCTACTCGTGAATGTGATGAGTTATCGAACTCAGTTGAATTCATATGAGTTAATTCTAAAAATTTATTAAACATATTTTTAGATATTAGTCCATTTTTGAAACCTAAAATGTATGACACCTAAAGTCAAATTTCAATTTTAAAATTTTCTTATTATATCTTAAAATAAATCAGTATAACTATACAAAAATATTCATTAATCCAAACCTTTGTTTCATTGATTAATTTTTCAATTCATGATATTTTCTAACAACACTTTTCTCCAACAAAATAATACCAACCAAATACTCTTGCACAATAAACATAGAAGATTGTGTACCAAAGCTAATTGAAGCAAATATGTAAATTTTTTCCGTTTATAAGTGTCTTGAACATATGTGACAATTTAAAAATCATTTTTTAGTTTATTCATGTTAAAAATAATTTTTTTAATATTTTAATTTTTCTCCTTTATAAAAAAATCAATAACTTATTCTCTTATATAAAAGTTATTGTAATTTATTCCCGTTTATATAGTTATTGTAATTTTTTTCCGTTTATAAGCTTCTTTAACTGGTGTGTGACCATTTATAAAAATATATGTAACTTATTCTCATTTTTTAAAATAATTGTATAAATAGTTGATTTATAAAATTATTTGTAACTTATATTTCCGTTTATAAAAAATAATTGTAACGTATTCAATTTAAGAAAATAATTGTATCAATAAATTTTTACCTTTTATCATTAATTTTATATGATTATTATTTATCATTGAATTTTCATAACTACCATTTAAAATTTTTTTACCATTAATAAATTTAATTTGGAAAGATTTTTTGATATGTTCTAATTATTTCATAAGTTAAAAAAATTACAATATATCAATTGATTTTGTTTTGTGTCATTAACCTTCCTATAAAAAGTTAAAAAAATTTAAAATATATTATTATGGAATAAATTAATTATTGAGAGAATCAATTTTTATAGAAAAAATATAATATGGTCAAAAGATTGCCCGTTTAATATCAAAACAAATTTAAAAATTAAATTAAATTAAATTTTATTAATTAAAGAATCAATATTTATGTTTTGAAACTCAAAAATCAAAAGTATTAATGTTTGACAATTTTCTTTAATGCGATTTGATATGATTTTAATGTATAAAGAAAATAAATAATTTTTTTTTATAAATAGTACTTTATTATTTTCATAATTTTTAGGATTTAAATTAACATTATTTTAATATAATTTATTTAAAATTTAAAAATTATTTAATATTATTTATTAGATTTAAAATAAAAATAAATTTCCTATTTTAGATCAAAACAAATTTTAACAAATCAAATCAAATTAAATTCATTATTTAAAGAATCAAAATTATCAATGTTTAATAGGGAAACAAATCGCATGATTTTTTACTAAAGAATTTTTTATTTTTAATACGATTTATTATTTTTAATTTTTAAGCAACAAATCTTATGATTTTTTACTAAAGAAATTTTTTAATTTTCAATATCACTTCTAATGTAAAATCTTCCAATAAATATCAATAATTTTCAATATCATCTCGCAGTAGCATTTGGTTTGAATTGTATGGTAAGAAAGGTGATTGATTCAAAGCGTTTGGTTGTAGAGCATGAGAGAAGTGAAGCGAAAGAGATAATGTGTTGAAGTGAAATCATACAATAGAAAAAAGCAAGATGAGTACTTTGGCAAGTTTGCCACTTGTAAAATTCTCATGCATTCTTCTATTTGTAAATTTTCTATAAATGGAAACTTTCTTTTATTTAATTATTATTAATTTTATTTTAATTTTTGATATCATTACACAAATTCTGTAATGTCACGCTTACACAGCAATTGGGATTTTTAGAAAAATGAACCGTCCACATTATTTTTCTTCCCATTAACTTTTGTATTGTTCCAGTGCAAAAATGAAGCATTAATTTCCTTCCCATTAATTTCTTTATGATCATTATTACAAAGTAAAAATGTTAACTGACATATTTTGAATACTCATATTTTGAAGAATTAAAAATGCATTTAATAAATATAAAACTATAATATAAATTCTGTAAATTTACTTTCTCTATATAATTAATAATTATAATTATAATAATTATAAAAAGAAAAAATAGAATTAAGTTTGAGATTCATTAAGAATTATTTCAGTTTATTTTATAGAATTTATTAATAATTAATACCAATATTTATAGCCAACATAAATGATTTTTACTATTTTTTTCTAAAATATAAATGATACACAATTAATTTGATCATATAAATATTTTGTTGTACCAAAAACAAAATTCACTGGTAAAGTTATTTTATATTTCTATTTTTTCATTCTTATTATTTTTTTAAAACAAATAAAGTTATCTAAATTAATCATTTTCATGTAATTTTTTCAAAATTATCTTATTTTCATGTTTACCATATACAAAATGTAAATTCTACTTTCAAGTTTTTTTATTTGACCATTATATAAGAAGGTAAATTAGAAATAAAAATAAATCTATTAATATGCTAATTTTTTTTAACATAGAATCACACAATAAATTTTGAATACTTATTAATTATTTAATTATAGTTAATTTTATAAAAGGCATGTTTACCTAACATAAGAAACAAGAAATATAATTTTTTTTATTATAATTAGTTCACACAAAATTTTAACAAAATATAGAAAATACCTTATAATAATTATATATATATAAAAAATATTTATTTTAATCCAATGTACTAAGAATGATATCCCTTCGATAAACAAATATTTTATACTTAATTAAATGATACTTATTTTTAGACGGATGAAATATAAGATATTATGACATATGATATAAGAAAAAATAAAATTCAGTTGAAATAATATTTTTTTATGATAAAATATTAACCTTTATATTATAAATTTGATACAAATAGTTTTGACCTCAATCTTTCATTTAGGAAATTAATCTTTTTTTAGTTAAAATAGTTTTGACCTCAATCTCATATTTTTGCATTATAATTTGATGAATTTATTATTTTTTAATGACATATAAGATATATATTTTATTTTTAAAAAAAAATTCAATTTTTTCTGTCTAATAACATATATACTTTAATTGTAAATACTTATAAAATATTTTTTATTCTACAAATTTTTTAACCCGTACACAAATTTTTCCACACACACCTTTGTTTTTTTTCCATTAAATTGCATTGAATTTACAATTGGCGGCAGAACCTCCTTTCATGCGTTCTTTTCGTTTCCCATTCTTTGCCCTTAAATTGCATTGACGGCACAATTCCCGCACGCCTCCATCTATTCATGTTCTTCTTCCTATTCATGTTCTTCTTCCCTTTTCCAATTCAAGGTTTCTTTTCCCAATTCAAGGTTTCTGCATATTTCCCAATTCCAAGTTTGTTCTTTCAATTTCTTTGTTGGGATTTGTTTAGCCCCTATTTATGCTTACATTGCTACTGCTATTTCTTTTGAATGCAACTTCATATTGTTTTTTTTTTTCATTTGAAACCTCATAATCTATGCAACAGTCCATATTTTGCTAAATTACATATGGTATAATTGTCGTTGTTTAGTTTGAATGTACATCAGATATGCTATGAATATGAATTTTTTTAATGATTTGCCATCTAAGAACCAAACTCAGTTTAGTAATAATACTATAAACGTATCTGTAGTAATATATATATATATTTTTGTCATAAAGTAGTTTCAGTTTATGTCCAGTGCTAATTATCGATGATCCAACTACGATTATATACAACTAATTTTATATTCAAAGTAATGTATTTTTCAATTAAAATGTTACAAATGTTTAAATTGCTACTGCTATTTCTTTTGAATGCAGCTTCATATTGTTTTTTTTTTCATTTGAAACCTCATAATTTATGCAACAGTGTGTATTTTGCTAAATTTCATATGGTATAATTGTTGTTGTTTAGTTTGAATGTACATCAGATATGCTATGAATATTATTTTTTTAATGATTTGTCATCTAAGAACCAAACTCAGTTTAGTAATAATACTATAAATGTATATGTAGTAATATATTTTTGTTGTCATAAAGTAGTTTCAGTTTATGTCCAGTGCTAATTATCGTTGATCCAACTACAATTATATACAAATAATTTTATTTATATTCAAATTAATGTATTTTTCAATTAAACTATTAGAAATGTTTAATTAAAATATTAGAAATGTTTTATTTTAAATAAATCTTAATTGTTTCGAATTCCAATGTCAGATTAAATCATTTCCTTGGGCAGTACATTATTCTTGGAAGTAGTATGTAGTATATACATTGTATAAACAAACCATTAAATATATGATTTAATGCTAACATTTCTCTTTTTCATCTAATGCCGGATCGAGGAGGAAAAAGTTTTCTCCAGATATACATAACCATGGAGCTTCAACCAGTAGACAAAATCATTTTCCTAGAACTCCTTTGTCTTTTTTAACAAATGGTAAAAATTCATTCCATTTTTCATTTCGTTTTTTCATTTTCGTTGTCCATCGTCTTCCTAATAATCTATTGTTGCCCCAGTAGGCTTACAGTCTTTTCATCACTATTCTGGAACTGTTAGCAGCAATAAATGTAAGATTTCTACTCATGTAACTTCACCAACAGAGATGCAGGTTAGTTGTCCCCCTGTTTTACAATATAATTTTTAACAGCCGATATTTCCTAATAATAATAATGTTTTAAACGTATATAATATTTAATTATTTTTACATTGATCCATTGAAATTATTTATTTATACTGCAGCAATGGCTAGAAGGCGTAGGATGATGATAAGAAAAACCAAGGTTTCTCATTCAACTAAAGATATTAACGGTTAATATATCTTATTTTCCATCTTTCCACTCGAATATTACTATACTATCTAATATACATATAATTCTTTGTTACATGCTCTATTTGTATAGATGTCACTGAATTGAGAACTCCCACTCCTATGTCTGAAGTGATAAATCCATCTTCCATACATATTGCAAAAACTGTATCTCAACCTACTCATGTCCTTCAATCTATTCCTTTATTCGAGTTGAATTTTAATGAAGAACCAACTTTCGAGCCTGCCATCCTCGAAGGTACAAGCATGAATGATCAGAGAGCAATTCTCCATTCTGACAAATATGCACAGGCTGAAATTGAAGGTATTAACATATTTACAAAACACTGAAACATGTAAACTCACGTTTCATGTTTTTTTGGATGATCTTAAATCTGTGTTTTTTGTTTTTTAACAGATATTATTGATTTTGGAGAACCATCGTATGTATGTTCTTATTGTGGTGCCCAAATGTGGTTTGAGGAACGATCTAACAAATGTGACAATACATCCATAAATGTTACGTTTTCCCTATGTTGTTTGAAAGGAATTGTTGAGCTACCGTACGAAATAACTCCTCTATCTCTCCTACTTAACTTAATGAATGGACAAGATTCAAGGAGTAAACATTACAAGGAAAACATTCGAGCATATAATAGTATGTTCTGTTTTACTTCCATGGGTGAGATAATTATGATTGCTGAATAAATAATTTTTTATGATACATAAAATTATTATTTTTATTTATATTTTAAACAAAATGTCGACGTGGAAAATCCACCTAAAAAAGGAAAAAAAATATATGTAAGCACATATTTATCAAATCTATTTAGAGGTCAAAATATGAAAATATTTATTGTTAAATTTTAAATTTATAGTAATATATTAAATATTTTGTACATGATTTTTAAAACTAATAAATTTTTGTTAATATTAATCATTGTTATTTAATGTGTTGGATTTATAATTGAAGTATAAATTAAATGTTAAAGTGAACGATGAAACAAAATTTATAATATGGTATTTTTTTGGTTTAAATGATTTATTATATTTTAAGCCTTTTTTGAAATAAATGATTTATTCTAATTTAAGCGCATTTTCTATGTTTAGAGTTTTTTTTCTTCAAATTGTTGTTAAATGTTAAAATTTTTAATTAATGAGTAAATTAAAATAATTGTTATTATTATTGTTTATACAATTAAAATAATATTTATAAATACTAAGTTTTAATGAAATATATATATATATATATATATATATATATAGGAACTAAAATAATTAATTAATATTCTTCAACATCTCAAAATAATATTACTTAAATGTAATAGTGCATATTAGAGATTGATGAGATAAATTGCATAAATAACATGTCAAAAAAGTTATTTGAATATTTATTGCTAATAAATAGTATAAATAACTAATAATATTTAAATAAAACAAATCATAAGTAATATATGAATTAAATGACATTGAAAGTATATGTTAATATAAACAAATCATAATTATTTTATGATCACATAAATAAAATTAATCTGTAAATATATATTTTTTAAAATTTTTATAATATAAATAATATTTTATAATAATCTCCTTTGAGCAATTGCAAAGATTAATCTTTCAAAAATATTAGAATTATAATTAATGATACTTTTATTTTAGTATATTTAATAATTTAATAATTATTATATTTCAAGATTATTTTAAAAAATAAATTATAAAATAAATACTTTCTATTTCGTTTCTAGATTAACTTTTCTCATTCTCACACGTTTCAGTTAAACATATGTGTCACTATTTGTGGAAATTATTTTTTATAAAGGATTTAATATTTTATTTTATTTTATTTATTTTTTAATATACTTAATATCTCTGTTGATATTAATATGAATAAAAAATATATATTTATAATAAATAATCATTTTATATTTAAATAAAACAAATATATCTATATTAATAGTAAATACTATATTTTAAAAAATATATATATTTTACTATAAATTTATTTTGTGATTTATAATTTTTTATAAAATTATAATTTCTTCTAAAATTATTATTTAATAATTATAATTTCGATAAAATATTGTATTAAAAAATGAAACTAATAAGACAAAAAATATTATTATATTATTATATTATTTTAATTTTAATTTTTAATTAAATTATCTCTATTTTATTATTTTAATTAGATATTCGAAATATAATTATTTTATATGTAATAGACATAATTATTTAAACTAATACAAATTAAAGCCGTGCCTCGCACGGGTATACACACTAGTTATAAAGAGAACCATCTGTTTATGTAATAGTTCAAAATCAACAAATGAGAAATTTGTAGGGTTTGTGGAAAGTTGTTGCAAATGGTTCATTGCAATGAGACTTTTCATATTCTACCATGAGACTCTCGTATTCCAACAAAGACCTAATTATTGTTTTAATTTGAAATTCAAAATTAAAATGTAGGGTTAGTTGTGTTAATGGCATAAAATAAATTATAAATTTATATTTTATGCAGTATTAATTTTCATTTTCTACTAATATCTACCTAATTAACCAATAAAATAAAAAATTGTCCCAATTAAAGAATTTATTTGAAAAAAATAGAAAATATTATTGATAAATATTGTAATTTTATAATAACAATATGAATTATAAAATAAAAAAGTACATTCCACTAATATAATAAGAATATGAAACATATAATGTCCTTCTCTGACTTTCCCTGCAATTGAATAAAAATAAAGTAAATTCATCTTTGAGATTTAAAAACAAATAGCAATTTGAACAAACTTACAAAATATATAAAAGTTGAAAGTTAATCAAAATAGCAATTTGAACAAACTTACACAATATACAAATGTTGAAAGTGAATTAAAATAGCAATTTGAACAAACTTACACAATATGTAATGTGCATCAAAATCTTTCGAATTTATAGTTGGCAATATCCACCTATTATAAAAAAGTAAACGTCAGCATAAATTAAAACAATTAACTGATATAGAGGAAGTCAATACATGAAAATATATATTGGTGAAGAACTCCCAATACGCATTTTCAATACCAGAACGTTGATTTGAATAACCTTGATGTGAGTTTAGGGTTTGGAGAATATAAGAAAAAATTGGAGGTTGAATCTATTTGTACTAAAATTATGATAATAGTAGAGTAATTGAAAATTGCACCGGAAGTTGAAAAACACGCAGAATTAAAATTGTAGAAGAACGTAAGAGTTAGATTCAAGGAATGAGGAAAAGGTAAAGTAGAACAACATTGAAGATTTTTTCGATCACTGATCCGTCTTACTAAAGAGGCGGTGGGGAAATTACACAAATAATAATTAAAATAAAATAAAAATAATAATAATAATAATAATAATAATAATAATAATAATAATAAAATTACATTTTTTAGAAAGAGAAATATGACAGGTGATTTAGTAAAAAGGGAAATAAATTGTATTCAAAACTATTTTTTTATGGCAACGATTTTATAAAAAATATGAGATTTATTTTATGGCAACGATTTAGTAATAAATTATTAGATATGAGATTTATTTTATGGCAACGATTTAGTAAAAAATATGAGATTTATTTTATGGCAACGATTTAGTAAAAAATATCGTATTTAATATGAGATTTATTTTATTGCAACGATTTTATAATAAATTAAATATTCAATAATATTATTAGATATAAATTTTTTGATTATTTATTTTTAAAATATTTTATTTTGAAGGAGAGGAGAAAAAAATTTCAGTGTCATAGAAAAAAAATGTTGCTATTGTTGTTATTATTATTATAATTTTTATTATTATTATTATTATTATTATTATTATTATTATTAGGCTAAATTACAGTTTTGGTCCTCCTATTTTAATGTTTTCACGATTTTCGTCCCCCTATTTTATTTTTAAACACTTTTGGTCCCCCATCTCTACTTTGACTACAAAAAAACGCTTATATGTCACTTTTTAAAATACGTGGCATATAATAAAATATCAGTTGTGTGTTATACAATTACAAGGAAGGAAAAACATTTACTTTAAAAAGTGAAACATAGTCGTTTTTTGTAGCAAAAATGGGAATGAGGACCAAACGTGTTTAAAAATAAAATAGGGGGACTAAAATCGTGAAAATACTAAAATAGTGGGACCAAAAATATAATTTAGCCTAATTATTATTATAGAAAATTGAAAATAGGAATACTCATTACTAAGGTTATGAAATGCTCATTATTACGCTTATTATTATGTATTATTAGTATAACATAGGAAGTATACAACTATTATTATAACATTAACATTATATATGTGGGAAATGAGAAATATACCGAACATAGAAAATTCTAAGTAAAAAATTTAGGCGGGATATGAAAAATTGAAGATTTGGAACCCTTGAACAGTTCTGGTTCAGAACTGAGTTCTGCAGGAATCGCAGACCGCGCACAGCGGTCAGGGCCACCAATTTCGCAGGGGCCGCTCCACGGCGTGACCCTGCTCAACGTGCTCCCCTGTACAAAACTGAATTACTTTTTCCCCACGTGCAGAATGGTTCTAATGCTGGAACCATTGGCCTTAGTGATTCTTTAATAGAAGGAGTAATTAGGCAACTAGGGTGTGTGACTATGCACACCATAAATGATCATACGATTCGATCGTGCTTAATGCTTATGATGGTTAACGCAATTAAAGAATGTATGTCGAATGTGTGTAAATGATGTGATAACTGTATGGCCACACTTTGGTCCATGAATATGATTCAATGAACTTTTGGCATGTGTGATGCCTGTGAACCTTGTTTTCCCATCATTCCGGTAAGACGTTCAGATGATTGGTTTTGTGAACCTGAATTGATTGAATATGCATGAATCGGTGTAGAACCGTACTACTAGGATAGTAAATACTGTTTACCCACTAGGTGGATGCCCATTGGTAGTCGTGCGGCGTTTTGTGACACATATTTATACCATGGATGATTTGGCTTTCATGCCGGTATTTTTCACACCTGAGCTACTATTGTGGTGAATGCGAGTGTGGGCCTTTATGTCATGTGCCGCTCGGATTACTCACCAGCGTGATTAGTATTGGTAAGTGGTGACGCCATGTAGGCAAGTCACCGGGATATTTACCATCTAGTGATGCCACCTAGGCAGTGTCACTAGGCTTTCACCCGATGGGCTTGTGCGTCAAGAAGATGTGTTGCACTTGGTTGCTCACCGGCGTATATAAGATGAATGGCATTACGGTGGGGAAGGATAGGGGCCTTTTAGGTGTTTCCCACTTGGTTACCCACCAGCGTGCTTCGTGATGGGGTTGTGGTGCCACCTAGGCAATGCCACGACGGGAACTCATCTCGGATGAAATTCCAAGTAGGAATAATCTGATTTCATCATGTAGTGTGCTTGTGCAAGTCTCTTGACATATAGGCACTTGGGAAACTCGAAGAGGGTGTGAGGCGGAGGTAGCCTAGATAGATGGGTATAACTCCTTGATTCCTCACATACGAATGTGGGTCTACATATTTTGTGTTTTGTTGTTTTATGTTGTCACCATCTTGGATAGTTATGGGACTTCCAATCGTGGTGTTAATCTATGTTTGTACTTATACCCGACTGTTAGATGTAACCTCGGATTGTAGGTGAATTCGTTTTTGATGCATGTACCTTGTAGAACCTAGCAAACACCTAAGATAGGGAGGCTCACTGAGATTTAGTAATCTCACCCCAATCCTCTTATTATTTTTCAGGAACAGGTTAGAAGTAGTAGAAATTGCTAGATGGTCGATTTCGAAGACTGCAGACTAGCAGATGGCAGGAAGACCTCTGTTAATGTTATCTTCCGTTGTGCGATGTTGAATACAAGCTTCTTGGATACTTTATGATTAAGATTTGTATTGTATTCAACTTTAAATTCTTGTCTTTTCATCTAGTTTGTATGTTTCTTGTACCATAATTAGCATCACTACATATTATTCTAGACATATATGTATGGGGTGTTACAATTATTATCTTTCAAATTTGAGAAGTACATGGATTCAACTTTAACCATAAACCCACTATATTGAACCATACTACAATCATCCTTTGATTTTATAGAGAATGAATATTTAGTAATGTCTAATTTATTACATAAAATTTAGGCATATATGACATCTATTTAATTGTATTTGATGCATTACTCTCTTTAGAAACCCTTTAAAGAAATTGATAATCCATTCTCATACTCTTTACATAATCTATTGGTTGTCATCCAACTATGATCCACAATAACATACTGCTTCTGAAAGAAATAAAAATAAACATTCCAAAATAATACAACAAGATCAATAAACTACTACAACTACAAATACCTGAAAAACAACATTGTACATGAAGAAAAGTGTCGATTTGAGATTCGATCTTCATTCGTCCTCCTCCTTAGAGAAGATAGTGTTTCATTTTGTGAAAGAATGATGTATCAGTCGAAGAAAAGTTATACGGTGTAAAATGTGAATGAATGAAACTTAACATTCTGATGAAATAGTAAAATAATAATTAGAGTTAACAACTTGGTTTTTCAGAAAAACTGATGTAAGAACTAAGTTCAATTTTTTAAAATATAATATTAATAAACTTTTAAGGTCGATTTTAAAAAACAATCTTGGTACAAGATGATTTACAAAATAAAGGTGAAATTTTCGTTCTAAATAAAACATAAATTTGCAGGAGCTGTGAATTAAAGCTCAAACCATGAGATACATAACATTTCAGTTTTATAAATCGAGGAATTAGATTAAACTTTAAAAATGATATGATTCAGGTTATCTGAGGTGAAAGTTTTGTCATGAAATGTATTATTTGTAGTAGTTTTCTATTTTTGGTTCCCGAACGGAACACTTGGTATCATCGACGCTTGAGGATGCCTATCACAGTCAAAACTCAGGTGGAAGAGATAAGTGTTATTGAATGTGGTGATAATACATTTGTTGAACAATCGACTCAAAACACAAGAGGTGGAGTGAATTGTGTTATTTCAATTTCAATTTCTTTTTGCAAATGATTGATTTTAAGAAAAAGGAAGAAGTAGAGAATCATGTAGTAGGAAAAAAAATAAAAGAGATAGAGTTAGAGATATTACACCAGAGATTATATTGATTCTACCTTAAACCACTTAAATTACTCCAGACTCCAAGATTTTTCTCTCGAGATTTCATTTCTATTATCAACAACTTGAACTTTAACACATGTTAAACCTAACAACCTTCCTGACACCATACTTTTTTACTAGTTTAGCTTGAAACCTCCAAGTAATTGCAAATGCACGAGAGAATTAAGCTCTTGAATAAACAATTAAAGCACACAACATAAATACACAACTCTTGAGACAATGTGTAGTAAGTAAAACTAATTTTAGAAATAGAAAAAGTGAGATTGGAGAGTAGATAGTTTAGAAAATATGAGCTCTAGAAGTGAACACAACACTTCTTTATATAGAAAAAAATGTTCCTAAAAAAGGCAATAATCCACGGGCATAACTAATCTCTAATCGATCAGAAATGACAAACTAATTAATTAGATTAAGTCGAAAAGGGAACATTAAAACATGTTCTCTTATTAATATATTAATCACTTGCCAAGATTGGTTCTTAGAATAAATGAAAAATATATCAAGAGAGAAAAAAGTTTTAGTTCGTACATGCATCTGCCTTAGTACTTCAAGACCCACTTTTCTTATTTTACTTATAAGTAATTAGAAGAATAAAAACATTTAAGCCTAAAATCAATCATGCTTTCACATCTTCAATTCCTTTTGATATTGATCTTTGAAATTGGTTTGTCTTGTTTTTTCCTTAACATTTGAACTTTATCAACTTTGCTTTTTGATGTCTTTTTGTTTGATAATTCTTATGATTGAATTTTCCTTGTTCAATTGTCATCATCAAAACCTCATAAATTCTTAACTTCCAAAACACACGAAATAAGTTTTTGATGATGACAATGCATCTCTCAGGGATGTCATAAAAAAACAATAGATGAAAAAAATAAATAGTTAACTTTCCCTAACATATAAAGAGAATATAATATAACCCCTTTGAGATTATAACTCTCCCCTTTGTCATTATCATAGAGTATAAAATAGAAGAAGAAGAAGAAGAAGAACAGATAAACAATGCACACGCATGTGCGCGCACATACACACACATAATACATTAATACTCTTAAGAAAAGAAAGTGAAGAAACACATATTTATCTAGAATGATTGATTTTAATTTCTAACACATTTCTTATAAAAACGAAGTTTTCTTTAGGATTGAGTCTTGTAAAAATTCCTTTCAATTGATTCGATGAAGTGATGTATAATCTCAATGTGTTTTGTCTAAGAGTGAAGTATTGAAATCTTAATGAACTTTATGGCATTAGTGTTGTCGCATTTTATCGGGACAATTTCAAGATTAACTCAGTAATCAATTAACTATTCTTTCATCTAGATAATGTGTGTACAAAAACTACCCACATAGACATATCTCATTTCATCTATGGATAACATAACACTTGATTTTTCTTTATATGCCAAGAGACAAACGAGTTCTCAAGAAAGTGATATGTATCGCTGGTAATTTCCTGGTCCAATTTGCAACCAGCAAAATCAAAACTAGAGTACTCAACTACGGTATAATTATTCCCTTTAGAGTACTATAAACACATAAGTAGTGTCCTTGTGAGATACCTCAAAATGCGTTTGACCCAAAGAGGTGTGATTATTTGCAATTTGCTTCAAAGCATTCACACATATAGATAAAAAAACATTATATCAGGACAAAATATAGTAAGGTAAAGACGAGAATTGACCTTACCTTGGTATCAACTTTCTTCAACCTCTTTTCCTACCATGTCCTTTCCAAACACAGTGTGCTCATGGAACTTGAGATAGACTTTTATTTTTCCTTAAAAACCCTTTTTTATTGTTCTTTACAATATTTATCTTGATTGATGAAGGTGCCTTCTTTTGATTGATAAATTTGCAAACTAATAAACTATCTAAGCTCCCTCGTTAATAGACATTTCAAATTCATTATGTATCATATCATAAAAATCTTTTCACAATGAATTATTAGTAGCACTGAATATAATACCATATACATATATTTGCAAAAGTAAAGTGCCATTATCAAATTTATTAATGAAAAGTGTTGTATGAACCTCCCCTATTTTTAAAAAAAAATCAAGCAAAGCCTTACTCAAATGGTCATACCAATTCTAAGGGCTAATTATACACAATATGGAGCAGACATGATTAGAAAAAAAAGTTTATAAAACTAAGAAGTTGATCAACATGAACTTTCTCTTGGATGTAAAAATTCAAGACCATCTTATTTACATCCATTTGGAAGAATTTGTTGTCTAAAATGTACGGAAAAGCTAAAAGTTTACTTATGGCTTTTAATCTAGCTATAACGATATAAGTCTAATCAAAATCTATGTCTATATGTTGATTTATATTTTCCCCTTAAGACTGGGACTTGATCAACTTGGTTTTTGTTAGCTTCTTGTCTAATGAGGCTTATGATTTTATTTTTTTGTTCAGTTATCATCATCAAAACCTTATAAAGCTTTTACTTGCATAACATATAGAACCACAACAATAAGCATAATGATGTCACTATGTGGTAGAGGATGCTCCTAAATTATCTCTATTCTTATCGAAATATCACTTTATAAAGAAAAACGGAGAACTGGTTTTATCACTAAAACAAGTGTCGCCTCACTAGAGAAATATGCCTTGTAACATTGAGGTTGTTTTCCAATAGTTTTACTCTCAACATTTATATATACAAATTGAGGAACATCCTAGTGGATTTTAAGGGTTAAGTTATAATTGAGTTGTGTTTCATACACACTAATTCCTTGGTGAAATTTTAAAACTTACAATACACGTGTCAAGACTGATGTCCTAACACCAACACAATACCAAGACAGATGTTATGACATCATCTGCTGACAGAAAACTAGAGATTGTGTAGAAAAATAAATTGTAGAAAATTAAACAACAAAATAAATTGTTAACCCAGTTTTGTGCAACATCACCTACTCTGGGGTTACCAGGCCAAAAAGGAAATTCACTATGACAATATTAGTTTAAAGCCTAAACAATCCCAATTTACAACTTCTCACCCAATCATTACCTTGTACAATTTCTACCTAGACACCTCTAGATATTAGATCCCTTTCTCACTTCCAATCGCCTCAATGATACCTACAGTCACAAACCTTATGACTAGAATCAAAATAACCAAATAGAATATTACACTTCAAATAAACAATACTTAGTTTTGTTTAAAAACTTCACTAGGAACAATACTCAGCTCTTTGCTTAAAAGCTCACGAGTGAGAATAATAACTTGATAAACTATCAAGTAACAACCAGTCTACCTCAATGTATCAGAAGATACAATAGTGACATACAAAGAAAAACACAAAAACATCAAAAGACTCAAAAAACCATAAACCCTTATATTGCATCCACGTTTCTTCAATGTGAATGGTTGCTATTTTAGGTTTAACAAGTCCTTATTTATAGACTCTTGCAGTATATGCTTGGAATCTTCAAATCAAATCTAATTTTCTATTTTAAACCAGATGCAATATCTTCACATAAAAATAGGAACAAATCTTTTGAGTTTCCTAACAGTCTCCAAGATCCTTTTTAATGAAACTGAATCAATTATGCATTGTTCATAATAAAATCTTCTTGGCATGCGAAAATCAGCATGATATATCTAATGGGATCTCACAAAATAAAATAAATTTTTTCAAGAGATATAACAACAACATCTTCTATACAATAGGCCAAGATGTCAAGACATCTAGCTCAACACCTATCCGGTATACACGACAGTTGGTCAAGATGTTGTGACATAAAACCATGGAACTAACAATCCCCCCTTTGAAATTTTTTGGCTAAAACACCCTTAACTCAATTATTTTGGAGAAGGGAATAAAATCACAACCAAAAACACAAGCTACATGAAAAACATGTAAGCTTTGTACAAACTGCAACAGAAAAATATCTAAGAGATTATATTGTAGTTACATAGCACCATCTTCAATACTCCAGATGTCCAGACATATGGTCTGACATCACATATCACAACTCTAACAAGACATGGGGTCTAGACAGAACTGACATGTCCAAACTCCCCATGTCACAAACAACCAGTAGTTCGCCTCAAGGGATAAACCCAAATCACTAGAAAATCCAATATGAACTTTCCAGGTTGACACATCAGAGGCATATGCAACAAAAGATAAAATAGCCTCACATTAGGATTTTCACATAGCTCCAACAGGCAGGATGTTAGAACATATGGTAGTACACCATACACACAGATCACCAATAATAGTAGCAACAACAACAAAAGCACCAAACAAGCATGACAAACTATCATGCTCCCTCTAAATAGTTGCATGCAATCAGCAACCATAATCACTACTCTCCCTTTAGCAGTAATACAATGATATCATCATGCTAATTAACATATCAAGATATGTTTCATAACACCAGGACAAACAAAAATACTAACACTTTGCTCCCCCTTTTTAGTCAAAAATTGACAGAAAATAGAGTAAATGTAAAAAACATAAATTGAAAGCACACACATTATACACAAGAAATAAGCACAACAGAAAACACAAAATAATAGATGGAACACACACAAACTTCAACAATTTCAGGTGGTCTTCCACCTCTTACCGCTATCAAAGATCCTCAGACACTCCTTGGTTCTGTTACCAGTCCTTTTATCTTGCAAAAATCCTTTGTTCCATCTTCTAACAATAGCACCTTGCTTAGGCTTCCCAAGCATGAGAACTTAAAGGAAAGATGTAGTATCTGTTACATTCCTACATATTTATAATTGCTATAACTCCTCAATAGGGAAATCCCACTACTCATATTCTCAATCTGATTTTCTTTAAGCATGACAATAAGTTATTCCTTGTTGTCGATATTCTCTGAATAAAAACCTTTCCTTCAATAAGATTCTTGAGTAATTGATTGTGACTACCAAAGCTCTTATTACAATCATGTTGAATTAGGTATCTGATATCATTTAGATCTTTACAATGTAATCTTATGAAATCATGTTTGACATTATGATCCTTCAACATCTGTTCAATCCACACTAGTTGAGAATAACCTCTCATTATTCCACCATGCTCATATTCAACAGTAATCAAACTGTTTCTTAAGAAGAAACATCCATCAGTGCTATTATCCAACTTTTCCTTGCAGAATTCTTTCATGCTGAAAAAGTAAGACACGCCATAAAAACTGATTCTAATGATGTAGTTTCAGATTTTCCTTTTTTGAACAATAGGATAATCCTTAGTTCAAGGTTAAAAACAAGACATGAATTTGATATTTTCTTATTGACTTTAATGATGTCTTCTTCATTGAGGTATCTTGAAATCGGTTCCTTGGATTGTTGTATCTGACCTGTAGTAGAGAAAAATTTGTTGTCTAGAGAACTCACTGATTCAGTGCTTGTGGATTAACATATTACCTCCCTTACTTCCTTATCAGTCTGCACACATGATGTTCCAACATTATCTTCAACATGCATCATTTGCTCAATATTTGAATCATCAATTACCACACTGATAGATTCCATTGTCATTCCAGTCCCAGAGTTAAAAAAAATCTATAAGCTCTCCTACTTGAAGAGTAACCCAGAAATACCCCTTCATCCTTTATGGGATCCTTCTTAATTTTTATCTGTATCCCTTTCTTCCTCTCCATAATTCATAAAGATTAGTTGAAATACCTCCACTCAAGGTGACCCTGTTATGAATATAGCATGTGGTATTCATAGCTTCAGCTTAAAACTCCAATGTTAATTTCTTAGCATAAAGCATGACTCTAGCTGATTCTTGTATATCTTTAGTCTTTTGCTCAACAATTCCATTTTGCAAAGAAGTGATGGAATAAGAGAACTAATGATTAATTCCATTAGAATCACAAAATTCAGAGAATTTTGCATTCTCAAACTTCATGTCATGTTCACTTCTAATCTTGTCAATCACACTATTTTTCTCCTCTTGAATACTTTGACATAGATTTTTGAAAACTTTAAAAGCATATGATTTTTCTCTAAGAAAATTCATCTAAATATACCCAAAAAAGCTAATTAACTCTGTTTGGTAAAAAAAATACATATAAAAAAATACTTACTCTATTTGGTAAACAGGCTGATTATCAATTGATAAATTAATTTTTTCAACATTAGAGAGAGAGAGAGAGAGAATAAACAACTTAGAGTGTGAACTATAAGTTCAAATGAACAATTTGAAATGAAATTATTATATTATTTTGATCCTCAAAGTTCAAAACACAATTCATTTGCAAAATTTATGAAACAAATAATCATTTGCTAATACTCCACTCAAATTGGATTTTCCTATTGGATAATCAAACAATACAAATGAGTTGTAGCCGCTCCTGAAGCGTGGTAGGAAAATCGGTTTCAATATTAAAAGTCTTCTACCAAGAAGATGACCCAAGTGAGGATATGAAAATTCTAAAAGAATATTGACATAATTTATTTTTCAGTTCCAGAAGAACTACTCAAATACTTGAAATATGAAATAAAGAGATCTCGATAAATTATGTCATGGATGAAATATAATGGAACCGAAATTAAGATAACCAAATAAAGCCGACATTGACAATGTATTTGTATACAGTATAGCGCTAAAGATTATAATCGATAATGAGGATCATGAAACAAAGTCTACCAAAGATTGTAGACAAAGTAAGAATTGGCGAAAATGAATATATTCAATTGAAGAAGAATTAAATTCACTTTACAAGTGACTTGATTTTGGATCTGTAGTCCAAACGCCTTAAGGTGTAAAACTAATGGGATATAACTGAGTTTTTGTGAAAAAGCAAAATATGAATTGTATAAAGTTTGATTTGTTACTCAATGATTTTCGCAAAGATCTAAGATTGATTTATATGAAACATATCCACCTGCAGTGGATTTAATTAATTTTTCAATATTTGATTAGCCTTGTAGCACATGAAGGGTTTAATATGAATATGATGGATGTTGTGAATCTTATTTATACGGCTCACTTGATAGTTACATTTACATGAAACTACCTAAAGAGTTTAATATATCATAGACACATAATTTTGGATATGGAGAAAGCTACTCCATAAAATTGAACAAGTCTCTTTATGAGTTAAAACAATATGGACACATATGGTATAACCGTCTTAGTAAAGATTTACTAAGGGAGAGAGATATACAAAATAATTCAAAATGGCCTTGTATTCTTATGAAAATATCTGGAAAAGAATTTGATATAATAGATATCCATGTGGATGAGATAAATATTATTAGAACTCTCGAAGAGTTTTCAGTAGCTATAAATTGTTTAAATAAATGGTTTGATGTGAAGGACTTGGAAAAGACAAAGTTCTGACAAGGTCAACATTTAGACAATGGAATTTGCATACACCAAGAAGGCTATATAGAAAAAGTGTTAAAAACATTTGTATATGGACAAATCTCGTATGTCGTGTACCCCGGTGATGTTAGATCGTTGGATGTGTAAAAGAGTCTTTTAGACCTCAAGAAGAAGATGGAAAATGAATTGGTCATGAAATACCATATCTCAGTGTAATTCAAGCACTGCTCTATCTTGTTGTATCAAGTACTATTACTTTATTAACAAGATATAGTTCTTCGTTGACACAAAGACATTGGAACGAAGTCAAAATATACTTCGTTATTTTAGGGGTAAATGGACATGAGTTTATTTTCTTCCAAAATATCCAAATTATATTTAACAAATTATGTAAAAATAAGTCACTTGTCAAATCTACATAATGGTACATTGCATAAATTGTTTGTCAAATTCTCATAATGGTACAACTATTTCTTGGAGACCTGTAAAACAAATCACAACAACAACTTCATTAATTATGAAGAATTCTTTTTGCATTACATAAGGCAAGTCAAGAATGCATTTGGTTGAGATCTCAAACTCAACACACACAAAAGACTTATGAGTTAACTTTTAAAATAAAGAAATACAACAGCCATATATGAAGATAACACTACATGCATTACTGAATTGAAAGATGATTATATTAAAGGAGATAAAAGAAAACACATTTCTTCAAAGTTCTTTTCACCCGTGATCTTCAGAAAAGTGGTGATATAAGCTCCAACAAACTTGTTTATGTGATAATCTTGCAGACTTTTCACTGTAATATATTGGTCTTCATCATAAAAGAAATGATCATTCAGCTGAGGGAGAGAAATTAATTAATTCAGCTGAGGGGGGAAGTGAAGTTTTCTTAAAAGGATATGTACTCTTTTTCCTTCACTAGATTTTTTTCCTCAGGGTTTCCTCTAGAAAAGTTTTAACGAGGCAAATTCAGAACAAACATCCAAGGGGGAGTATTATAAATAATTGATGATTGTCTTCCTATAATTTTCTTTTTTATTTGTGATAATCTGTATTGATTAGTAATAAGGTAGTTTCCTAAAAAAAGAATATAGTACTATTTTTCCTTCACTAGAATTTTTCCCATTAGATTTTTTCTAGTAAGGTTTTAACGAGGCATATTCTTTATGGACATCCAAGAAGAGTGTTATAAATGGTATGCTTATGGATGTCCATCAATTATGAGATTTCGATTGATTTTCTATTTATTGCATATGTCATATAAATATGACTCATATTATACTTGAAACCAGTGTTTTAAAAACCGGACCGGAGATCAAACCGGTGAAGGTACTGGGTCACTGGTTTATTGGTTGAACCATTGGGTCACTGGTCGAACCGCATGACTAAACCGGATTAAACCGGATGACTCAGTTGATTAAACCGGCCTTTATAACAAAATGATATAGGTATAAAACTTGTCGAACCAGATGACTCAATCTCTACAAAATATAATTAGAACTAATTTTTTTTTAAATATCATTTCATAAATAAATTCACAATTTGATAATTTAAATTTAAATTTTAAATATTTTAAATATTTTAAAAATATCATATCATAAATAAATTTACAATTTGATAATTTAAATTTAAATTTTAAATATAAGTATCATATATAATAAAATAGTACAAAATTACAAAGTATAATTGCAACATAGTATAATTGAATAATTTATAACAAAATAATTTTATTATCTACTATTTAGTTTCAAGGAGTAAAGATTATTTTAATATTAAGATATCCTTCTTCAATATCAAAATTATCTACAAAATCAACCGTATCAACAACATTTTCTTTGTCAATAATATAATTAATTAATTTTATTTTTTATTTAAATATAATATTTTAATAAAATAATCCAAATAAATAAAAAATTTTAATTGCATATTTTTTAAAAAATTTAAAAATTTTGAATAAAAAAATTTAAAAAATTTAAAAATACAGTTGAACCACCGGTTTTAGAAAACCGTCGGTTTTTCTGGTTTTCACCGGTTCTTGCCGGTTCTTACCGGTTCAACGACATTCCCGATCCAACTATTGAACCAGGCCGGTTACCTGGCCGGTTTCCGGTTCGACCGGTCCGACCGGCCGGTCCGGTCCGGTTTTTAAAACACTGCTTGAAACACACACTCAGAATATGAATAATAGAATATACTCTATTCTCCTATTTTCTCTTTTCTATTGTTTTATTTAGTTTCATAAAATAGCCAAAAAATTTGGTCACCGATATTTTTCATATATTAACTTTTATATAAAAATAATCTTTGAAGACTCAATTTTCAATCTCAAAACTTCAGTCGCTAAATCAATAACTGATTATATTTTATGATCATGGTTAATTCAACTGCTAAAGTGGTTAGTGAAATTCAAAACACGTGAGCTAATTTAATTTTAAACAAGTTAAATATCATTTTATCATAGTAATAATTGGTCATGTTAATATAATATATAATATATTTGACATTTTAAAAAAATGAGTTTGTATAAAATTATTTTTAATTTTCAAAATATTGTAACAACACAAAAATTATTTAAAAAATGTATTTAAATCCTTCAAAAGTTTCCTTTAATATAAAGTTGTAATTCCTTCAAATTAAGAGTTTTTTGATATTATGAAAAAATAAAACCCTCCAAATTAAAATCTTTCTAATCTTTCACTCAATTTTTTTTTTCTTTTCAAAATCTTCTTCTCTCTTTCTTGTCAAACTCTCAAACAAAACTCCTCAAAAAAAAAATATAAAAAATAAAAGTGAACACATAGGTACAAATATAAAGATACTTTTTATTTTATCAATATATCATGTCTATATTTCATCATATTAGGATTATTATATATCAAACTCTCTTATCTTATCTCCTCTATGACCACCAAACCTGCCTTTATAGAAATATATTCCTACATTTTGGTAATAACCAAGAACAACATGAGAGAATAAGTTAGTATACATAGAAATTATCAATGTTGAAATTGTATTATCCAATAATACAAACAATAGAAAGAATCAATGAGAATAGTAGGAATACTAATAATCCAGATAACAAAAGTCTCAAACCAGCTCAACAGTACTCACCTCCCCCACGACTTTATTAATTAAATTAACTCATCAAATACACAAAACACAAAGCAATGAATCCCTCAAACCAATTAAGCACTACTTCAAATTATTAACCAACCACACCATGACACAACCCAAGAGACACAAATTATTTTTCTTTAAAAAAACAAAAAAAGGTAGTTTCTTTTATTTATCTTTTCAAAGAAAAATAAATTGGTGACCCCATAAACCGTTGGCGACAGCTGTATACCACCAAGAATTTTCAATAAAGACAGACATGCTGTCCAACAAAACGGGCAGCAACAAAAAGAGTCCGGTCAACCTGCCCGTCTTTTTTCCCTGCCCGTAACTATATAAAACCAACTATAACCGCACTGTGTTTTCCACCCACTGCAACTACAACCACTAATCTTTTTCTGTTTCAAAATATTCTCTAGCTTTAAAACAATGAAGATGAATGTTTTTGTGGCGGTTATGGTTGCTTTGTTGGTGATAGCTACAAGTGGTGTTTCAGCTGCTGATTCACCAGCTCCTAGTCCTGCTTCTGATGCTAGTGTTCTTTTCGTTCCAACTGCGGTTGCTTCTCTAATTGCTCTTGCATTTGGGTTTCTCTTTTGAGGATTAAACTATGTGGAGTTTGGTTTGTGCATAGGATTTTGTGTTTTTGTTTTCACTTCATTACGGTTTGTGAGGAAGTGAAAATGATGACATGATTAGGTTTGTTTTGAAATATGAATTATTATTATTAATGATTTTTTATCATTCATATATTGTTATGTAACACATTCATTTATCATTGTACTTCCTTGCGACATGTAATATTAATATGATTTGTTTGCTTCTTCCATTCATTGGACTTTTATGATTGATATAAGAGAAACGATTCTAATCAAATTTTGTTTCTACTAAAAATTGAATTTAAATAGTAACCGAATACATTCTACTTTCCTTTAATGTAGGTTAAACTACACTTTTTATTTATTTGTCCAAATTATTTTATATTGAAATATGAAAAATAAAAAATCTTAATTAGAAAATAAGAACAAAATCAATTACAATAATAGTGGTTAGAGACTTAAAGTTAAAGGATTGTACAAAAACTTGTAACAATATTTTTATGCATAAAACATTCAAAAATTGTTTTATATTTATTGTTTATTAAAAAATTCATAGCAATAAATCAATTTTTTATAGCAATAATCAGGTATTAGAAAACATACATCAATAATCATGTTTTAGAAAAAATGACCCAAATAACTGGGTTTAACATTTAGGCAAAGTGGATACGTCATATCATTTGACGCATGAACCTAAAAATGCAGATAAGTATCATATGAGATGACACATAGAATGCTTGTAAGTCATGTGAGATGGCGTGTCAAGTATCAACGTAATTTTTATGAGGAGGCGTTATATGCATAAGTGTATATTCGTTTTCTGTAAATAAAACCACATTCTTCCACCATTCTTCACACATCTTCTCACTCTCTCTAATTTTTTGACCATGACATCCAACATAATTTTCACAAGAGATGTGTATGTTTGTTTCTTGGCTACTAAGTCCCGACTAAAATGAAATTTTGGAACATCCATTCCATGGAGCATCTTAAGAGAGAGTTGATATGATGGTTAGATAGAGACATTCAAAGAAATGTCACCCCACTTGCGACTGGAAAACCTCAACGTTGGTGGGAGGATGTTAAAAAAGACAGAGACGTAATGGTGATGATGTATGGATCAGATGAAATTGTTTTGGTAGTTGTAATTTCTTAGATATTTTGTTGTGTTAACTAATTTTATTCGTTATATGTATTGTTGTTTTAGTCTTGATGGAATTTTATTTCTTGTTTGCGTTCAGTTTGTTGTTGTCAATCTTCTTAATGAAAATTAAGTTCAGTTCATATCTAAAAATAAATTACAACGTGTGCATACAATTTTTATGTTGTCGACCTTATAGCACGGGTGTGACAATTTTTTCCGATTGTGTCTGACTTGACGACATATACCATATTTTCTTTCTAGCTTGTCAAGCACATCCATTTCAGTTGTAATACGCTTGCTTTTGGGATGATCCTTTTTCTTCCTTCGTATTTGGTCGTTGTGCCTTGATCCTTTTCATAATTTCATACAATCAACACAAATAAAAGATTAAACATAATAAAACTAGAACATTGGTCTCCTGTATATATGAACAATGGAAAACTTCCTCACATTTAAGGTAGGAGCTAAAGTGAATCATTTCATGAACAAGTAATGAAAATAATGAATGTCATGATAATTGTACATATTACAAGTTTCCTAATCATGTTATGTTATAGAAAACGTTAAACGGGTACCTTGCATGTGCCAACTTTGATTACCATCATTACCAAACAAATGTTTTGTTGAAACAATCAAACTTGAGCAATCACTCAAACTTCTTCAAGTTATTAGCCAAATGTTTGAAAACAAACAACCAACAAAAATGTTAGAAATTATTACTACTATGTATGCTCTAAATAACCTAGGCTAAAGTGGAAAAAAGGAGGTCATGTGAAACAAAATTTCCACTAGCCAACGCTACAGACTCCACTCAACTCGCGCAGAAAACCAAGGTGCGCTTAGCGGGCTAGACCGCGCTAAGCGGTAGTAGTAAAGAACAGAAAAACATAAATGCCTCTGAATTCATGACAAGCCTCCACTAACACCATACTACCTCAACTACAAAACTATATAAAATTTACATATGTTGGGATGCCTCCCAACAAACACTTATTTTACATCATTAGCTTGACGCCTTTATTGTACTTATCTAGTAACCTCTTCTTGTTACCCGACACTTTTCTTCTACGCGCGACCAAAAGCAAGTGTCCTAACCAAACATTTGAATAAACATTATAAAAATTAGAAAATACACAACAACATTTGAACATGTGATGGACAACACATATATACACACACTTGAACACAACAAAAACAAAAACAAGTGTGGAAAACAAATACAAATACACAAGTATGTAAACATATCCACAAATATAGACAAGTAAAAAATATACAACTGAAAATATACAATACATACTATATATACAAAGCTCAAAAACATATAAGTTATTCCGATACAATTCAATATCAAAACACTAATCTCCAACAATGGCATCATTTTGTTGTTACGCTAAATCAACAAGCAAAAGTAAGCAGTTTTATTATCTCTACAAATATTAGTGTGAGGGAAAGAATATCATTCAATAGTTTATGCATTTTTGAGTTTGGTATAAAATGGGTGTAAGCTAAAAAAATATAAACAAGAAACATTCTTCAGAGAGGAGAAACTTATCAAGCATGAGTTTGAACTACTTATCACAAACTTAAACCTATCGATCAATTATACTTAACCTACAATACTCATCAAAATTATCATGTATCTCTCGCACCAGTGTCCATTTCTGAAACACCTACCATATGTACCACGATAGAGGTTATGTCTAACACAAAGTTGCGAGAATAACCGTATTACTCGTGCCAATGATGTCTCGCAAAATACAAACAACACAGAGGCATTAGGCTTCGATACCCAAAGTGAATATTAGCTCTAAATCCATCTCTAGAATCTAGAAACTAATAGATGTCCATCCATAATCAGAATTTTTTAGGTATATGTCTATAACAACATAAATCTAAGCATAAAGCAAAAATATCAAGGAAGACATCAAGATTGATTTGCAAAGCAAGCTTTATACACTACCATGATAAAAAAATATACATAGGTTCAAAGTAAGCTTACAAAATATCCAACAAATAGATAAATACATAGATAGGGAGGACAAAGAGCCAAATATCTCACGGGTTGTCAACTCAGATTGATAAGAAATCTGACTCAAGATCATCTGTATGCAAGATCTGTTGTTGTTTTATAGCTTCTCTCTACAGAAAATGGGTGGTGATGAATTGGGACAAAAAAATACCCAAAACGTAACCCTAAAAATGAAAGAAAATATATTTATACAAAACAGAAAATAGCATATCATTCTAAGAGGTCTAGGTGCGCTAAGTGGACTGCTCTTTATTTTACACGTTAAACCACCTAAACCGCGTTAAGCAGGATTTGCGCACTTAGTAGGCTAAAAAAACATTGCCTTGAGGAAAACTTCTAGTAGTGCACTACAAGGCGGGCTTAGCGGGATTGACAAAACTTTTATTCTAAAAACGCATATTTAAAGTTGTGCCTTCGACACTTTATTGCTCAATGCTCCAAACATTTACCAATACCTACAAAAGAGAAGAAAATCTCAAATGATACACTAATTACACAAAAACACAATTATATAAAATATGTACAAATATACACAATATGTACAAAATTATATACAAAAATAACTACAAAATGGCACTTATCAGACATCAACATATATTAGTAAAATGGTAAATTTATGCTCTTTAATTTTGGTCAAAATAGAATGATCTGCTTGAGATCGCTTGTAGTGGAAGGAAAGAAATAAAGATTAGAGCTTAGGAAATCATTGCTTTCTAGCTTGTTTTACTCCATAAATGGATTTTGTTGTTTTCAAACTTGGTTAGGAGTTGATTGAATGAAGCCAAGAGAAGGGGTCATTTAAACTTCTTCATGAAGATCCCCATGAAGAAACGCATTATTGACTTCAGGCTGAATAAGGTTCCAGTTTCTAGAAGCATCAGTGGCTAATAGGAGTATGAAAATTATCATTTTAGAAATAGGAGAAAAATTATCTATGTAGTAAATGCCCTTAGTTTGTGTATATTCTTTTGCCATCATATGTCATCTGTGTCTCTCAATTGAACCAAAACGTGTATCTTAATTTTATAGACCCATTTACACTCTATAGGTTTCTTGTTAGGTGGAAGAGTAGTCATGGTCCATGTATTGTTGTCTTGTAAGGCTTAAAGTTTAGTTTGAATGGCTTGTTTCCAACTCTCCTCTTGAGAAGCTTGTTTGTATGAGGTATGTTCAACTTGAGAGGTGATATTAAAGATGTATTTGTTGTAAGAAGCATGAAGATGAGAAATTTTGAGGTAGTTTTGAACAAGGTAATCTGGTGTGGATATGTTAGTGGATTGAGAGGAAATTGTATTATTACAAACAAAATCTTCAAACCTTTTAGGTTTATGTATAGTTCTGTTGGAGATTCGTGACATAATGGGAAGAGTTTTCGTTGTGTCATGAGGTGAAGGTGGAGTGGGGATATGTTGAGTATTTTGAGTAGGTTGATTGTTGTTTTGAGTAGGAAAGGTTGGTGAGGCTTATTGTGTTGATAAAAAGGATAGGTTGGGGGTGATGGTGGGATATTTATATAGTAAGAAGATGTTGGATAAATGGATTGGTATGGAGGAATGTCAAGAAAAGGTAGTGTGTAGTCAATAATTTTGCTATGTTGAGGATTTATAGTGGAAGATGGCATAAGGAAAGGAAAAACATCTTCGTAAAATTGAACATTCCTATAGATAAAAATATTTCTTGTGTTTAGATCCATGACAATGTAGACTTTGATTCCTTTCCTAAACCCAATAAGGACATATTTTATGGCACAAGAATCAAACTTTTGGCCCCCTTGGACAAGGGGGGAAGCAAAGACCAAACAACCAATGACTTTAAGGTTAATGTAGTCAGGTGATGTTTGAAGAATAAACTAATAAGGAGACTTGAAGTTGATGACATGTGAAGGCAATATGGTCATTAGATAGACTGCATGACTGATAACATTGTTCTAAAAGAGATTTAGTAGATTGGATACGTGCCACATTCAGAATATGTCGATGCTTTCTCTCTACAACAATATTTTAAGGACTTTTTACACATGTCGTTTGGTGAATGATTCCCTTTCCCTTGAAATATCTATCCATGAGAAACTATTTGTCATTATCTGATCTGATCTTCTTTATTGTTTTGCCAAATTGAGTGTGAGCCAAGTTGATGAATTGTGTGATCAAGGGTCCTGTCTCAGACTTGTTCTTCATGAGAAAAGCACAAGTGTGTCTTGTAAAGTCATCTATAGTTGTTAGGAAATAATAATGGACATGGACATGGACAAATGAATGTGTGAGAGGACCCCAAATGTCTATGTGGATTAATTCAAATGAAGATGTAGTTTGAATATGACTTAAAAGAAAATAAAGTTTAGTTTGTTTGGCATAATGACAACAATCACATATAGATTTGATATGATCACATACAATGGATAATATTTATTGAATAATTTTGAGTGCACTATGAGATAGATGACCAAGTCTATGACACAAAAGACCAAACCTATGTTGAACATCAGAATTATATGGATGGATTCTTGGCATAAAATGTACAGATTATTATGAACATTGGCAAGCCCAATCATCTTTAATGAAGGTTGCTCCTAAATAATACAAGAACAATGGGCAAAGATGAAATGACAACTATTATTGGAAGATAATTGGCATGTATAAATGAGATTGCAATTAAATGTAGGAACATAAATAACATTGTATAAAGTTAAATCAATATTTAATTTAATAGTTCCTAAAATTGTTGATGAGACATGGTATCCATTAGGTAATTTGATGATAATAAGGGATATATTATGATGAGAATATAAGAGTTTAAGAGAGAAATAAATGTGGTTAGTGGCTAATCTTTCAATAATACACTTATGGTTTGAAATAAAATACTTGTGACATTAATATAGGGGTGAATCAAACCTTAAGAGGATGCATTGATGATGTGAGAATCAGAATAAGATGCATATTTCGTTTTGTTGATCAAGGCAATGATCTTGTTGTACATGTCAAAAGTGTCCAATTTGTTGGGAGATTCATCAACATGATTTGTTGGTGGATATTGAGCCTCGTCACTTGTACCAACATTGTTGGATGAGCTAACCTTATATTTAAACTTGAAGCCCGAGGGAAATCCATGTTTGAAGTAGCAAGAATCAAGGATGTGCCCAATTTTACCACAGAAACAACAAACTTTGTAGTTGGATGAAGCTTTGCCTTGAAAATTAGTTTTCCTCGACCTTTGCCTTATTTGTGAAGAAATCGGCCAATAGTTGAAGATAAGTTGGTGTTGGTCAATAAAATCTTGGAAGATTTAGAGGAAATAGAAGATGATAGTTGTATTTCTTGTTGTAAGATAGATGAGAGAACTTTGGTAACATCAGGGAGAGGTTCAATCATTAGTATATGTGATTTAACATGGTTGAATTCATCATTCAAACCTTTCAAGAAACAAATCACATAATCCATGTTACATTGCTTCTTGATGGTTGTATTGGCTTCATATGTACAATTTGGAACAACCCTAAGAGTTTCCAAATCTTCCCAAAGAGTTTTTAACTCATTAAATAAAGTAGTAACTGATTTGTCACCTTTCCTTGTGGAATGAATGTGTTGTAGAAGATCTGACATATGAAAGTGTTCGCTCCTAGCAAACTTGTTTTACATATATGTCCATATTTGTGAAGCGTTCTCAACATAAATCGTGCTTTGGGCAATAACTTCAAAAATAGGTGCAAAGATCCAACCAAGGATAATGTTGTTACATCTTTCACACATCAAAGAAAGGATCATCTTCTTTAGGTGCAAAGAGCTTTTCATTAATGAACTTGTTGTTCTTGCTCAAGAGAGCTTTTTTCATCAAGAACTGCACCAGGGTTTTCTGCATGATGAAGGTAGCATGGGCTGGATTGATCAAGGGTTGAGGTTCTTTTCGAGTTATTGTTTGTGTTCTTATTGTTGTTGTTGTTTGTATTTTGTGTGACAGAGATGTCATCGTGATTGACCTCTATTGTTGAAGCTCAAAGGTAGAGATAGTGAAAAGCTAGAAGAAGAAGCATCTTTTAGTTTCATACTACTAATACCATAATAGTGGGTGTATCCAAGCAAAACTCTTCATAAATTGTTTAAACATTTTAAAATTTTAAAAATATTTTAAGCATGTGTTAAAGAAAATAATATCAATTTAATATATAAATATTTATTGTATGATATTAGTAAATATATTTAAATAATTATTTCAAAATAACAATTTATTTTGTAAATATTTATTACATGAAGTTAGTAAAAATATTTAAATTGATATTGTTAAATATGTAGTTGATATTATTAAATACGAATAAAATTTTAAAATGACTAAACATATTTTAAAAATTCAATCACATTTTTAACATATTAAATATGAAATAAATTAGTATATTTATTAAATAAATATTAAATATTAAATATCAAATTTTAAAATGTGCTATCATGTTTTAAATCATTATTAAATAGTGTATTAAATATTAAATAATATTTTTAAATAATTATTTATTATATTTCAAACATGAAATGAATTTTCACGTACTAAATAAATTTTATTTAATATAAAATAAAAATCTATCTACCATCAATCCATTAAAATTGAATGGATATAAACTCTCATTAATGCCCTTTCTACTTTTTTTCATTTATCAACCACATAAGGCTAAAACTCAATCAATTAATCAATAAATTAAATCCACGCGTGATCTTTATAAAATATTATATTCTTCTTTACCTTTCACCGATCAACATAATTCTTACGAGACTCATTTACCATAAACCAATTAACATTTATTTTTTCACTTTCTAATAACTAATCAGAATGATTTTTCGCATCACTTCGTTTGGTCGGAAGTAGATGGAGGAAAGGGAAGGGGAGTGGCCGGAAGATTTATAAATATATTTGTTTGGTTCATTTTTTATAAGGGGAGAGGAGGGGAGGGGACCGGGCCCAAAAAACCCATATTTAAATGGGCTCAATTTTTACTACCCAAGCCCAATCCTGTTTAGGCTGCAGGCTACCCGGTCCTAAACGAGTCCATTTCTTAAAAAATTAAAATTTTCTCCTTATTTTTGTAAGTAACCATACAATTGCATGTAATAATACTTATATATATATATATATATATATATATATATATATATATATATATATATATATATATATATATATATATATATATTAATCTCATATCAAGTTAAGATTTATAAATAATTCATATAAGTTAACAATTAAAATATAAAACAACACCTTAACTTAATTCAAATTATCCAAAATACATCACAAATTATTCAATGTAATACATAAAAATAAATAATTGTTCTAACAAATTTTAAGTTATAAATATTCATGACAATTATAATGTTATAACAATTATAACAACATATTGTTATCAAAATTTTATAACAATTATAATTTGGAAAGGATAAATTCTAATTATATTTTTAAAAAATCGGGTCGGTGGGCTACCCATCATCCATACGGGTTGTCCCATATGTTTTAGGGCTTTTTAGGATCGGGCTAAAAAAGGTCCGGAAGTAAATGGGCTAAAAAAATAAGGCCCAGGCCCTAACTTTTTTCGGACCAATGGGCCGGCCCATGGGCTTTAGCCCACTTTGACAGCTCTACCTAATAGAATAGACTTAATAGCTAAGTTATAAAAACAACTAGAAATACTAAATTAACTTTCAATATCATCCCTTAATTTAGAATTTCCTAATCAAAACTAACAACACCATCTTCATCCATAAAGCGAAGAAATTGATTCGTCTTGATTGCCGTAGTCAGAATATCTGCCAATTGCTTATGGATGCTATAGTGTGCTACTTCTAGTACTCTATTCCGGACTTGACTTCTCATAAAATGATATTTTGTCTCAATATACTTGTTTCTCCCATGTAGTATTGGGTTCTTTGTGAGATTGATTGCATGCTTGTTATCAATCATCAACTTCAGAGGCTTATCTACTTTGATCTTCGGATCCTGCAATAAATTCAGAAACCACGCAGTTTGACATACAACCACAACACCTACAATGTACTCGACTTTACACGTTGATAGAGCAACAACGTAATGCTTCTTGGAACACCAAGAAATAGGTCCTCCCAGAAACTTGAACAAGACTCCATAAGTACTTCTTATATCAACTCTATCTCCACACCAATCAAAATGAGAGTAACTCACCAACTCTGAATCTGCATTGTTTTCAAAAGGGAATAGTACTCCATAGTTCAAAGTTCCCTTGAGATACCTTAGAATCCTGACAGGAGCTTGGTAATGGGACCACTTAGGTTTACTCATGAAGCTACTAACCATTCCTACTGCATAGAAAATATCATGTCTGGCATTACACAAATACCTTAGAGAACCAACCAACTATTTAAAGTTTGTAGCATTCACATCTTCACCCTCAGGATCAGAATCCAATTTATGATTGGTTTCTGATGGTGTGACATTAGTCTTACAGTTCTGCAGCTTAAATCTCTTTAGAAGCTCAAGTTCATACTTCAGCTAATGTAAAATTATACCATTCTCAGAGTACATAATCTTCATTCCTAAAAAATATACCATATTTCCCAGACCTATCATCTCAAACTATTCATCAACGCCTCTTTGAACTTGGCTATATCATCTGGACAACTCCCTATAAGCAATATGTCATCAACATAAAGACACAACAGAATCATATTGCCTCCAGAATCTTGTACATAAACACCATATTCCATCTCACATTTTGGAAAACTCTGTTTCTTGAAAAATGAATCAATCTTCAAGTTTCAAGTTCTAGGTGCTTGGTTCAATCTATACAAGGCTTTATTCAACTTGTAAACCACCACTTTCTGATTCTTTTTCACAAATCATGGAGGTTGTGACACATATGCTTCTTCCTATAATGGACCGTTCAGAAATTATGATTTCACATTTAGATGCATCAGAAGCCAATTCCTATTTTCCGCTAAAGCAATCACCAGTCTGATTGTTTCATGTCTATAGGCGCAAACACCTCAAAGTAATCTAGCCCCGATTTTCGAAGAAAATATCTAGCCACTGGCCTTGCTCTGTGCTTGCCAATTTATCCATCTGGCTTAAATTTCATCTTGAAAACCAATATGACGCTGATGGCTTTCTTCTCTATTGGAAGCGTAGTCAACTTCCAAACCTTGTTTCTTTCTATAGCCTCAAGTTCTTCTTTCATGAAGTTCAACCATACTTTCTTCTTGAGGGCTTCTTCAATACCTAATGGTTTAGATTCTACTAACATGGCATACTGAATGACTTCTCCCTCATAGTTACCTTCGGTGTCTCGCTACATGTCAAACTCTACAAATTGTCTTGGTGTTTGTCTGATTCTTTGCGGTCTCTGAACTCGTTCTAAATATTCTCCAAAACTCGGGACAATGTTAACTTTTAGACTTTTTCCAGAAACACCATCTTTAGAAACATGACCATCGTCAGAGGCTAGACTTATTTCAGAAGCTCCTCCTTCAGAAGGTCCACCTCTAGAAACATGATTTCCACAAAAGACATGATCATCTCCAAAAGCTTGTCCTGCAGAACCTACGCCTTCAGAGTTTTTCCTTCCAGAAGCATGACCACCACCAGATTCTGGATCATCATCAAAATTTGGGTCAGAATTAGATTCACTATCTGACTCATCTTCAAAGTCTCCAGAATCATCTTCTGACTCTAAATCTTCTTAAGAACCTTCTAAAATATCTTCATAAGTTATCTCTAGAGTTGGTACTACACCAGAAATGGATCGGGACTTACTCAAATCCCAACTTTCTGACTCTTTCACAATGACATCTCTGCTGACTTCAACTTTATTAGTTTCTGGACAATAAAGCTTGTACGCACTTGTACTGTGGTACCCCACCAGTAACATCACTTTGCTTATATCATCTAGCTTCAATCTTCTAGCTTCAGGAACATGTTTTTAACATACAGAACCAAACACCTTCAGATGACTAGCACTTTGCTTATCTCCAGTCTAATTATCTAAAGAAACAATTTCCTTCAGTTTCTTCGTTGGACACCTGTTGACACATATGCTGAAGTGACAACAACTTTTCCCTATAAGTTGTGAGAAAGATTCTTCTCTTTTAGCATGTTTCTCGTCATATCAAGCAAAGTATGATTTCTTCTTTCAGCAAGACCATTGTGTTGAGGAGTATAGGGAGCGATAACCTCATGCTCAATTCTATTCACACCACAGAACTTTAGTAATTCTGTAGACTTATACTCACCTCCACCACCCGTTATGAGAATTTTTAACTTCTAACCATTTTGTTTCTCAGCCTTCACCTTGAACTTCTAGAACTCGGTAAACACCTCATGCTTAAACTTGATGAGTGTTACCCAATCTCGCGGAATCAGAAAAATATGATTATGTTCTAATTTTTGTTCAAAATTCAACACGAATTCAAGAACCACAATCAATCACACAACGCCTCACTGTTTCATTCGTGTTTCTCGCGTTTCCCCGTGGATCCGAACTGGAGCTCTAGATACCAATTTATTGTTGCACAAGGTGATGAATAACAAAAGGAATAAGAGAATATATTTAATGCTCTGCAATGACGGCTCTAAAAGTTGTAAGAAAGATTGTATTAAATGACATCTACCACAAGTCTATTTATACACAAAGTGATCTGCCACATACGCCCTAATAGAATAGACTTAATAACTAAGTTATAAAAATAACCAAAAATACTAAATTACCATTCAATACTAACTTCTTTTTCTCCTATATTTTTTGTTGATTTATTCATGCAACACTAGACTTAAAAAACTACAAACCAATTGTTTTTCCCCCCTGTTTTTTTCACTTTATCTATAGCTCCTTCGCAACTCATTAAAATGTAATTCTAACTTAAACCAGAGAATTTTGACTAATTAAGAAAAATTACACTTACCTTCAATTTCAAAGATTTTTGAATATCATGTCTTTGTCTATATTATTTATTTATAAATTAATATCTTGATAATGTTGTATGTCTGATATATTTTCTTTGCATTATCAGCGTAAAGTGCAACTTTTGTTTACTGCATGCAAAACATCTTTTATTTGCATGTTATTCCTTTTTCTGAGTTTTTTTATAATTTTTTTTTTTTACTTTAGTAATTATTGAATTTGACTAAACGTCATCTACGAGCTTGCAAATTCAGTTGATAGAAGAATGAGTGTGTCAAAGATAGTTTAACATGATAAGAAAGCTAAAGTTGGAACTAAAAGAAAAATGTGATAAAATCTACCATGATTTTTTTCTTTAGTATAGATTTTATGTCAAAATGTCTAAGCATATTATATAAGTATTGGAAGTCATTTATGAGTATAACATAGACGCAAACTATCAATGTTACTTTTGGTAACACCCTAATTTCTACCCGGTACTTATAATTAAATCAGCATATAAAAATTCCAAACAACAATTAGGATGTCACATTTTCAACTTAAAACAACGACAATTAATCACATTCGGCACATACATATATAGCACAACATATTTGGATGAACCTCAAACAACCTGTATTAATCTTCTTGAAAAAAAAGCAACTTATTAATACTATGCAGCGAAATCACAATTTCAACTTATATCATAATGTCATGTTGATATTCAACTCACTAAACTTCCTTTATTCAGCAAAAACAACTTCAGCTTAGTATAAGACAACAATAAGTACTTTCATAAGCTTCAACTTTTAATTCAACATCTAAAGTAATAGCAACAAATGAAACAACAAAAGAAACGACTATCGTTCTTCCCCCGAGTGCTACATATCAGAGCGACAACACTGACTCGAACTAACAACAACTAAAACTCCGTTCTTCATTACCTGCACGTTACCCACATAGAGGCAACATCACAACAGAAGAGGTGAGATATCTAACAATCTAATAAGTTGTATGATAAATAATATATATTAGTATTCAGATAATGTAAATCACCACCTCGTAAATTATTCACACAACAAACAATCATAACATAATCATCAACGCAATTATAACGACAACAATTTATCAACACAACAACTCAAATATGCAACAATGAGATGCAACAACTTATTCAAATGCACATGCATGTGGTACTATTAGAGCAGAACTCCCATCATGTTTTCCATCAAGGCCAAGGCATAAGCCTTCATCATCATCGTGTTTGCCATCAAGGCCAAGTCATAAGCCTTCATCATCATCGTATTTGCCATCAAGGCCAAGGCATAAGCCTTCGTCGCAGTTTGTCAGTCTGGGTCGTCGCAAAGTATGCAAATGTATATGACTCAATGAATGCAACATCACACACAACAACAACAACAACAATCAATTAAAATCGCAATTAACATTGCAAGGCATACACCTACATCACCATTGTACCAATAAATAGAGGTACTCATCATCACTTCAACACTGGCCATAGGCCTACAACTTCATCAACGTATCTACAATAACTTATAACAACAACAACTCAACAACAACAACAACAACAACCTATTCAACAACAATAATTGTTTATCAGCTGCAACTTCGCAATTTATCAACAAAATCAATACAAGCAAACAACAACCAATTTCATCACAACCTGCAACTTCACAATCATTAACAACATCAATACAAGAAAACAACAACCAATTACAACACAAATTAATGGTTATGATTCTGCGTCTGAAACAATTTATTTATCGTTAACGCTATTTAATTATTAGACATTATCTACTAAATTAATTAATTAATTATCAGCTAAAAATTCTATTATTTTCTACTCTGCACTACTATCTATCCAACAGACACCGTCACTTCTATTTTAATCAACTAAATCCATCACTTCTATTTTAATACTAGCCCTGCTATTTTTACTGTTACTAAAATAATACTATCTTGTAATTACACATACTGACACCGTATAACTACTTTGTAATTTATTTTAATTAATTCTACTACCTAATTAAGCATGATGCTAACTTATTCCACTACAATTAGTACACAATATATATGTATATATAATAACATGTACTATGTATATATATGGTATAATAACATGTACTATATGTATGTAATATAAATAATAAGGAATATTTCAATATGCAGAAAGTATGTAAAGTAAGGAAAACAAATATAAAAAATGTGCCATGGTGTGATCTTCATCACAAAATATATGACGTTCATCACACCCTCCTTGGCCCCACACATGGCGTTCGACATGTCTTCCATTGTATGTGTGTGCCGTTCGACACTCCTAATCAGGGTGTGTCGTTCGATAACCGATTTCTTTCCTGCAAATGAGTTTCTGTTTCTCCAATTTTTCTGTATCTTCTCCATACTTCCACCGATTAATTTAACCACCACAATTTTATCATACATACATCAATCAACAATCACTAATTATAATTTTCCATTCACAACATCAATTCAGCAAGCAATTTCAACACAGTTTCAACACAAGAAAATATCACCTTCACAAACAGAACAATTACGAATGCATGGTAAATTTCCCATTACCCTAATTCCCATATACTACTCATCATACAACCCATTAAAAAATTAGAACCCCACCCTTAACTTATATTGAAGGCCGTTCTATGGAGTTCCGGTCAAATTCTCGGTTTGGCTTTCAGTCTGTAAATCTCTCTCGACGACAGTTTTTCCAAAAGCTTTATTCCTCCTCTATTCTAACTTCTCACGTACAACCTACTTTTCTCTTCCTTATTTTCTAAAAACCTTTTTCCAACAACCTAATCCTTATTATTTATATAAAATACTTAACAAATAATTCTAATATTCTTATTGGGCCTAATATTCACACACCACCTTTTACTACTTCTATCACCAAAATAAGCCCAACAATAATTCTAATATTACTATTATTATTAATCAATTAATATTATTATTAATATTAATCTATCGACTAATAAACAATTGATCCAATTAACGCCTGTTATAATAACACCGATAATTCACAATCTTCGACTAATTCCAACCAATATTTCCTTAAATAATTAATTAAATTTTCTGGGCATTACACTTTTTATTTAAATAAAATTTACACTATCAAAACTATTTTATTGTAAATTAAAAGAATTACCTTACACTTTCGCTCCTTCATTATTTTTTCATTTTCCACCTCATTTATTTATATTATTTTAACCAATTATATTCAAAATTCAATTTTTTTCTAATTTTTTCCACACTTTTGAAATTCAAATATTTTATTTTATCACACTTTTAAATTATCATTTAAGTATTTTAATAAAATATTATTGTAAAGATTATTTTTAATTATATATTTTTAAGTCTACATTTATATAAATATGAGTTTGAAAATTTTTATTATAGTTTTTACGACGTATTTAATCAATTTTATTTATTTTTTATTAATAAAAATATTAATTAGAATATTTTATAATTTTAATAAAATGAACAATTTATTTTATCACAAAATTTGATTTCCATCTCACAAGCCATTATATCATATTACCTATTTTATTTTAATCAACAATTATTTTTATTTGAAGGCAACTTTTTTATTTTTATTACAAACAAATATTAATGTTATCAATTCAATTTAAGAAGTAATCATTCTTTTACTTTATATTTTAAACATATTTTAATTACTATTCATTGATATCAAATAGAAAATTTTGAATATTATATATTGATATCAAATTTTTTAATAATAAAATTTTTTAATTCACGGGTCACTTGTAAGTTTAGAGTGCGCCTAAGAGGGGGGAAGGGGTGAATTAGGACTTTAAAAGTTTATTCGGTTTTAGAATACTTGTTCTTATTTTTCTGGTTTGGTGCATGAGTTTATAAATATGTTTCTTTCTTTTCTAGATTATGATATGTGATGAAAGCGATAAATGCGGAAAAGTAAAGAACACAAGGATGTATTTTGGTTCCCCTCACAGTCCGAGAGTACTCCAGTCCCCTTTCAACACGAAAGAGATTTCACTATAGTTAGAATGATTGTACAACTTATTCACACCAATGATGATGCTTACTATCTAACCTATAGGGAGATCAAAGGCTCTTGAAACCTTTAAGATCTAAACACTTAGTGCAAGAAGAACAAACTTCTTCAATGCACACACTTGCTTCCAACAATCCTGGACAACAAGGAAACAACAAGTATATTTGATTTATACAAGAGTTCGAATGAAGATGAATAATATATCAATCACTTGATTGATCTTCTCTTTCAATTTGACAATTCTCAATAGTATATAAGTGCTTAAGAGAATGTTTATGATGCTGAAATTTTCTGAATATCTTTGATAAAGAATGCATAAAATTTTCAATAAAAAATATGATATCAACTAGGAACACTTGCTTGAAATTTAGAGAATGAATGATTTGAAAATTGTAATGAAAGAGGTGGATTTGAAATATGAAAGTATATGGTTTATATAGCACCTTAATACCTCTTTGAAAGTGTATAAGTTGATGAAAAGATGTCATGATAAAAAGGTGCAAGTCCAAATTCATGCATGTAATTTTTCAAAGTATTTTGACACTGGTTTAGTGAGGTAACCAGTAAATTCAATGAGGTAACCGGTTACACTACTTTAACGTTTGCAATTTTTCAAAAAATTTGTTCAAGTAACCGGTTACTTGGATGAAGTAACCGATTACTTTACTGAAAGTTTGCCAAAAATATTTAAAACAAGTTATGAAAAAGTTGAGGTAACCGGTTACACTGAGAAAAATTTGCCTAAAACTTTAGCAAACCTTAGAGTAACCAATGCCAATCATTTCTAATACATATTTATGCATATGTATGAAAATAAATGCATTTCTTGAGCACTAATATATACTAAGGCATGAATTGGAAGCTTGTACCACAAATCATGAAGATTATCCATAGCCTTTGAAAGTGTAATCTTGATCCAATGCCTTAGATATCTTTTGTTCATCCTTCTTTGATCCAATGCATTTTGTCTTCATCAAAACAATAGAATATTTGGAGAAGTTTGATTTTACATTCTCCCCCTTTTTGATGATGACAACCAATGAAAATATTGAGAAGTAAATGACTTTGTATTTCTTGTCCTAAAATTGTGCATGCTCTCCCTATGCTGGTAACTCCCCCTAAATCAATGTCCTTCTTGAGACATGGAGTGAGTAGCTTGGCTGCACAAGATTGAACACAAGCAAGAAATACAAACACATACACAAACATCTTCTCCCTCTTTGGAATTATCAAAAAGGATGGGGAAAAGATAAGATATTAAAGATAACATAATTTTGATTTTTTTTTTATACTTATGAGTCTTATCCTTATCTCATGTGAGTGACTTCATCAAACATTCATTCTTGATGAACTTGAAGTCTTTATCACAAAGTTTCCTTTCTAGAATATTTTGCTTTAGTCCTTTCAACATAAAGTATATCTTCAATGGATGTGAAAGTTAGTGTGCTCCAACTTTGATTATGCCAAAAATTGTTCCTTTAAGGTATTCCCCATATTTGAAACAACCCTTGGAGTTTAGAATTAGATTTGAAAGTTAGCTTATGTCTCCCATCAAGAAGCTTAGAACCACTACTTATCAAAACACTTTAGATTTTAAGTGGTCCTCAAGACAACCTACAAAACAAATTAAGTTTAATTTGGTACCCAATGTGCTTTGGATCCACCATAGTTAGTTACCTTCTTAACCCACACATAATGATCATTTGCCATGCTAAAGTTTCTAACATAGCAAGCATTAGGTGCATGACCAACAATATCACAATAAAATCAAGTAGGTACAAAATTGCTTCTATATCTAGGAGTATAATATTTATTCTTAACATATCCTTTTCTTTTATGATAATAGTGAACTTTTTGTGCTTTATTCACTTTTTTCTTATTGGATTGGTCACTTGCCTTAAAAAATATAGTTTTACTAGTACATGGTTTGTTAACTTTTGAATAACCAAGACCACTTTTATCATTAGAAAATCTTTGTTTTCTGAGGACATTATCCAATCCAATTTGTCCCTTTTCATACCTTTCAAGAACCCTTTTTATTTGGACAATTTGAAAAGAAATTGATTCACACTCTTTGCATGTAAGATTTTGTTTTTCTTTTTCAAGAAAACTTTATTTTTCAATTTGAAAATCTTTTTCAATGATGTCAATATTTTCTTCAAGAGATGATATATGTTTCTTTTGAGTTGACACCTTTTTATACAAAATCTTACATTCGCTAAGTAGTTCATTAATAGCATTTAAAGAATCATTATCATAAGAAGATATTTAATTACTAACCTCTTCTTCTTCGACATCATAATGATGTGTTGCTATTAATGCAAGATTTACATGTTCTTTATCTAATGATGAACTTATTTCATTATTATCCCATGCTACATATGTTTTCTTTGGCCTTTTGTTCTTCTTTCCTTTGAAGTGGTTATTCTTCCTTTCAAGTGTAGGGAGTTCACTTTTGACATGACCTTTTTCTCCATATTCAAAGCATTTAATTTTCCTTGGTGGTGCTTCCACTTTAATGATATCCTTTTTCTTTTCTTTTCTTAGGAATTTTTCAAACTTCTTTATAAGAGCATCATCTTCACTACTAGTGGATTCATCCTCTTGATTTATATCATGATTTTTTATCCTTGTATTTATAGCAATGTATTTTGAATCTTTTACTTGGATTTCATGCTTTTCAAGTCTTGCAAGTTCCATCTCATATTCTTGAAGTTTTCCGAACAAAGTTGCGGAAGTCATTGTGGATAGATTCTTCTTCTCAGATATTGCCGTTACTTTTGGTTGCCATTCCATGGTTAAATATCTAAGCACTTTAAGATTTAATTCATCGTTATTTAAAGTCTTAACAAGTTCTTTTAAATGATTTGTCAAATGCCCGAATCTTTTCTACAAGTCGAGGATTGACTCCCTGGATTGCATTCAGAATAACTCGTACTCTTGACTCAATGTATTCAATCTAGATCTTTTAACTTCAGTGGTTCCTTCATGAGTTTCTACCAATATATCCCATATTTCCTTTGCCGTTGTGCATGTCGAGACACGAAAGAATTCATTCATGCTAAGTGCACCTTGAAGAAGATTAATTGCTTTCTTGTCATAGAGGAACTTTTTCTTATCATTGTCATCCCATGATCCTTTTAGCTTTGAATAACCAACACCATTAACAACCGCTGTAGGAACAAATGGACCATTTTGGACAGCATTCCATATTTCTTCTCCTTGCGCTTCTAAGTGATCCTTCATGTGAATTTTCCAAAAATTAAAGTATTCACCACAAAATAATGGAGGCTTTTTATTGCTACAACCATCTCTAAAGACCAGATTTTGATTTGCGGAAGCCATTATAGATCTATAGGAGCATGTTACCTATAACCTGCTCTGATACCAATTGTAAGTTCAGAGTGCGCCTAAGAAGGGGGTGAATTAGGACTTTAAAAATTTATTCGGTTTTAGAATACTTGTTCTTATTTTTCTGGTTTGGTTCATGAGTTTATAAATGTGATTGATTCTTTATTTTCTAGATTATGATATGTGATGAAAGCGATAAATGCAGAAAAGTAAAGAACACAAGGATGTATCCTGGTTTCCCTCACAGTCCGAGAGTACTCCAGTCCTCTTTCAACACTAAAGAGATTTCACTAAAGTTATAATAATTGTACAGCCTATTCACACCAATGGTGATGCTTACTATCTAACATATAGGGAGATCAAAGACTCTTAAAACCTTTAAGATCTAAACACTAAGTGCAAGAAGAACAATCCTCTTCAATGCACACACTTGCTTCCAACAATCCTGGACAGCAAGGAAACAACAAGTATATTTGATTTATACAAGAGTTTAAATGAAGATGAATAATATATCAATCACTTGATTGATCTTCTCTTTCAATTTGACAATTCTCAATAGTATAGAAGTGCTCAAGAGAATATTTATGATGGTGAAATTTTCTGAATATCTTTGATAAAGAATGTAGAAAATTTTCAATGAAAATTATGATATCAAGTAGGAACACTTGCTTGAAATTTAGAGAATGAATGATTTGAAAATTGTAATGAAAGAGGTTAATTTGAAATATGAAAATATATAGTTTATATGACACCTTAATACCTCTTTGAAAGTGTATAAGTTGATGAAAAGATGCCATGATAAAAAGGTGCAAGTCCAAATTCGTGCATGCAATTTTCCAAAGTATTTTGACACTGTTTTAGTGAGGTAACCGGTTACTTCAATGAGGTAACCGGTTACACACGCTGTAACGTTTAAAAAATTTCAAATTTTTTGTTCAGGTAACCGATTACTTGGCTGAAGTAACCGGTTACATTACTGAAAGTTTGCCAAAAATATTTAAAACAAGTTCTGGAAAAGTTGAGGTAACCGGTTACACTAAGAAAAATTGCCTAAAACTTTAGCAAACCTTAGAATAACCAATGCCAGTCATTTCTAATACTTATTTATGCATATGTATGAAAATAAATACACTTCTTGAGCACTAACATATACTAAGGAATGAATTGGAAGCTTGTACCATAAATCATGAAGATTATCCGTAGCCTTTGAAAGTGTAATCTTGATCCATTGCCTTAGAGATCTTTTGCTCATCCTTCTTTGGTCTAATGCATTTTATCTTCATCAAAACAATATAATATTTGGAGAAGCTTGATTTTACATCACTATCAATATAATACATATTTTATTTTAATCAATTAAATTTACATGATCATAGTTTATTTTACAATTAAGAAACTCATTTTAAAATTACATATGTATCTAAATATATTTTATATTTTATAAAAATGAATTTATTCCACTACAAAAAACTTCGCATTTAGTGACCGAATTAGTGATCGAAAAGGCTTAAAAATCGATCACTAAAAGGTTTTGCGACCGATAAAGCAACCATTAATTTTTGATTGAAGAAGCGCTAGTCGCTAAACTTTTGCGACGATTTCAACGACTATTAAATAGTTACCAAAATTTTGATCGGAATAGAGACCGAAATAGAAACTATTTTTAGTGACTGGATTTTCTAGTAGTGTCCGTGCGAACGCACGGATACCTTACTAATTATTGAAATAATAGTGTTAGTGAGAAGGGGAGAGATAAAATCGAAATAGAAGTGGAAGTGGGAGAGATAGAAAGATAATTAAAAAAAAAATTGCTTGAAATAATTAAAATATATTTTTATTAATTATTGCAAACATTATATGTTATTATAAATCTATATTTGAATGAATAAATTAACAAACAGAAAAAACAACTTAGCCAGGCGTTGCTTGTAGTATAAAAAGGTCTTGGATTCAAATTCTATTAGATTAAATATATGTTTTAATAATGATTCCTAAAAGGACGATGGAAACCAAAACAAAAAATATTGAAATATTAAAGATGAAAGCATTATTATATAATATAATAAAAAATGTTAATCATATAAAGTCATACTCTCTAATATCATGTTACATATAAAAAAAAAAAAAACACGATTTATTGACTCTATGCTACAACATAATGGGAAACAAAAAATTTAACTTTCTAAAATAAGAATGTTTTGATAGAAGTCAATGTCATAGCTTCTCCACTTAGTGGCTTATGTTTCTGATCAAAGACTTAGAAAAATGCATAAAAAATTACAGAAGTCAATGTCATAGCTTCTCCACTTAGTGGCTTATGTTTCTGATCAAAGACTTAGAAAAATGCATAAAAAATTACATATGGCTAGGAGACACATCTTAATCAAAATCGGCCGTTGTTTCATGAGAGAAAACTTGCACGCCTCACTCTCAAGGTGGTCTAGGGATGAGGTCTCTAATCACTCTTAATTAGGCCTCAAGGTTTTCTAGGACCATGTCAACTTTGAGTCCCTGAAATCCAAGGTTTTTTTATTTTGTGCAGGATTGCCTTTGGAGACTCCATCCTTACATGGTGCATCTTTTTCCTTTCTTTCCTTAACTTGTGCAACAAGTTTCTATTCCTCTAGACAAGAAGTTCAAAGTGGATATTCCTCTCCCTAAAGCCCATATAGTCAAAAAAGTTTATGTCAACCTCTTTTTGCGACTCGGACAAAATGCAACACCGATGGATCCTCAACCACTAATGCCTCAACCCGTGGGGAAATTTTTAGACATAGGAGTACATGCATGTTTTTTTGGTTGTTTTACCGAGAAGTTTTTTTGGTGCTCTATGTAATGAGTGATCTAGATCCGAGTTCTATAAAATTTTTAGGTTTAATAGTGGTGAATCACTACTATTTAGAAGGATCTAGAGTGATTAATTATTTAATTTTAATGTTATAAATAGGTGTTTGGTAAATGTAATTTTTTTCAATTAAATGAATAGAAAAAATTATTTTAGAATTCTTAGCATTTTATAGTGTAGTTTCTCTCTATTTCTATCAATGAAAACACTATTTATTATGAACATGCTTGAAGATGGTTCTTGCGTTGATTTGTTAACTTTTAGGTTAGACTTTTTGAAACCTTGGAATCTAAGAAACATATGGTTGAAGTGCAAAGCCAAGCTAAGGAACATGAAATATTTGTTCACTCACCATCTAAATACCTTTGGTCTTATTGAGAGATTTTAGTTTGGCCTCTTTCTCTCCTTGCTGGCTCTTTTCTTTTTCTTTTCCTTTTAATACATTCTCCTTTGTCTTAAAAAAAGAAGGAAAGGGTACTAGTGTTTTTTTTAACCATTTTTTTTCTTCTTCTTTTATAACATCAATTTTTGAGAAGTTGTTACATGATGAAATATTAAATTGAATAATATATAATTCATAAAATTAAATTAAAAGAGATATAACAAAATATAGGTGGAAAGTTTTTTCTAAAAAATGGGGAGATTTTTTTTAACATGTCACATCATCACTATACTTGTTAAAAGTTAACTTAAGTTTTTTATTTTATATATAATTGAGGTCCAGACAAACACTCTCGTATATGTTGGTTTGTTTGTTCTAATACTCATATGCCTAAAAATATAAATATCTTATTATTTTTATAAAATATATAATTTTATTTTAAACTACATATAAAATAAGAAAAGATAATAAAATAAAAAATGGAGAACAGTAAGTTTTTTAGCTTACTCTAAATTAGTAGTATAATTTTAAAATTGAGTCTAATTTAACGATTAATTATCAGTTTTATTTAATTAACCTCTAATTCAACTCAATTTAAAAAATTATAATTTAGAATAAAATAAAAATAATTATTGATCTCCACTCTAAAATAAAATAAACAAACATATAACAGATAATAAAAATATATATATATATATATATATATATATATATATATATATATATATATATATATATATATATATATATATATATATATATATATATATATATATATATATATATATATATATATAAGAGTCGGATCAAATGATATTATGAGGTCAAACTTAGCAATATGACACCACCGTTGAATTTAAAGTTATTATTATATAAATCATGTAACATCAATCAGAAATTATTTGACATGTGAACGAGATACATAAAAACTGACATTTTAAATTTTTTCATAAAAACCTGTAATTTTGATATTTTTTTAATATCAAAAATTTTTAATTTGTGTAAAATTTTATGTGCGCGATCTATATGATAATAGTTTTTAATCTAACAATAAATTTTATTATACGGACATTGAGTAAAGTGTTATCGGAGATATCATATTGCAAAGTTTGACATGTTATTGTAATTTGATCCGGACACATATAAATATATAATTCATATTATTGATATTTAAATCTTAAATGCTATGCAATTTTCAAAGCTTTTTCTTAAAAATATGTAAAAGAACCAAAAATAATACTTAAAGTGATTTTAAAAATCACAAAACTGACAAGTAACGGTTTTTTAAAGCACTGAATATATATATATATATATATATATATATATATAATTTGTTCATATTGTCACTTTTAAAATAATATTTAAATGTATTTGTCATAAAAATCACATTTTAAAAATTTTATCTAGATTTTTCTAACTAATAATTTGTCAAAGGATTTTCCAATTATTTTGCTTTGAGTAATATCCATTAAAATCTAAGAAAGATTCTCTCAAATGATATTCCAACCTCTTTTTATTCATGTTTTGAATGAGAATTTTTTTGGAATCCATGGCTATTGGCTGCCCCACATTCACATGGGTAACAACTCCAACGGGAGAAACACTTCTATGGTCACAATCACAAATCTAATTATTTAGGCAAACACTCATAAATAGAATAAAATAAATAAAGTTAAAAAGAAAAAAATTAAAATATAATTATTAATTTTAAAATAATTAAATAATATATATTTATGTGAGTGTGTCCAATAAAATTTTATTTGTATTTGTGCCTATATTAGAATCACCCCTCCAACGGTTGCTTCGTTCTATACGTGGTATCCAACACATAATTCCTATTGGAACCATCACATTCACATCATTTCACTTTCTCTTATTTATTCAAAACCACACCATTGTTCCAAAATTTTGACATTAACCAAATGAACTCCGTGTCTTGCTTGTACTCGTCATTGGTACTCACCATGCATACTCAAAAAATATCACTTTGTTTATATGTATCTGGTTCTTCTCCAGTCAGTTCCCTCTTGTTATTATTGTTGCTTTCATCACAATCGTTCATCTATAATTTGTCTCTTTTTTCAAAATTGTACTTTTTAGTTATTTAATTTTGATAAATTCTCAGTCATTGGATAAACATAGAAGAAAAGGTTGCACATAAAAAATAGGAGATAATCCATTTTCTTATTTACATAGTTTGGTTTCACCGACTTTATTACTTTCTCTCTTATGATAATTTAGCTCGTCTAGAAATATCTAATTTAAATGGGAAATCTCATCCGTTTATCTCTTAGATCTTATTGAAGAATCTAAAAATGTAAATTTATTATTGAATAATATAATATTTTAACTTTAAAAATTGAAAGAGCATTACTTTTTATTGGGAACTAGAAATGATATAGTGGAGCTCAAATATTGGATCAGACATTCGATGAGATAGACCAGACTTCCAATGCAATAGAAAAGGGAAAGATCTGCAAATTTAGCACTTAAATGTCCAAGTTTATGACTGAGTGAAAAGTACTTTGAGAATGACAATGAATTGATTACGTGAAATAACAGGGTCTATTCTTTATATAGTATGAGTGATTAAAACCGTCTGCATGTGATTCAACGACTTGTGTGGGTTGTCATTTGATTAGATCCAACAGTGAGAGATGTGATGAAGGATGTGATCGTGTGTCATCGGTAAGGATGATGGTCCACCTGTTTCGTGAACATTCTTCCTCAACATTTACTATTGAGTCCTCTTAATTGACTTTAAGGATGGATCAAAACCGTTCCCTTATACATAAGTCATAGAATGAGGGGTTTGTCGAGTTCATCCAGTCTGGCCTCTAGAAGACGAAAGTAGAAGATCCTTGATGGAACGTTGATGTCTTTAGAAAAATGTGTGTTAAATGTCTCCCTCGTGATTAGCACCACTAACAGGTATATCTCATCACATGCCCTTACGATTGACAATAATGAATCCTTCTAGTACTAGAGCATATGAGTTTTCTTGACCAATGTGTAATGAGATCTCTATCTTAGGTGGTGCCTTTCATGCTTCCTAATGTCGAAGGTCACATGGTTGATCTTCCTTGAGATAGATATAAGGAGTTCTAGGGTTACCACGTTCCCCTTTTTTCTCCATTTGTGAGTCTTTGGGAGTTTTCCCCTACATTTATAACCTATTGTATCTTTGCCAATCTCCTCTCATCAACCATTAACCTCAGCATACTTGTGCCACCACTTTTGGTAGATCATACATCGAGTGGGTTGTTGAGTTCATCTTTTCAAGATAACGCTTAAGCCCATACTTTCTCTGATTTTCATACTTGTTTGCTTTATTAGGGTTTTTGAGGAAGAAAGCCATGTCTTTTTAAGTATTTTTTATTCACATTTTGGTGATCACTCTTGCTATAGGAACTTTGGCGGGGTGCAAAGTTTATGTTTGTATCGACCCATTTCCTTTTCTTACGATCATTTCGTTCATGTGATTGCAACCTTTTTTGACAAGGAAAACTTCCAACTTATAGGCTAAAATGTGGCAAGAGACAACTCTGCTATATGGGTGTAGCAAGATACACTGGACATTGTTTTCTCCTTCATTGGTGAGGGAGACCTAGATCACATCTTTACTAAAATAGGTTCATCCTCATACTAGGGAGTGATTTCTCTTAAATGAGATAAGAAGATATGCATCAAGTATGATGGGTGTGTCATTCCTCTCCACAAATGCTTGTTTTCTTTGATAGGTTTCCATCCCCCTTTAATGAATTTGAAGTGAAATTTCTAAACTAACTAGTAATCACTACACCATAACTACACCCGATAAGCTAGTATTATATCAAAGTCTTCTAGTACTGGTGCAAATACAAGAAAGGTGTTCTAGCTCTAACATTTTTCTTCCATCTCTTTAAAGTCCAATGGAGTTCTGGTTCTGATGATTTGGCATGTGGTCAAGGTCTAATCTTCAAGAACAAGTGTTATCTCGTTAGCCTACTTACCGAGGTGGCTCATGCTAAAATCTTGAACATATATTTCTAGTTGCCTTATCCATGTTCTAACAAATTTTCCATGTTTTGGTACCAAATCCATTTTTGGGGGGATGTTGGGTCTTATGTCTATAAATTGGATGACATGTCCGAAAAAGAAACTTATATGAAGAGGAAATTGATAGCCTTATTTGGAGATTTTGGCCATGTTGATAATGTCACCCTTTTAAGGGTGACGTCGAGGAAACAAAAGAAATATTTCATAGAGATACATTTGTTAGTCAAAGCTACTTTAAATGAGGATATGTAGGTCATCTTTGGTGAGTAGTATAGGAGATTTGTTCTTTTTTGGAAATGCTTAGATTATTTACTATTGTCTTTTCTTAATTAGTCTCTACTTTGCAAATAAGATGAAATGTTATACCATGTTGCTTCAGAAGAGGATTACATATAGGATTTCCCTTTTCCCTACGGCTGCTGATGTTAGATAGGCTATTGGAGAAATCCTGCATACATGGTCTTTTATGGGTTTGGCCGCAGTTAAACTTCTTGTCCCTGTCCAAGTGGAAGTCCAGGTTTCTCCAGTCTGAGTTATGGTAGAGGGTGTTCTACTCTACGTACCGCTTGAAACCAAAATTAGACTTTTCACCGGGCCTATTTCTAGAGTCCTCTATGAGAGAGGTAATTATTAGAAGACTTTTGTAATCTGATTAACACTTAGGGAGATCTCACCCTTGTTTGTACTCAACATTGACGGCGACTTCATTACCACCTTTATTTTTTGCCCATCTGTTTTTGAAGAAGGATGAGGAGTTTTAGAATTATTTTTTTGAATAGGATTACACATATTTTTCATGAAAATTCAAGGGTTTTTGTCAAGAGGATTTGGCTGAGCAAGCATACCAAACCCGTCGGACGTCGACTATTTTGGCCTTTAGTGATGTCAGAAGGGGGGTGTTTTCTTGCATGTCCATCTTCAGAAGGAAAAATAAGTGCTTAAAGAATGTGTATGTGATCTTACTATTGAGTGAAACCGATATTTGGAGGAGGTCACTTGGACTGTTGGTTTGCTAAGAGAGATAGGGACCGAAGTGCAAACTTATGGATAACCTCAGTCAGATTTATCCTTAATTAAGGTGGCTCTTGCCAAGGAAAATAATGAATTAGAATCTTTGTGTAAGATGGTGAAGGATTTGGAGTTCTCTCATTGAAAGCCAACCATAATCAAGTCCAAATTAAGGTTCTTTACTCTAACAATGGCTAAATCTTGACTTCTAAAGAAGAGATTGAAGATGAAATATTAAGATTTTATGGAAACTTCCTAAGAACCTCAACTAGTAACCTTCAGGGCATAAACATTGTTGTCATGAGGCAAGACAATCAACTTTCCTTGGAGCAAAGGGAAAACCTTATATCTCAAGTTATTGTAGAGGAAATTCAAAAACCCTAAAGAGTTTAGACCTATATCTTGGTGTTCCACTATTTACAAATATCATATCCAAAATTATGACATCTAGGTTGGGAAAAGTCTTAAGCAACGTCATTCATAGAAGCCAGACATCATTTTTTACAGATAAACATATTCAAGACCACATCTTATTGGCTTATGAGCTTATCAAAGGCTATTGCACTTAAGGGGGTGTCCCCTCTTCTTTGTCATCATCATGGAGTACCTCTACAGGATTATGCACAAGCTTAAAGATTTTCCAGATTTTAACTTTCACTTAAAATGTGAAAAGCTTAGCATCATTAATATTAGCATTGGAGATGACTCCCTTGTTCACAAGAGGTGACACAAGTTCCTAGAATTGGTTATGAGAGCTTTTGAGGAATTTTCTAAGTCCATTAGCCTCATTGTTAATCCATCTAAGTGCAGATTTTACTGTGGTAATATTGATGATAAAACCAAGTAAGAAATCTAGAACATGACCAGCTTCATTAAAGGCCATTTCCCATCTAGGTACTTAGGCATTCCCTTAACTAGTAAGAAATTGACTGTGAACAAATACTTGATTTTAGTTGATAAGTTAGTTGTTAGAGTTAAGCATTGAAGTGCTAAGTTACTAAGCATGGCAGGCAGAGTCCAACTAATAAAGAGTGTTTTATTTACCATTACAAATTTTGGATGCAATGCATCCCTCTCCCAAAGAAAGGGATTAAAAGTATTGATGTTGTGTGTATATCTTTTCTTTGGAGGGGGCTTTGAAACCATCTCTAGGAAATCCCCATAGTTTGGAAGGATGTTTGCATTCATAAAAGTCAAGGGGGATTAAACATCATCTCCATATATGAATGGAACCAAACTTGTCTCATGAAGTTATTTTGGAGCTTACGTAGTAAGAAAAACAATTTTTGGATCAGGTGGGTACACTACTACTACCTGAAAAATGAGGATGTTATGATAGTTCCTATAAGGAATTATGCCTCGTGGATCATGAAGAAAATCTTGAATTAAAGGTTTATTTTGGAAAAGGAACAAATGTGGGCTCGACTTTATTAAGATCAAACTTATCACACAAGACAAGTGTACTTCAAGCTTATTGAAAACAAGCAACTTGCAGCTTGGAGGAATCTTATGGTCAACAATGTTGCTAGGCCTAGGGTTATCTTAGTCTCATGGATGGCTTGCCACAACAAACTGACTACCAAGGAGAGACTTTGCTGATTTGGAATGGTCACTAATGATACTTTTGTTTTTGTGGCAAGCAAGAGACACTTCATCATCTCCTGTTTGAATGCAATGTACTTGACAATATATGGTCTCAAATCCTTTTGTGTCTTAACTTTCAGCATAAATCGAGAAGGTGGATTGATGGATTGACTTGGATCATACATGAATGCAACTTATGCAAGAGCAAAAGCAATAAAGTTCACATGTTGAAATGTGCTTTTATTGAAGTTGTCTATTAGAGTTGGAAACATAGGAATGCACATTAATATAGATAACATTATTGATATAGTTGTGTATAGAAGTTGGGTCAAGTAAAAGTTGCGACAACATGTGGCCAAAATGTTGATGTCTTAGTTTTTTGTTTGCTTAGTTGTCTAGAAGATTGGATCTTTAACCGCCTTATTTTTATTCCAAAAAGTTATATAACTTAAAAACAAAACAAAAAATTAAATTATGTAATCCAAACATATTCTAAGAATGATTAATTTTAGGTGAACACTCTGATACCCTTATATTTAATTGGGTATCAATACCCTTAACAAATCAAATACTATGATTCAATGTCATGTCATTTTTTTATTTTATTTAATTTTAAAATAAATTAAAATTTTAACACAATTTGTACTAAAGGTACCAATACCCAATTATGAGCACCTAAGAATTTATCTTAATGTTAAATTCTTTTCATGAGCACGTCAATGGTATGTTTTCTTTTTGTTTTTAAAAAAGACAAATGTTTATTGCGAGAATAAGAACCATTGACTTCTTTGTTATAACATTTTTTTCGTTATAAATAATTTGGGCAACTATCATACAAACTTTTTAACCTTTCAATTCCCAAACTATAAAATACTACTAATAATAAAAAGTCCCCTAATCCGTAACTTAATTTACAGAAACACAATTTTAGCACCAAAAAGTTTCATCAATGCCTCAAACACTATGATCATAGTAACCACCATAAGTTATATGAGCTCTGCTCAATGGAACACCCCTCACTGCTGCAAATGCTTCATTCAATTTCGTTGCATGCTGCACCACTTGCTTAATCCTCTACAATCACAATCCAAATTTTTACAGATATTAGTTACCGACAAAATCACTGTACAATGCATCTAGTCTATATATAGCCTAAATACATAATTATTTAATGTACTTGAAAGTAAATTATTTCTTATAAATTGTAACAGTAAAAACATATAACATTAAAAGAAACATGTACTGACCTTGTCATCGGTGTAGATCTGGAACCTAATAGTTTGGTCTTTCTTGATTCTTTGTTGGGTTCCAAACAACAAGACACAAACTGTGGCAGCAGCAACACCAAAAGAACATATAGCTCCAACTCCTGTCAAACTCCACTTCCATAAATTAAAGCCACCATTCATGTTCTCTCCTTCTTTCTCATCATAGTACATAACAACGTTGTTGTCTTTCTCCATGTTCTTCATTCTAGGAGATGTCATCATCTCCTCCATGTCCTCAACTGCTTCATGTTGAGAAAACAATCCTCTACCACTACTAGACTTTGGTGACTCCAATTTCATGTCAACAAATTTGTTTTCCTTCATATGAAAGAAAACTTGTGAAACACTGTCTTCATCAGTGTGTTCTTTCACCAACTCTTCAGTTGGAAGTTTCTCAATTTTGGGTTCAAGTTGAATTGGAACATGGATAAGTAGTTTTGGTACTTTTGAGGTTTGGTTTTCAATGGTTTTTGTTGATTTTGGGGAGGTGCAAAAGTAATCTTTGTCAAAGTTGCTGATTGAGTCTGAGAGTGAGTTTGTTTTTCCTAAGAAAATCTGTTTCTCATCATCAAGAAAGCCATCATCAGAAAGGATAACCCACTCATTAATATCCATCTTCACAATGATTCTTTAGGATCTGAATCTTGATCTGTAAGAGTGAGTGATCAAAAGAAAAAAAAGGTATATATAGGGAGGCACTAATAGCAAATAATAGTAAATATTAGCAAATAATAGCAACAAAAGGAAGAAAAAAAGGTTTTGGAATACTAAGTGTTAAATTGTGAATCAAACTTGGTGGCTCTTTTGTGTTGAATTTTAAGGGTAATAATAAGATTATAAGAACAAGATCTAAGCCACCATTAAGTGTTTTTTGTTGTTATTGTAACGTGGAGAGTGAGTTGTTGTGTCGTTTATACAATGGTTGAGTGAGTGTTAATCCATCTTAAAGATGACAAATAAGGGAATCAATTAAGTGGGTTCCACCTAGCAAGATAGCCTCTACGCTAGGAATTAGGAAATTAGGAATCTTCTTTTAGATGGGTGTTTCTTCTAAGTTTTTTATTAGAGATTGGATGATTGCTTTAGCTTTGAATAAAGATGAGTTTTGATTTGAATTATTAGGGAATATGTATATAAGGTTGAGTTATGGTCAAGCTTTGTATGGGAAAAAGAACAAGAGTAGTGGCCAAGCTAAATAAAGATAATCTTTTTTATCGTAATTGATGGTACGGTAATTTTATAATCGGAGGAGGGTGGTTTTGTTTCAATCCAAACGAAAATAAAAGATAAGAAATGATTCTTTTGTTAGGTTCCTTGATGGAGTGTGCTCTTGATGATATTGATGGGTTGTGAGGTGTTGTGGAGCCAAAAAGACCATACAAGAAGGACCTCTCCGAACACAAGTGCACATGATTGCTATAATTGAGAGTAAGTGTCCATAATTGGTGTCATTGATGATGTCCTCTTTTCCCTAATTTATGGAACACTTGAACATTATAAGAATTCCATCAACCTACAGTTCTTTTTTATTTTATTATTTAAAATAACATATTTTTTCAACTTATTAGATCTCTCACCCGTGTGATCGCAAGGATATATTAAAAATTATACTACATTTTGTAATAATAATTGATAAATAATTTTTATTTATAATATAAAATTATCTTGAAGGTATTTAAATTTTATTTGCAGTTATATTAATTTTAATAAAATAATTTAATAAATAAATATATTTTCAGTTATAGTAATATAATATAATTTTATTATAATTTATATTAAAAATAAAAGATTTTTTAAAATGGTATATTTGACGATTTGAAACTGTAAATTTTACAAAAATTACTAATATAACTTTTTTGTCAATACCATAAAGTTCTAAATTATTGAATTATATATTATAGTTGTTTATAAAATTATTTATGTAAAAAAAAATTTATAGCATTTTGTATCTTATATATTTACATTTATTAGAACCCATATTAATAAATTATTTGAATTATAATTTTTTGGGTTGATAGCATTTTATCCCTTTGTTGACTTCTGATTTTGTTTTTTGTAATTTTTTTTTTGTTGAAAAACACACTTTTTATTTCAAAATACTAACAATTTAATTCCTAAAGTCAAAATCCGTAGATTTTTTGTAGGTTTTCTTTTGGATTTACTTGCGGATTTTGACTTTACAGACTAAATTATAAGTATTTTGAAATGGCAAGGGTGTTGTTCAAAAAAGAAATTACAGGGGCAAAACTTAAAGTCGCCTATATGAAAAGAGATAAAATGGTAATAGTCCAAACTTTTTTATTTACAATAGATTCATATACATATAAGATAACATTAGTCAACACTTTAAATATTATATTATTGTTTAGTCAATAATTTAAAAAATTAAGAAAATAACTTAAATTTGTTATACACGAACATTTACAATTTAAATTAAAAAAATAAAATAACGTAAAATAAATTTATTCTACATGAATATCTTTTTTATTTATTATATTTTTTTTCTTCTTCTGATCTATTATTGTTAAATACTTGTTGAGAAATATATTCAACAATTATATGTGCCCTTCTATAGTTTCTATAGTGGTAACATGTTATATATTTATAAATTTAAATTGAAAAGTAGAAATTAATTAGTTTCCTTCAATTAAAAAAGAAAATGAATCACTAAAAAAATATTAATTAGGTTTTTTAAATGAAAAAATATTGTAATAAGTCCCAATTGTTTTCTCTTTCGAAAAAAATTCTAAAACTTAATTTAATGGACTTGTCATAAAAAATTTTAAGCTAATAGATTTTTAACTTTGTGCCTATTGTCCAAATCATTTTCACTTTTATAAATAAAAGATAAAAATTTTAATTTATTAAACTTATTACAAAATAAAATAAAAATCTTTTTTATATATTATTTTACATCCTTTTAGATATTATCTAATATATAGTCTAAAACTAATATAATATATTATAAAAGGTTAAAAATATTTCATACGTATTCCAATTTTCTTTTTTCCAAAAAGATTAGAATGTATGTGCACAATCCATAATTTTTTATTAGCATATGATAACTAATTTGAATAAAATTCTATTAGAAGTTCATTAAAGAATATTTTTTAATAAATATGTAATATATATTTTTTGATAATATAATTAATAAGACAAACATACACCAATATTATTTTGTATAACATTCAATAAAAGTTAGAACTGATAAATTTTTTAATTATAATTTTAATTGATACAATTAATAAATTGATATTTTTGTTTGTTTTCTTAAGAAATGAATGGTCATTACTAGAAATTTGAAAAATAATAATAACATTACATATATTGATATTACTTTAAAGTCAATCAAAATCAATTGATATAGTTCAAATATAAAAATATATATAAGGGAAAATAATAATTTTTCTTATAGTAAAATATATCGTATATTATTATATTTAAAAAATAACACAAATATAATTTTTTATAACACTTGTACAAATATCACTTATAAAATTATAACATAGTTAAATATGTAATCCTTAACTACTTAAAAATTAACTTAATGTAAAAATTAAATACATTTATAAGTTACTTATTGACTTTGACATTAAAAAATAAAAGAATATCATCTAAAAATTTATTGAAAAAATGGAGAAGATCCATAACATTTTTAAGACAAACATACGAACAATAATTTTTGATATAATAACACACTCGATAAAAGTTGTAACTGGTTATTTTATTAATAAAACTTATAAATAAATGATTATAGTTTATTTTTAATGAAATGAAATGAGCATAGTTAAGAAAAATGTTAAGTAATATGAAGAAAAATAATTCAAGTTAGAATCATAGATTAATTTTAAGAAAATACATATATAATTTACTAACTAAACTAATATTTTGTTAATATCAATTTTAATAATTATAATTAATTCTTTAAATATATCCATGAAATGAATATTATACAATACATTTTAATTGTATAAACTTAATCAATAACAATTTTTTTATTATAAACAATCATGATTTTCTATCTAGTACAACCCATAAAAAAGTTCTTTCTTCATTCCAAATTCTTTCATATTCTTTCTATGATACGGACCACAATTTCATCTGCACACGTTTAAAATATGTTTACTCAATATATAGAAGACATGTTATAAATGTTTTTATATTAGTCTCACCATTATATAATATTAGTCTCACCATTATACAGGAAAAAACACAATCATATATAACTAGGAAATATATAATATATTTTGTATATAAAAATTAAATATAGGGTTAAATAATAAGATGACTAACCTGTCCAAAATTATGTCTCAAGTATATTGTTCAAATTAATTATATTCATTTAGTTATATTCAAATTATCAAATAGTATACAAAAATGTACCTCTTGATAATTTCTTGGATCATGAAAATTTATTCAAATCTATGAAGATTCTACGTGTAACTACGCCGAAACCAATATCTACTATCAATTTTTGACCAATGGAAGGAGACAAATTTGAGCAAAATGTATATAGTGTATTGCACTAGAGGAAAGAAATTAACACATCATATCAACCCGTTTTTCTTTGATTTTATAGTCTTCATAATCTTATCAAAATAATTATGCATGTTAAATAGAAAAACAGTTTTTCCAGTGGTAAACGAGGCTACTTCTAAGTAACGAAGGTTCGAGAAATACTGAATTCGATTCCTGGTGGGAACATTCTCTGGTCAGTGCCATGACCTCTCGGCACGAACTCTGGACTACTAGGGCCACTTTCCCCTAGGAACTAGAGTACGGAAGAAAAATAAAACTCACCATTTATTACAATATAATTATCATATAATATATGTAACTTCCAATCATATATATATATATATATATATATATATATATATATATATATATATATATATATATATATATATATATATATATATATATATATATATATATATATATATATATATATATATATATATATATATATATATATATATATATATCAAATCAAATAGATATACTCAATTTTTGTTTTATATCATTTATAATTTTGTGCTGGCAAATTTTGTTGTTATTTTGTATTTATGATAGAGCTCCTGATATTTTGAGAACCTTTTTGAAGGATGACTTTCTAGGATTATATACCTCTAAGGGTAGTGTTTTGTAGTTTTTTTTCTTTGGGCTTTGATCCTCATTTGTATCAAAAAACATTTGGTTGTTCTCAGACCAAATTTTACATATAATAGAGCTCATGATATTTTGAGAACCTTTTTGGAGGATGACTTCCTAGAATTACATATCTCTAGGGATAGTGCTTCGTAGTTTCTTTTTTCTTTGGACTTTGGCCATCATTTGTACCAAAAAATTAATAACTTATTTTTTGACTGTTTTTTAAATAAAATTTATTTGAGAGTTACATTTAAAATAAATATAGAATTCTTTAAAGAAAAATTTAATTGAGAATTATATTTAAAATACATATATAATTATATAAAATAAAATATTAAAAATAAATTTTAAAAAATTTGGTTTGAGTTGAAAAGCCTCGTAAAATTGCTACATCAACATGAGACTATGATTTTTTCTATGGTTGTCATCATGACATCCTTACATAAGTAGATTACCAAACTAGAATCTTTTTTAAAAATATATATATTTTTTAGAACACCTCCACCCAATGCTTTGTTGAATGAATGTTATTTTCTATGGATTTTTTTTACAGTATGCGACTTTTTCTACGAAAATATATTCATATAAAATTACCTGCAAAAACTAATTTTCGTAGAAAAATTCGTAGAAAATTTTATAAAAAATAAATTTTGCAAGAAAATTTGCAGAAAAATAAAAAATATTTAAAACATATAATAATATAGAAGGGTCTGCTCATTCAATTGACGGATGCATTTGAAAATAATTTTTTTAAAAGATAATATTTTGAAATTTATTAGAGAAAATTTAGTATTTTAGTATTTAAAATGGAAAAAGAATGATAGGTTTGTAAAAAATTCAACATTATACTGTATATATCTAAATAAAAAAAATTTATTTGATTTATCTAAAGTTAGATTTTATGTTGCAACTCTATCTAACAATTTCTTTTTCTATTCTTGAACAATAATTATACATGATATCTCTCCATAATATTTTTCTCTTCGAAAAACCTTTCATTCTCATTTATTTTATATCGCATTTCAATTTTTTCAAAAGGATGAGGTTGCTCAACCTTATTAATTGAGTTATATAGATATAAGCAATTGACCTAATACTCAATCCCTTATATTTATAAATCAATAATTTTAAATAAAATAAAAATTTATTTTCCCCGGTCTTCGTTGTATTCTACGGTATCCACTTCTATTTTCTATCTAAGGGGTGTGTTATATCTATCTATCACTTAATCGCTACAATCCATGAGAAACAAAGGAAAATAAAGAAAACACGGGGAAAAGAAGGAAGAATTTACAAAGTTTTTCTCGATCGAGCCCCGTGAAAAGATGCTTAGGTATTCCCTTGTGCAATGGGATAGTCAGAGCATTGTAGCGCCGTAGTTCGGCTCACATGTTTTGGTGGATTTTGTTTTTTTTATTTCTGAAAAGAGTTTTAAACACAAAAAGAAAGTGCCCGTAGGCGAAAAAGGTTTGCATTGGTTGGTTGCTTTTACCTTTGAGAAAGGAGTTTTGAACAATTATTAAGTGTTTTAGTTTTCAAAAGAAAAAAGAAAGCAAGTTTTAGTTTTATTAATGCAAGGATGCAAAAGAAACACGAAAACATGTAAAGAGAGACTAACTAGTTCTACCCTAATGTTATCATGCAACATTGGACCTAAGGTTGAGGATGTAAGGGAATCTCTACCTATGTTGACATGAAAAGGATGTATATCCTAATGTCTAGGCTCGAGAGCTATCCTAACCGAACGGTCCTAAGGGAAACTATCCTAAAATTCGTCTTGGTTGTAGAACCAAGGGATGCAAAGGGATGAAGCGATCAAGTGATTTGGCAGAAGCACACAAGAAATGTAATGCACAAACATATGTCACACATGCGTAGGAGAAGGAGGATGTCCCATAGCATACAACAACACCGATGTACCAGAAGCAACCAGGAGCCGACACATCTGATTCCTATGTAAGGTATCACATCATGACATGAATTGTCAAGTGTGAAGAGCAATGAGTGCAGGTATCAACAGTAAATATGAACCCCGAGAAGGCGTGGAGAGTCAGAATAGGAAACTCTTGCCACTTTTATTATTGACTCGATAAAGGAAGCAACACGATTCGCGTGTGCTGAGCTGACACAGACTAGAATTATATGGGGGTTGATTGCGAATCGTTTCTGCGTGCCCATGATATCATCATATATGTATCAATTAGTATCAAAGCGGGACTTTGCTTGGTGGTGCCACTCTGGGTTGCCTAACCACTCATGACCTATGCAAGCACAAATGTAAACACTTACTGAGAATTACCTCCCTATGCACGGAAGATGATTTTAAACAAACCACACACAAGTAACACAAAATCAACATTAAGATAAAGGATCCTCTTGTTCAAAGAAATACAAAGAACATGAAGAAGTTTCTTCAACATTAGAATAAAGAAGAGGAAAAGAAACATAAATATTGGGGAGAATCATGAAAGAATCATCTTCGAATGAAGAAGATAAGAATATGCACAAAGGAACCCAATAGGAAGATGAGATCTTGAGATCTCAGAAAAGGCAAGTTTTCAGTACTCATTGTAAGATAAAACTAGACTCTCGAAATACTTATGCTTTAAATTAAAAAGATCTAAAGGTAAAATAACCTTATATCATCTGTAACTAATGCACCTAGGTCCAAAAAGATTTAATGGACACCATAAGGTGAAACCTTATTTATTTTGTATGAATGCTTTATAAGCTCTAAGACTAAATAATTATTTAAAGGAAGTTATACAAAGCATCAATATACTCTAGAAGTATAAAGGGTTTGAAGTCTTTAATCTCGAGGATGATCGATGATGATGAATGTCAATCATTATGATCAAAGCAATACATTTGAGAGTAATCTCAAGATTTATGATCAGAAATGATTAGTTGAATAATAAGCTTGTAATGGGCTTTATTATGTGGTTTACTGACTCTAACATCCAACGATGCAATGAGAAGGATACATTGTAAGGTGTTCTTCCCGTGTGGGAAATATTTATCAAGAATTATTTCTTGAAAAAGGTAAAATTATTTAGGTTGAAACGGTTAGGAAAATTTGATTAAACCTTTAAAATAATTATTTTTAAATTATTTTTACTTATTTAACTAAAATCTTGCCTAACCCATAAAAAAGAGCATATTTGTGTAAGTTTCACATTTAAAGGTGCAAACAAAGACAAATGGGGGTGCATAAAGATGAAGAGCCCAATACAAAGTCCAAATAGCATAAATATACTAAAAGAAAAGGATTTAGTTGATTAGCACCTTGTGCTAACCGATTAGAAAAGATCTAAGAATATATTTTTCAGAACAAAGCGAAGTTCAACTTGCACGTTAAGCAAAGCAAATCCCATCAATTTTAAAGATCTCTCCCAAAATAAAAAGATTGAAGAATCTAACTGATTAGAAGAAAATCTAAACAATTAGAATTTGTCAAAAAGGCAAGTTTGATCTGGTTTTTTTTACAACACAATCTACACATCAAAACCCTTAAATCCACTTGCTCAAAAAGACTAGAAGGTCTCTCTATAAATAGGTATAATTCCTTGACTCATCTTGCTTTCCATTCCTTATTTCTACAATCTTTTCCTTTGTAGTATTACTCTTTCAAAAGTAATCATGAACCCTAGAAAGCTAAGCTTCACCTCTAGCCCTATCACCGATGAATTCACAACCAAACAAAAATAAATCAGATACTTTGCACAATTCGCAAGTCGAACTGTCACAAGAATTCATACCTAATCTTCTGAGGAATTCAAAGAGAGAAATTTCTTCAAAAACTTTGAAACACTCAATCTCACCAGCTTCATATCCACACCCTTTTAAAAGGTTTACACCACTCTTCTGAAGATGTTCTTATCTAATATTTGTCTCACTAACGAAATACTTCAGGGTGAAGTAAAAAAAACATAGAAAAAACCTTACAGTAGAAGAATTTGGAAAGTTACTAAATCTTCCCCATGAACATAAATATTTGAACTTGGGGATAATGCAAATATGTCTCAGCCGCATTCTCCCTAATGAGAAACCCTTCAACTCACACCAAAATACATTCTCCTCGAAAGTAGGATAACTCACTATATGATAACCCACATCGTCTTCCTTATACTAGGAAACTTTGCTCTATTTACCCAAACATACGTAGAAACTGTCTGGCTAATAGAAAAAAAGTTGATATCAATTAAGCTCAACAGGTAATTGATTACATGCTGGAAATCATATAAAAAAGAACATGTCTTCTTTATGAACACATAATCTCAAAGATCCTAGAGAAAACCAGATATAACTTTGAAAAGTAAGAATATAAGAAGGATCAACGCAAATATAAACCTTTGTTTTACCCTCAATGAAATTTGAACTAAAAGAAGGAAAACTCATCAAAAAGATACACACAAACAAAGGGAAGAGAAAATCGGTAAGAGACACCAATAGAAATCGATAGCTCAGATGGCTCCCTCACATACTCACGAGCCTTGACCATCTAAGAATCCTTAGTAAAATGATGGATGTCATCAATGACAAAATAGACTTTATAGTGAAACACTTTATACCCAACCCAAGCCTACTATCACCACATTTATTTCATCATGATGATCTTGAACAAGAGTAGTTCCACTTAAGTTAGAATATGTTATACATGTTCTCTTTATGCTTCTTCCTTCAGATACTTGTATAAATTTATGCAGTATTTCCCTTGATAATTTCAATTAAGTAATTTCCTGTCTTGTATCTTTAAATTTCAATAATATAAGTGTGATATTTTTTTGTTTATAAATGCTTAAACTGTCCTTGTTTTGTATATCCATAAAAATATCAAGATAACCCATGCTTGCATATCTACTCTCTCTCTAAGACATATTTACCTACCTTTTTATTTTAACAAAGAGGGAGAATTATACTCTCAAGGAGGGGGTATATTTTCTATCTACATCAGGGGGTGTTATCACTCTAAAATATACATAGTTTTGTTTCTTTTACCACCTCTCATGAGAGATGTGTTGTCATAATCAAAAAGGGGGAAATGTGGAACCTTGTATATTTAACCAAGGCATCATAGTTTTATGTTGACAACTATGGTAATAACTATGATAACAACTGTAAGGAAAACTATAAAGACATTTATAAAGTCAACCATAAAGAGAATTAATCACGTGTCAAGCGTAGTGCCTAAGTATTTAAAAATGCAAACCCATGTGGCGTGGTTTGATGAACTTGAATATTTAAAGAAGAAGGCAAACAAAGAGCATTTATATAAGGTCTCAAGTGATCTCAAGCAGTGTCAATAAACAAAAGATAATATCTGGAAAATGACTTATAGAAGGAATCAATTTTCTAAGTTAGTAAGTGAGTGACCTTTTGTAAGAGCAAAGGATGTTTCCATAAAAGTATATGGCAATAAGAACACATACTAAACCTTTATTCAAATACATTAACTAAGAGAAAACATTTTCAAAAGTATCTTTAAGTTATGCCAGATAACTTAGGAGCAGTGGAAAAATCTAAGGGGGATATATGATCAATCTAATTGATTAGGCCTTTTAGATAATCTATTAGATTAGTTCAAACTTAAGCCCTAAGATATTTAGACAACGCCTCAATAATGTGCAACGGCTAGCAACATCTTCTTTCCTTTTAAATGACCAACAACGACTATTTTTTTTATCTAATCGATTAGGATAAAGTGCTAATTGATTAGCCAAAGGTCAAAATTATTAAATGAGAATTTTGTTTTGGGCATTCTTCTTGCATAAAAATAGAGACCTCACTTCTCATTTCTCATCATCTTGAAATGTGTGTTGACACTTCTCTCTCTCTCTCTCTCTCTCTCTCTCTCTCTCTCTCTAAAATTTTATTTAAACTTTCTTTCACTAGATGTTATAGTCAAATACTTTTGTGAGGAAATTACTTTGTGATGGAGGATATCAATGTAATTCCGGAAGGGAAGAATTGTAAATTTCTCCAAGAAAAATGTTGTTTATACACCTTATTTGAATATCGTCCATTTAGGGATAGAATATGTGGTTAAAAGATAAACCCGATAAAAGCTTTGGTTGGGGATTATATGATCAGTTTATATATATATATATATATATATATATATATATATATATATATATATATATATATAGGTTAAAGATTATCTAGCTTTGATAATCGTTCCTTGGTTCTTGGTTAGCCGATAAAACCAAGATTGGTTGCAGATTAGTGATATTAAACATCTTAGGTTTGAGATCAATCCAATTAAAATCTTAGAGGTTATTTGATTATCCTATTAAACCAAAATTGAGCTCATATATATGGAACTTGAAGACTAACCGCTACAAGGTTTGTGTTTGTGGAAAGGAGACTAATCTCTTTAATTTGTAGTTGGGAAGCGAGAATGGCCACTTCACTATAAGAAATTTATTGGAGAAAAGACGCAAACGCCCATATCCATTGTCTCGTAATATTTGGTTGAAGATCAACCACCATTTCCTTGTAAAAGGAGGTTTAGAAGCCTTTCCTACTAAAAGCTCTCAAGTGTTATTGAAAACTTTCAAGACCAAGTCTTGGTGAGATGAGTAGGTCCTTTAGTTATGTTTGAACCTCTATAATTCTTTATGTCCTCCTTTTTCCCTTATCTTTTATTTTCCGTTGTTTGATATTTTAAAATTATTTTAAAATTCTGATTTAATTTTAATTTGCCTAAAAAGTTTTCAAAAACAAACTATTCATTCTCTCATCTCTTATGTATGATGTCTCAAGTCCAAAAATTATCTTCTAGTAGCTCTAAAGGCCAAGACAATTGATGCTCGGTGTGTATGATAGGCCAAATATCATAATTTCTCTTGATGAGCTACTTGATACTATCTGAATAAATATAAAGAGGGGTGACGCATCCATCACATTCTCCACACACTCTCTTATCTTCCTCGAGAATAAGCACTTCTTGTTCAGATGAGGGCTTCACCTCGATGAAATATCGGCCGATATTGCCCTCAGAGGATGATGTAGAGGCAATGTCCAACATTTTTTTATTCATCCACACTGAAGAATTGTCCCCCTTTTCCTTATGGAGCATAGTAGGTGGATTTTTCATTTTGAGATACTGTCAATAGAGAAAAGACAAGTATAAAAATGATGATACTCTAATTAAACGTACCAACGATAGAAGTTTGAATATCATAGATATCAGAAATCTACTTTCCAAAATTCCTAACATATAAGGAATCGAGAACAAGAAGAAAGATGTGGACTTTACCTTGAAAGAGCGATGTTGGTCGATTATGCACCTCAAATTCCACAAAACAAGATATTGCATACGAACCTAATGTTAAAATCTATATAGAAGAGCTAAAAAAAAGGGCGAAGTTGACAATACAAAAAGAAGAGATTTTCAATTCACAAATAGCAAAATGGGAAAAAATAATGCTTCGTGGCCCCTTTTTTGTGTGTCTCAGCCACAAAGAACCATACAATCCACTATTTTAGGAAATGCGAGAAGCACTACCAATGACCAAGATTTCATCAAAGACTGTTCAAAGTACTCAAGCACCTTGAGGAAGAGGAAGCATCATTTTTCACTAGCATAAAGACACACATCAAAAACTCCCTACGAAATGTTACCTATCACAGAAAAGATATTAAATGTGCATGTCTCAAATGATACTCGTGTCCCATCAAGGCTTTTCATTTGAACGGACTAATCATTTGATCTAGTGCGTATCCGAAAATCTCTGTCTTGTAAAGAAAAGAGAGGTCTTAAGGGAAATTGTTTTTGATCGTTCACAAGGCCCACGGAGAAAGGCCTAAGGGAAGAGTGAAGGAAGTGATATCATCCAACGCAACAAAGCATTACCTCATTGTCGCACTGATCCTCTCTAATTCTGAATATAACATAACTTGAGACATTGATGATAGGTTCAAAACCTTGGAAAAGAAGATGATTGACACACCAACATGCTGAAACCTTTTCATTTATATAAACTTGCATCGCATGGTCTTTGCTACTTAATATCAACGGGAGAATAATTTAAGACCATAAGATAATTATACCCTATTTTAATTTAAAAAAATTGTAAGAGAATGAAGTTATCTCATTTATAAATTCAACATTTACTTTATTTGTAAACGATCTAATATTAAAGAAAATTTGGTGAAGTGTTAGAGTTAAGGTAAGATAGTTAATGAATACATAATGAATTTAGATATTTCAGGGATGAAGAATTAGAGATATATGTCATGATGTCCCTTTGATATGTATGAGTCATGACATAAAATAACAACAAACTAGACAAGGATGTGTGCACCCACAGAAAAGCTAGAGAAGCATGGTCCCTTTCAACCCCCACATACTAATTAGTTATTACTACTAATTAACATAACTTTGTTAATTATTTAATTTTTTCATTAACTTTTAAATTAATTAAAATCATGTAACCATTTGACTTTTTTAGCCTTTCTTCACTTATTGAGAGTTTCTGTCATCATCATGTTATAAACTCTAAGGAAAATATCAAAGATTCTTCTTTCCTCTTTCTTGTGATTTTCGTTTTCAGCATAGAAAAAATGAGAGAGATAATAAGTATTCATATTGGACAAGCTGGAATTCAAGTAGGGAATTCATGTTGGGAGCTTTATTGTCTTGAACATGGAATTCAACCTGATGGTTTGATGCCTAGGTACACTTCTTTATTTTATATGATCAATGTTTTCTTTTTGTACTTGTTTACATGAATTTTCTAATGGATTGTGTTGGTTTATTATTATGAAATTGGTTTGACTTTTTTTTCTTCTGCTGTAAGAAAGCTCAAAAGGATACAAAAATAGCTCTTAAGTTAATAATCCAAATTGAAATAAGAGATTCTATGAACTTTTTCATTAATGAAAAATAAGTAAGAAAAGGGTGATAAGTTAGGACTGATATTATAGACTTGAAACTTTGATCAGATTAACAGAATTAAGGGATTCTTATGTTACTTTTTCTTGATATTGGATACACTTGTTAACTAATACAGGGCGGCCGTCTTTGAGGGCGTGTAATGTGAATTACCGTACAAAGTCCAAAATTTGACACGTTTTAAACATTGTGGCTAAAAGGACTCATAAAATATTTGTTACAGTTAAACCATTGAAAAATAGGACCCCTATTTCATTTGCCACACTTAAACTCGGGTTAACCTTACAAAAGGCCTCCGAAAACTTAAAGGACCTTGAACTAATATATGGTTGATTAGGCACAACTAATGCTGATTTTTCGATCTGCTTGCATTGAAGTGATACCTCACCTGGCATAGCGCGCGATGCTTTCAACACGTTCTTCAGCGAGACCGGATCGGGCAAGCATGTGCCAAGGGCCTTATTTGTTGATCTTGAACCTAGTGTTATCGATGAAGTAAGAACTGGTCTATACAGACAACTCTTTCACCCTGAGCAATTACTTTCTGGCAAGGAAGATGCTGCTAATAATTTTGCAAGGGGGCATTACACTGGTAAGCCAATTTCCAATGCAGTTCAAATTAGCTATTTTCTTCACTTTTTGGTTTGACAGTGGCATTATTTGTGTATGTAGTTGGAAGAGAAGTTGCTGAACTATGCCTCGAGCGTATCAGAAAATTAGCAGACAATTGCGCTGGATTACAAGGATTTTTTGTTTTCAATGCTGTTGGTGGAGGTACTGGCTCAGGTTTGGGGTCATTGCTTTTGGAAAGGTTGTCTGTAGATTATGGCAAAAAGTCTAAACTTGGCTTTACCATCTATCCTTCTCCACAGGTATTACTTTAGTATTTGTGTTGTTGCGCGCGTGCGTGTGCACAAGTGTGTTAGTTAATCATTCTATGATAATTATGCAGGTATCTACTGCAGTTGTTGAGCCTTATAACAGTGTTCTTTCCACTCATTCTCTTCTTGAGCACACAGATGTGGTTGTACTTTTGGACAATGAAGCAATATACGATATATGTAAAAAATCGTTAGATATAGAAAGGCCAACTTATACTAACTTGAACCGTTTGATTTCTCAAATTATCTCTTCCTTGACAACTTCATTGAGATTTGACGGTGCGATCAACGTTGACGTTACCGAGTTCCAGACTAACTTGGTTCCTTATCCTCGTATCCATTTCATGCTTTCGTCTTATGCGCCTGTAATATCCGCTGCAAAGGCCTACCATGAGCAAATATCAGTTCCTGAGATCACCAATGCAGTTTTTGAACCGTCGAGTATGATGGCTAAGTGTGATCCTAGACATGGAAAGTACATGGCGTGCTGCCTCATGTATCGCGGAGACGTTGTGCCTAAAGATGTAAATGCAGCTGTTTCGAATATAAAAACAAAGAGAACAGTTCAGTTTGTTGATTGGTAATTAGACTTCTTTGGAATGGCACATCATGAGTCATAATTTAGATTATGCTACTTGCAAATGACAGATTTTTGTGACTAATTTTCAGGTGTCCAACTGGTTTCAAATGTGGTATAAACTACCAGCCTCCAACAGTGGTACCGGGAGGTGATCTCGCGAAGGTGATGCGTGCAGTTTGTATGATAAGCAACAACACAGCTGTAGCCGAGGTTTTTGCTCGAATCGATCATAAATTTGATCTCATGTATGCAAAGAGGGCGTTTGTACATTGGTATGTTGGTGAAGGAATGGAAGAGGGTGAATTTTCAGAAGCTAGAGAAGATCTCGCTGCTCTTGAAAAGGATTATGAAGAAGTTGGAGCAGAAGGTGAAGTTGGTGATGATGATGATAATGTTGATGACTACTAAAAGATTTCATCAATCATTCATCAACTATCTCTTGTATTGTATCCCTGGTTGTGTATTAAGTATTGTCATTGTTCAAGAATCTTTCTGTTGTGTGCTAGCTTTGACTTCTGAATGTTACATGTTAAAAAAATGTTGATACTGTTGGAATAAAACTTAAATGCAGTCAAAGAGAGTTTGAAAGTTATTCTCTTGGGATTTGAAAAGTCCATTCTTTTGATCTATACCTCCTTGGAAATATTCAGTATTTAATAGTTAGCATTTCCTATGTAGCATTTGTATCTTTAAATCTTTGAGTCTCTATATATAGAACTCATTTGTATCATATTTTCTAAGGCAGTTAAACATTTCAATATATAGAAGAAGTTGCACTCCTATACACACCACCTCTAGATAGTTTATCATTATTATTGTCTTGTTGTTGTCTTCAAATTGGCATCAGAGCAATGACAAACATGATGAATCAGATGCCACTGCCACAACTATCGAAGTCGAATTATGAAAATTGGAGTATCCAGATGAAGGCGCTTCTTGGATCATTAGATGTGTGGGAAGTAACAAATGATGGGTTTGCAGAACTGGCTAATACAATTGGGTACACAGCAGCCCAGAACAAGGCGTTGAAAGAGACGCGGTCGAAAGATAAAACAACATTGTACATGTTGTTTAGGGCTGTCGATGAATCAGCCTTTGAGAAGATTGCTGGCTCGACTACGTCGAAAGGAGCGTGGGACACTCTTGAAAGAGCGTTCAGAGGAGAAGATAGAGTCAAGCAAGTTCGCTTGCAAACTCTTCGAGGTGAACTAGAAAGAGTGAAGATGAAGGAGACGGAATCCGTGTCGGAATACATAACGTGTGTGCAAACGGTGGCAAACAAACTGAGTCGAAATGGAGAAGCATTAATTGATGCTCGTGTTGTCGAAAAGATTTTGAGATCTTTGACAGATAAGTTTGAGAATATAGTATGTGCAATAGAGGAATCGAAGGATCTTTCGAGAGTTACTGTCGAAGAAGTAACAAGTGCTATCGAAGCACACGAACAACGCAAGTTGAAGAAAAAGGAAGAAGCATCTGATGACGCAGATCAAACCAAGGAAGTTGCCAAAGAAGAAAGAGCATTGTTCTATCAAAATTTTCGTGAGGGACGCCGCGTGGACGGATGGTGGTCGAAGCTATCAAAACAACAACTTCGAAAGAGGACAATCAAGCCAACAAAATTGGCGTGGCAGAGGACGTGGTCAAAGAGGTGGTCGAACAAACTACACAAACATTGAATGTTACAAATGTAACAAACAGGGGCACTATGCGAAGGACTGTAATTCCTACAGTTGCTACAATTGTGGAAAGGTGGGACATCTTGCAAAAGATTGTCGTCTCAAAAGAAAAGTGGAAGAGACAACAAATTTTTTCCTAGATACAGGTTCAAATGAAGGTTTCCTACTGATGACTCAGAAGGAAATAGACGAAGAAAATGACACTATGTGGTATCTTGACTCTGGAGCAAGTAACCATATGTGTGGTCATAAACACCTGTTTAAAGAGATTTCAAAGATTGATGATGGCCATGTATCCTTTGGATATGCATCAAAGATAAAGGTCGAAGGAAAATGTATAATTAGTTATGTGCAGAAGGATGACTTGATAGGAACAATCCAAGATGTGTATTATGTGCCAGATCTCAAAGCAAACATACTAAGTTTAGGACAATTAACTGAGAAGGGATATTCGATTCTCATGAAAGATCGAACGCTACACCTCAAAGATAAGTCTGGATATCTGGTTGCTGAAGTCGAAATGGGGAAGAATTGAATGTACAAGTTAAACTTGAGGAGAGTTCGAGAGAAACGTCTGCAGGTTAATGTCGAAGACGAAGTATCTCTATGGCATCTATATTTTGGTCACTTAAATCATGATGGTTAATGAGATTAGCAAATAAGAACATGGTGCATGGACTTCCAGACATGGAGTATGAAGGTAGATTCTATGAAGATTGTGTTCTTAGCAAATAAACAAGAACTTCGTTTCAAAAGAAGGCTGACTATCAGGAAAAACACATTCTCGAATTAATTCACACTGACATATGTGGGCCAATTACTCCAGAATCCTTTAGTGGTAAGAAGTATTTTATTTCGTTCATTGATGATTTCTCAAGAAAGACTTGGGTCTATTTCTTGAAAGAAAAATCTGAAGCATTCGAAGTGTTCAAAAAGTTCAAAGTGATGGTGGAGAAGACAACTGATAGACACATCAAAGCCCTTCAATCAGACAGAGGAGGAGAGTACACTTCAACAGTATTCATGAAGTATTATGAAGAATACGGTATAAGAAGATTTTTGACTGCAGCATACTCACCTCAGCAAAATGGAGTGGCTGAAAGGAAGAATCGAACAATTCTTGACATGGTTCGATCAATGCTTAAGAGCAAGAACATGTCGAAGGAATTTTGGGCAGAAGTTGTTCAATGTGCAATCTATGTGCAAAATAGATGTCCACATTCGAAGCTAGGAGATCAAACACCACAAGAAGCTTGGAGTGGTCAGAAGCCAACTATGTCTCATTTCAAAGTTTTTGGTAGTGTTGCATATGCACATGTACCAGATCAACAAAGAACGAAGCTTGAGGACAAGAGTCAGAAGTACATACTCATTGGGTATGATGAAAAGACGAAGGGATACATGTTGTTCAATCCTGTAAACAAAAAGATGATAGTAAGTAGAGATGTTTGTGTGAACGAAGTAAGTATATGGAACTGGAATAGTTCGACAGAAGCAATGGTTGAAGATGGAGAATCATTTGTTGTTGTTCCTACAAACACTTCGACAGATCATGAAAACTCTGATAGTGAAAATGAATCCTCATAGCCCAGAATGCGAAGCTTACGAGATTTGTATGATAACACAGAAGAAGTGCATCTTGTATGTCTGTTGGCAGATTCTGAAGACATTAGCTTTGATGAAGCATGGAGAAATGAAAAATGGAAAAATGCCATGAACGAAGAATTCAAGGCTATTGAACATAACAATACTTGGGAACTTGCTGAGTTGCCAAAAGGAAGTCAAACCATTGGTGTAAAGTGGGTGTTCAAGAAGAAGATGAATGCTCAAGGAGAAATCGAAAGGTATAAAGCGCGTCTTGTGGCAAAAGGCTACAAACAGAAAGAAGGAATTGATTATGATGAAGTATTTGCACCTGTTGCAAGAATGGAAACAATTCGACTGCTCATCTCTCAAGTTGCTCAATTCAAATGGAAGATATTTCAGATGGATGTCAAATCAGCTTTTCTGAATGGTGTGCTCGAAGAAGAAGTATATGTCGAAGTACCACCAGGATACAGGAAAGTCGAAAATGAAGGAAAAGTGTTGAAATTGAAGAAGGCACTTTATGGGCTGAAGCAGGCACCACACGCGTGGAATACGCGCATTGACACATACTTCAAAGAGAAATGTTTTCAACAATGTCCTTGTGAACATGCTCTGTACGTGAAGAAAAATAAAAGAAGATATTATACTTGTTGCTCTTTATGTCGATGATCTAATCTTCATGGGCAATAATGATTATTTGATTGAAGAATTCAAAAGCGAAATGACACGTGAGTTCGAGATGACAGACCTAGGCCTGATGAGATACTATCTTGGCATAGAAGTTTGACAAGAAGAAAAAGAAACCTTTATCTCACAAGAAAATTATGCAAAAGACATCCTGAAGAGATTCAAAATGGATAGCTGCAACCCAATTTCGACACCTATGGAACCAGGAACAAAGCTTTCAAAATTTGATGGGGGAGAGCGTGTCGAAGCAAATAAATTTCGAAGCTTGGTAGGAAGTCTTCGATACTTGACTTGCACAAGGCCAGATCTTTTGTTAAGTGTTGGTATTGTGAGTCGATTCATGGAAGAACCTGTCCACTCACACTGGAAGGCATTGAAAAGAATCCTTCGATACGTCCAAGCAACTATGTCACTTGGGATGTTTTACACAAGAACAGAAGATTACAAGTTGACTGGCTACTCTGACAGTGATTGGTGTGGAGACATAGATGATCGAAAGATCACCTCTGGCTATGTGTTCTTCATGGGAAATACTGCTTTCACTTGGGTTTCGAGGAAGCAACCAATTGTAATCTTATCGACATGTGAAGCAGAATATGTACCAGCATCTTGGTGTGTATGTCATGCAATATGGCTTAGAAGACTGTTGAGCAAGATGGAGCAAAGACAAGAGGATGCAACAACAATTCTAGTCGACAACAAGTCAGCAATCAAACTAGCGAAGAATTCAGTGAATCATGAAAGAAGCAAACACATTGATGTTCGATTTCATTTCATTCGAGAACATGTGAAGGAAGGAAGTGTCGAACTAAAACATGTAACAAGCAAGGACCAGGCTGCGGACATCCTCACAAAACCATTGTCGAAGGAGTTATTTGACAGAGGCAAAAGAATGTTGGAAATGATGGATCGAAGAAGCATTTAATTTTATGGGGGAGGGGGGATTTGTTGGAATAAAACTTAAATGCAATCAAAGAGAGTTTGAAAGTTATTCTCTTGGGATTTGAAAAGTCCATTCCTTGGATCTATACCTCTTTGGAAATATCCAGTATTTAATAGTTAGCATTTCCTATGTAGCATTTATATATTTAAATCTTTGAGTCTCTATATATAGAACTTATTTGTATCATATTTTCTAATGCAGTTAAATATTTCAATATATAGAAGAAGTTGCAGTCTTATAAACATCACGTCTAGATAGTTTATCATTATTATTGTCTTGTTGCTCTCTTCAGATACAACTTATTATATCAGGTTCGGACACTGACACAGACACACATTTTTTCAGAGGTGTCGCTACTACAGAGATTGGCAGTGATATTTTCTTCCAGGAAAAGGAGGTAGACTTAGGATAAAGTTTGTGGTGATAAATCACAGCTCATGTGCTTCAACAAAACCATAGATGGTGGTGCTAGCTGTCCACCTAAATTATATGATACCTTACACACTAATTGCAACTTTGTATACATATGCAAAATTGGATGATGCAAGCCTTAACCTAAACACGTTTTCTGAACTTGTCAACTTTGAATAGCATCAAAAGCCTTTTTGTTTTAGAGTGCTTTTTGTTATAGCTAAGTCTCAATGTAGTCTTCATGAGCCATGTGGGAGAGAAGGGAGAGGATAAGGATGAAGAAAAAGAGAATATTTAAGAGTGAGTTTCTACTTTCTAGGTCCACAAGACATGTGACATGAAAGTGATGCCATTGAACTATAAGCAAAATGTTACCATATCTTTGGATGTAAAAAGTAATTTAATCTCAGATTCTCAGTCCTATCACTTAAGGATTTTGTAGTTAATCAATTATGTTGTGTAGACATATATTTGATTGAGATATCATGGCTTATGCGGATAACCAAAAGGCAGAGAATTATGCAGAATCATTGGACCAAAATCTTATAAGATATGATAGTCTTTTAAAATTAATCAATAATAAAGAAAGCATAGTAATTTTAACGTACATATCCATGATATGCGTCGGGAATAATCATTTTGATTTTAGCTCCAAGATTCCATATGGCTTATTTTGTCACAATAGGCCTAACCGCAATCAAGGCTTGTATCAACACAATCACGAATGTGGTTGCATCAAACAGGTCTAACTATGATTCTCTATAATATCAAAGATTGTAAAGTAACTGCGATTAGGACCCCGTTTCACACTAGTTTGTAAAGAAAACACAATTATATCTCTATGTTATTGTACTAGTTCAATCCATCTTACATTCAACACACTTCCCTCGAGTTTTCAACAACGGTAAGAAGAAAAAAAAATAGGGCTGCAACATCATCATTGATTTAGGGCTTATAGAACTTTAACAGAATAATGGGCACAAAGGTGGAAGATCCCATAAGGTTTCGTTGGAGTCATGAACAGCTTCCATGTACTCATGCACTCCATTAATAGCATAAAGTGAAGCTGATATCTGTCTTTCAACTTTCATTCTTTCAAATTCCGAAAGCTCCAAGCTAGACGCATCGATCATTCCATCGTTGTTCTTCGTAATATCCAAAAATTGAGCAAAAGGAAAATGATCGAAAACAGGTCCAAATCCCCATGAAAAATTGGATTGTGAACCTAACTCAAAATCCTCCTTGCAATTTCTCAAATCTGGCTTATAAGCATCCTCGAAAAGTTCTTTATTCTGAGTAGCCTCGCTCGAAAGAGAACTCTCCTTGTTATCATCATTGCTTGTAACTGTATTTGTATCAGTATTACTAGTGTTACCAGTAGTGTTGCTGTTACTTGGAGCAGAAGCAACAGCATTATCTTCTTGTTTTTTCTCGCCTTTTCTGTTGTTAAGAAGATTTCTTATCCTAGAAGCAAGAGGAGAATCCAATGAAACATGAGTGATGAAGTTGGTTCGAGTGTTCGAGCCTCGAAGAAGGCACGCGGCTTCGTCGTAAGCTCGAGCTGCTTCCTCAGCTGTCTCAAATGTTCCAAGCCACATTCTTATCTTCTGAGTTGTGTCTTTAATCTCAGCAACCCATCTACCAGATGGCCTTTGTCTCACACCGACAAACTTGTTTGTGTTATTGCTGCTTCTGTTTCTTCCTTTGAACTTTCCACCTTTGTTGACTGAAATTGGTTTCTGATTTTGCTGCATGTTTGGTTGCTGAAAATGAATCTCCATCACAAAGTGTTTTCTAGAATTAGTATTTGAGTGGAAAATATGAAGAAAGTGATCTACTATTACTTAAATTTTTTTATGCTATAGTTTGCAAGCTATGATATTCTATTTATATGTGTATGAAAAAGTTGGTAAGCTTTTGATGAAGCAAGTTGGATTAATATGTTACGTGTACATATTGTCTAGGGATTTGGGAGCTGTTTGATAAGTTTTTGTAAAGAATATTTTAAAGAATTTGGTAATGATAATGACAATATACCTTTGAAATTCAATTAGTGATGCCCTTAATTTTTCAACTGAATGACCACTCCTATAGCTGTCGTTTGGAAGCAGACAAGCTTTCAGTTTGGATGTATGTGCCAAAAACAAAATCACCTAAACATTCTAAAGATACTGTCCCTAACTCCTTAAATGGCTTAGAATTATTGTTTTATGATTTTTTTGAATTTTTAAGATGACAATTAATTTTTTAAGATATTTATTGATTAAAAATGTCCAAGGTAAATGCAACAAAAATATGCTGATTCCTATTAACGTTACATCAAAATATGCTGATCTAAATGTCGATTTTTCTTATAAATAAGTTAAAAAATTTACATGTCTCTTTTTTACATATATTTTCGAATTTACAAATTTATATTTTATATTATTAAATTTTTTTTGGAATAATAATTGTAGAATCATAGCAACCTTACGAGTTTTTTTTTCAATAATCAAATTTTTCAAAAAAAATTTAAAAATAATCAGTATTTCAAAAAAATTACAGGAATGACATTTTTTGGACAGAATTGCACTATGTCGCCACTTTTAGTGGCAACTACCCTTAATTTTAGGACAAGTCATCACTCCTAGTGGCGACTCCGATCCTCTCTATTTTAGGACAAGTCGTCACTCCAACTGGTGACTTCTGTTGAATTTTTTTTAATTAAATTATTTAATTAGGGTTTAGGGTTTAATTAATTATTTAATTTTTTGTTTTTTTTATTTTTTTTAATTATTTAATTATTGAATAAATAAATAAAAATAAGCACATATTATATTATTTAATTATTGAATAACGAAAAAAGTAAACACATATTAAATTATTTAATTATTGAATAAATAAAAAATTACTACAATATAAAATCAACAAGATATTTTACATATTTGGGGGCCTTGGAGGCCTCTGGTACGATCCGCAAGGCGGAGGTCTAACTACTCGTGTAGATGGCTCACGAGGTGGTAGTGCTACCCTAGTCGTACCTAGTCCCTGACGCCCTTATTTGTTCTTGTTGTGTTTTGGTCCTTGATGCACTGGGTCTACAAAAGTTGTTAGCCAACCTTGACCTCTAGAATTCCCGCTGTAGGATAGGTGGGTGCCCTCTACGCCCTCAAAGCTTTGTCTTGGTGGGATAAAGTGGCTCTTGTTTGGTGCGCCCTCGAAATATGGTCTTTGGTAGTTAGAGGTTGAATCGGGTTGGTTAAAAAACAATGTTTCTTGTGGTGTGTTGAAGTAAGGCTGGTCATCTTCAGGTATGCTGATGTCAGGGCTAAGTGGTGAGTTGGACGAGCCCGACACACCAGTGTTTTGGCTGTGTTGGAAGTGTTGGGATTGTTCTTGGTATTGGGGTTGAGTTTGTGGTTGGTAGTGTTGGTATGGTTGAGGGGTGAACATGTGTTGATATGGTCGGGGTGGACATACGTTGGGGGTGGACATGTGTTAGTATGGTTGGGGGTGGACATTTGTTGGTATGGTTGGGGGTGTTGTTCTTGGTAATATTGTGGTTCTTGTTGTTGTTGTTGTTGTTCTGGTGGGTAATTTGGTGGCTGGTGTTGTTGAAAATGTGGTTGTTGTTGTCGGGGGTCGTCCAAATAGAACGGGTCAGACACAATCATTTCTGGATTGGTATTTGATTTGTACCAATCCACATATTCCCTTGTCGATTTCATTTCTGTGGATGCAATCGGGAATTATAGGACATATTGGGCACGCTCTTTCCACATTCTACGGAACTCCGGGGTGTAGGCCTTCCAATTCTTTTGATACCACTGGTGGCTGACTTTTTTAAGATGTCAGGGATCCAAACACATCGGGGGACATGGGATTTCTTGATGCATGCCGAATTGCAATTTCACACGGTCATTGTGGTGCATCTCCGCAGTGGTGAACCGTATGATAGGCATTTTTGATGTCCAAACAGTTGCATCTTCGGGGTTGGGTACATGTTCTAATCCCAAATATGGTCTCCAAATAAACTGCAAAGGAAAAGATAAATATATTATTTAGAGAGAATGCTTTATAATAAAAATTTAGTTAGAAGAAGAATAGTTTAGTGGTAATACATCTTCTGCTCGAAGACGATCCAAGAGTTGGCGATAAAAGATTACATTATTTCTTGGAGTTTCACTGTAATCCAGTCCAGTTGCACTCAACCTAAACACGAAAAATGAGAAATAATATTATTTATAATTATTTAAAGAATAAATATACCGCATGAAATTGCTTCATAAACTTACTTAATCGTGTATGGGGAGAAGTAGACGTGCGGGTTCTTGGGGCTATCCTCGACAATCTCCACCATGCACATGCTTGGAGTAAAAATGCACATCCATAAAATGTACAACTATCGTCTTCAACATTTTTACACAACGAGCTGTAAAGGTATGCTAAGACCGCAGAACCCCAACTATACTTGCTAATGTTATCTATGTCCTCAAGCAAAGTCAAGTACATAAAATTGATGTTATTTCCCGTGCCTTCGGGAAATAACATGTTTCCAAATAATAACATAATATAAAATCTAGTTTTTTATAATTTTTTGTTCTTCAGAAGAATACTCGTTCAAAAGCATGATATCATAACAGTATTTAAGGGTCGATAGCTTAATACCTTGGCCCCTCCCTTTCGCACCTTGTGTTCCCTCGATTAGATCTACGCCCAACATTTGCATACATAGGTCGTTGGGTTGTTGAACATCTTCATTCACGGGCTTACCATTAATTAGGAGACCCAACAACATGTACATGTCCTCAAGTGTGACGGTACATTCACCAGTTGGTAGATGAAAGGTGTGTGTCTCGGGTCTCCAATGTTCACACAATGCCAATATAAATTTCGTATCAATAGATACATTTACGACATGCATCACATTTCCGAACCCCGCACGCTCAACATAAGGGACAATCCACGGGTTAGGAGCTTCCGTAGGATGTGTACGAACCCTAAACTTTTTGACATCCTATAAAAATAAGACTCACAATAATTAAAATGGAGTGTGAAAAACAATTTAATTAACGCAAAATTAAATATAAATCATAAATCTAAAAGAATGTATTTTAGAAGAAAAACTTACGAATACGGCAATATTCCTCCTAGTTCCTCGGTGGTATATACCCATGGTAAGAAGAGACATGAGTGAAATTCTGAAAGTAAGAAATTCGCTCTGCAAAAGGTGTGTATTGCACTGATGAAATGTGTTTTTGGATGATGGAAATGAAGAGAATATCTTGCTATTTATAAACTTTTTCACACACTTAAATTATACTACACTCTTGACAAGACCCTTGCATGCATTGGTGGTGGTATAGCGTGGCAGGAAGTCGCCACTTGCCTTGGCGACATCATTCAAATTTAAGTGTAGTCGTCACTCACCATGGCGACTTGCTTTGGAACTATAAAAGCAGAAAAAATCAGACTTGGGAAGGCATGCGTGAGAGAGAGGCATGCATGAGGGCAAGTGTTATAGCTAGGCTATTGGGAGTAGCATGCAATTGTCTTGTCAAGGTTTCTTACATGCATGCATTGTTGTGTTGTCTTGTCTTGTTTCTTTGTGTTTTTGCATGCATTTAATGATGTTTTAGGTAGTTTAGTCAATTGAGAGTATAGTTTTGATTGGATCCATTGGAACCACGTTTTGTATTCAACTGTTATTTGGTTAATTAAAGTAAATTTGATTATAAAAAAAAAAACTATTTGTGACAAAAGGACTATTTTAAAATGAAATACAAAAAAAGATAAAAATTGTTACAAAAGTCAACCATAAAGTGGAAAATATTTAGCAAAGTTTAAATGATAATATATTTAAAAATAAGTGAAAAATTAATGGTACTATCCCCGATAAACTCACTCATTGAAACATTGTCCTCCTCAACAGTCTCATACAAACAAACAAATTTTAATTAGCTAAGTATAAACATGAAATATCCAATTACCATGTACTCGTGCATTTGATTTTCAAATTTACATTTTGAAAATATTTGTTATCATTTTGAATTTTATTAATTTTTTGGGATAGATAATTGATCATACACCTTTATAATTTATTTGCAATCTATAAATATCAAATCAAATTTTAATAAGGTATAATTGATCAGACTTGGAAAGGCGTGCGTGAGAGAGAGGCATGCATGAGCCTATGTGTAATAGCTAGGCTAGTGAGAGAGGCATGCAATTATCTTGTCAATGTTTCTTACATGCATGCATGTCTTGTCTTGTTTCCTTATTTTTTTTGCATGCATTCAATGTGTTGTCTTGCTATTTATTCAAAGTTGTATCTTGTAATTCATTCACAGTTCTACTCACATTCTTGGCATCCTCAATACTCACATTATTGCTCACTAAAAAACAATCCTCAATACGCACAATACTCACATTCATGGCATCCTCAACACAATACAAAATCAATGCTCACAGAAATGGTGACGAATGTGATGAAGCCAGATTTCTATTTAGAAACACTGATTCTACTAGATTTTGTCTAAATAGAAAAGCTGGTTTCTCGTATCTAGAATAAAAATTGACTCCAAAATTAGACAACTGGTATCCCAAATTTACTACCAAAATCCCTATTTTTCTGATAATAACTCAGTCAAGTATTATCAGTCACATATTCAAAATGATATAGAGGTTCAAAACATGTTTCGTAACCACAAGTATTCTGATTACGATTATATTGAGTTGTACATTATGTTGGAACAATTTCAACTGTCCCAGAATATGCAGTCGTGGGTTATTGATCCCTTTGTTGATGACGAACAAGAACCCGAAAATCTAGTTGAAGAAGATGTGGTTGATGATGTAGAAGAGGTGGTTGATGAATTGGTAAACCGTGATTCCGAAGATGAAGAACACATTAAAATACCAGAGGTGCAATGCTATTCATCGCCTGCCCACTTCACAATCCTTAACTTGAGCGAGGATGAGCCTTCGTCGGACATGTTCTACAACCCCTATATGAGGTCCGACAAGGAGTTAAAAAAATGTGACAAATTTCGTACAAAGGAAGATTGTATGCTAGCAATCAAAAATTGGCACTTAGCAAACTGTGTTGATTACAAAGTTGATCGGTCGAATTTAGAAAGGTACGTCATTTTGTGCAAAAACCCGGAGTGTGGTTACAGGATGATGGCATCATTTAAGAAGAAATATAATGCTTGGGTGATAGGATCCATTTCTCAAGCCCACACTTGTGTTAACACAAATATGGCACAAGATTATAGCAAACTAAGCCATGATATGATATGTCATACCATATTACCTCTCGTAGAAGTTGACCCGTCACTTAAGGTCAAGACGATTATCTCCCATTGCATTTCTGTATTCAAATATAGATCGCCGTACAAAAAGGCTTGGTTAGCGAAAAACCAAGGCAATTGAAGTGTTTTACGGTAACTGAGAGGAATCTTGCAAACAACTTCTACGCTACTTAGATGCACTTTAATTATATTCACCTGGGACGGTTGTTATAATGGAGACCTTGTCGGCACAATCCCCAGATGGAACCCGTCTCGAAGGTAATGGAGTATTCCATAGAATTTTCTGGGCATTTCGTCCCTGCATCATCAGATTTGCTTTTTGCAAACCGATTATTCAAATTGATGGAACTTGGTTGTACGGTAAATACAAAGGAATATTACTGATGGCAGTCGCACAAGATGGAAATAGAAATATTTTCCCCATAGCCTTTGCTCTAGTAGAAGGAGAAACAGTTGCTGCTTGGAGTTTCTTTCTCAAAAATATCTGAACTTATGTGGCTCCACAACCTGGACTCTGTTTGATTTCTGACAGGCACGCTTCCATTGAAAATGCATACAACAATCTATCAAATGGTTGGCAGGACCCCCCATCTACGCATGTCTACTGCGTTAGGCATATTGCTCAAAATTTTATGCGGGAGATCAAAGATAAATTTTTGAAGAACAAGCTCATGGACGTGGGGTATGCATTAAACCAACCAGGATTCCACTACTACCGCCATGCAATATTTTAGTCAAATCCAGATACGGGGAGGTGGATTGATAATCTTGACAGAGAGAAGTGGACTATACCGTACGACAATGGGGTGAGGTGGGGCCACATGACAACAAATCTTGTGGAATCGATGAACAACGTCTTCAAGGGTCTATGAAACCTGCCTATAACCGCTTTGGTGACCGCAACCAACCTATTTTTGGATGACAACTCTATCCACGACAAGAGGTAAGCGTTGGAATGCAGTGTTACAGACACAACAGGTGTACATCGATATGTTCATGAAATTTTTGCAGCAGGAATCTGCCAAAGCCAACAGCCATCGGGTTATAGAATTCGACCGCCATGGACACACTTTCAGTGTCAAAGAAACAATTGACCATAACCAGGGTCTGGCAAGGCAAGAGTATCAGGTCCTAATACCCGATCGTTGGTGCGACTGCGGGCAATTTCAAGCCTATCGTATGCCTTGCTCCCATGTCATTGCAGTCTGCTCACATTCCTACTTTGATGCATTCTCACTAGTATCTCTTAGCTACAAGGTTGCAACATTGCTCAATGTATACAACAACAACTTTCTAGTGGTAACAATGGATGTATATTGGCTAGAGTATCACGGGAAATTGTTTGGCACAACAATTTGATGCGGCGGAATAAAAAAGGTCGACCAAACAGCAAGCGCATCAGAACCGAAATGGACACCACTGATAAAATGCAGAGGAAGTGTAGTGTATGTCGTCAGGTCGAGCATAATAAAAACAAGTGCCCACATCGTGGCTCTAGTTCTACAACATAGATTTTAGATTCACAACTCTTTGTAATTTTTTTCATCAACGAAATGTACTTTTTTATTCCAAATATCAGATGAGTTACAACATCGCAAACGCCTACAAGACTTTAAAAACAACACGAACAAGACTAAAATATAAGAACAACGAAATTACAACAGTTAATACTATGTCAACTGATCCATGCATCATTTGGATGGCATCAATGTTATTTTCAACTTCATCCCACCAACGTACCATTTCTCCGGTTTCAAGTGAGGTCATTGTTCTAAGCCTTTGAATCCTTCTGATGACTTCGCCAGGTTGATATTCCCCCTCTAACCAAGACATGAGCTCTCTTTTCAGTTGGTCTAATGAATGGATGTGCCAAAATTTTATCTGCAAGGGGGGTTTGATAGGAGAGAAAATAACATGCCCATCCCTTCTTAAAATGACTGGTTTAGGATCGGGTCGCTTTGATGAGGTTCGTTTCCATGATGGTGGTCTATGGGATGCCATGAGCATAAATATATGGGGAAACTGATAAATCTGGTGAAGTTATAAGTGAGCATTAGGGTTTGGGATGCATTGCTATTTAAATAGCAAAAAAAAATTCAACAGAAGTCGCCATTGAGAGTGACGACTTGCCCTAAAATTAAGGGTAGTCACCACTGGGAGTGGCGACATAGTGCAATTCTGCTTAAAAAATGGTCATTTCTGCAAAAAATTTAAAATACTGGTTATTTTTTATTTTTTTTTTTGAAAAACTTGATTATTGGAAAAAAAATTCCAACCTTACACTAGAAAAAACCTAAAAGTTATAGTCCTCGTAATGAGTGACCCAAGATGAATAAAATAGTGTCATAAAATAAATAACTCATTTCAATTTCTAATATATTTTTTTCAAACCTACCCTTAAATCAATTAAAATTTTACAATTTCTAATTCATAATTAGGAACACTATACTAAAAATATTATTCTCTTTTTTCTACTTTTTTTTAATATAATTGTAATGATATGCTGAATCATTCATTGTGGGACAGATAATAATATATTTAGTTTAATATCCAAGTCAGCAAATAATCTTAAGGTCCACGCTAAAATAGATAAACAAGAAAACACATTAGGGTTAGATAGAGTTTAGAGTACCTAGTCCTTGTCCCCTTTCTTCCCCTCTTTTTGGTAAGTCAAACAGTTGAAAAGATTATGGTGAGAGCAAGATTGGCTGCCACTTGGAAGCTCCAAAATGATCTTAACATGTTCCCATAAACGTAAAGACTAAAACCATGCTTGCCACTAAGAAAATACTCACTTGCAACCTCGACTATATAATAATAATTTGTTAATCTAAAATAATTACACTATTTGAACTTAACAATGATTTTCAAAAAATATTGCATGCCACTAAAAATCACAATGGATCTCACGTTAGACAAGAACGAAGATATGGGAAAAAGATTATTATTTTATTATTTTTTCCGGTATACAATAATAATATCATATTATTATTTAATATTATAATTTTTTATTGACAAGAATAAATTCATTTTAATTAATTAGATATTAAAATAATAAATTTAATATATATCACTAATACGCAATATTTATTTATAAATGTAATTAATTAAGAAACACATATTTATCACTGTGGAATAAATAAATTTAAGATAATATAATAAATATTTATTTTTACTATTTTTATAAATGGACACACGGGTTCATTTTTATAAATAAGAATAATTTACAATTATTTTTATAAATGAGAAATTTAAATTTGATAAATAATTATATATTGTAATTATATTAATGTTAATCAACTGAGTGCATGAAATAAATTCATTGATAGAAATAAATGTATCTATGACATATCAGATAATTGAAATTGAAGAATTTAATGCACTATTTAAATGACAATTAAGTTATATTTTTAAATACAAAATAAGAAAATAAATTCATCTAAAATAAATTGCATTCATTAAATAAATATAAAAAATAATATACAATAGTTTTATCTATAGATTTTATTTATTTTTTATGTTCTTTTTAAAAATAATTATAATTTAATGAGAAACTATTATACATTATAGGTTGTAAAAATATGTAAATATGATATAATATAAAAGTTTTAAAACTGAAATTTGACGGGAGTTGTCATACATTTTAAATTTGAAAAAATGGATCAATATATAAAATAGGTTTAATAAATTGTTAAAATTAATTCATTTGGATTCAACTGAAGTTCGTTAACTCACGGATAAATGTGAACACATATAATTATTGATTAGGAGGCAATTCATAATTATTGTCTCTTACGCAATGACAATTAATAAGTCTCAGGGTCAATCACTTGATACTGTTGGATTGTATTTGCCTACTCCTATTTTTAGTCATGGACAATTGTACGTAGTCATTTCAAGAGTTACAAGCAAAAGTGGTCTTAAAATCTTAATACATGATAATGAGAATGTATCATCTTCTATCACTATAAATGTTGTATATAATGAAGTTTTTCAATCGCTTTGTTAATGGGTAAGTACATGACAACACAAATATTGTTGTTTATAAATTGTTTGCATATTTGGTGTCTGATTTTTGCACAAATAATCATGCAGATCAATGAGTTGAAAACATCGATGGAAAGCATGTTGCTTCATATCTAAAGTTCAAATATGATATTGTTGTCATTAATGTTATTTAGTCCTCCAAACATATTTTTGAGTTAACTTTTTGAATGTTGTCCAATTAATTTAATACACTAATTTTTTCCCTAATTGATTGAACTTTGATTGAATTATTTTAATATTTTAAATTTAAATAATATATACGAATGATCTATTACAACTCAAAGTTAATTTCATGTTATATGAAATTCAGACAGGACTCGTGCAATAATACGAATTTCTTACTAGTATATAATAATTTCTTAATTTAAAATAATTACACTATTTGAAGTTAACAATGATTTTCAAAAAAATATTGCATGCCACTGAAAATTACAATGGATCTCACGCTAGACAAGAACAAAGATATGGGAAAAAGACACAAGTTTATAAATTAGTAATCCAACAGAGTAATATTATCTTTGAAAATCTTTTTGAGATTCAAGAAAACTGTGGAAGGGATAACTATATGTATATATATTATATTAATATTATTTGATACGAAAGAATTTGAACAAGAAAGACAAGAATGTACAATTGTCTTTAATTCGTAGATAATTTTTAATTTATTATAAATTAAAATCTATCTATATCTATTAAATCCAGTGCTTCAAATGATCTTGAGAGACTTCAATTTCTATCTTGCTAAATTTCAACTCCTTTTTCGCCACATCATCTATTTTTATATGTAGCATCTCTTAAAATTCATCTTCAATTTTAAAATATTAAAATATATTATTAATCTCTATAGAAGGTCATGGTTACGAATCCTTACAAATACTAAAATACAATAGTTATTTATTAACTTTTATTATATAAAAAAATCATATTATTTTATTAAAATAAACTTATTATTATTATTATTTTAATATAATAAATTATTAGACAAATATAATTAAATTTTAATTAAATCTGAAAATCATTTTTTAGCATACAACTAATTTGATCATATATATTATTTTCATAAACTTTATAGAATACTATTCAGATTTTTCTTAAAATATTTTTTTAATTATAAAAATGAAATAAAAGATATTTTGGTACATTTTTTATATAGTATTTCTAATATAATTTCATAATCTTTTAATTTAAAAAAACAATATGCGAGATGATACTTATTCATCATATATTTTAAATAAATGATATTATCATTTAAAGACAGTATTGCATTTAACGTTTGAAAAACTGTATTGTAAAAATTATGTATATTTTTTTTTTGCATATTGATAAATAGGTTGAAGTTCAACTCTCTACAATAATCCATCTTTATTTAAAAAATATTTGAAATAAATAGATTCTTGATCCTTTTTAATTAAATATCCTAAGAATATAATAATTAATCCAACTAAATATATTTTTTAAAATTTCAAAAATAAAGCAGATGCTCGGATCCACACGCTTTAAAATAAATTTTGCTTTCTTGAAATAATAGCAACAAAAATTTAAAAATACTTTAAATGTTAAAGTATATATTCCATAATTTTTCATAATAAAATTATTCTTAATTGATCTAGAATGATATTAGAGAATGTGACACTCTTACTGAATTTATATATTTTATCTCTATATTTTTCATATAATAATAATTTCTTAATAAAAAATGAAAGAAAAGATATTTTGATATAATTATTTACTTAGTTTCTCTAAAATAACTTTAAAATCTTTCCATTTTTTAAAAAATGTGATAGTACTACCTCATATATATATATTACAATAAATACTAGTATCAGTATCAATTAAAGACGGTATTAGATTTATTGTCTAACTTTAAAATCACAATGTGAAAATTCAAATATGTCACAATACATATATTCTTTTTTTGTATATTGATAAATAGTTTTGGGTTCAATCTTTATAATAATTCATCTTTATTTTAAAAATATTTCAAAGAAAGAGATTTTGGATCATTTTTAACTACATATTCTAACAACACAATAATAACTCGAACTAAATATACTCTTTAAATTTTACAAAAGAGATGATTGGACTCATACAATTTAAAATATTTTTTGTTTTCTTAAAATCATAGAACAAGGCAACACTTAAAAATATTTTTACGTCTCCATTATAATTCATAATAAATTATTTTAATTCAAATTTGTAGCCCATATTTATTAAATTAATTTTTTAGCTTAATTAAATCTCGATACAAAACTAATAAAAATTAATTATCATCCGTGCATCGCGCGAGTCTAAATCTAGTTCCTTTTTAATATGGATCATGTGGTGGTTATAATAAAGAATAGTTGTGATTTATTCTTGTCTTTCTTATTTTTATTTTTTCTTTATATATATATATATATATATATATATATATATATATATATATATATATATATATATATATATATATATATATATATTTGTTAATCATATAATTGTGCCCTAATTTCATATGTTAGTGTAGTTAAACTCTAAGAAAAGCTTCATAATTCGACTAGAAAATGCATATTATAGTCGAAGTCTATTCTAACGTGTAATAGTTGAAGTTGTTTATGTATTTTATTATGCATTAGTTGTGCATATCATATATGAGTGATATCATCATACATGACATACATGATTAATTTCCAAAGAATCTGGGATTGCAACACACAACATGATAAATTTTCAAAGAGCCATTATAAAAGTAAAACCCCTGTGTAAAAAATTCATACACATCTTCATCCAATCTTTTCTAAACCAAGATTAATAATTCTGCCGAGAACTCCAAAACTTCCATTACTTCATAACTACCATGGTCAAGGAGACCAAGGCTGTGAAAAATGCTATGATCAGAGGCATGAATAAATCAAGACCTCCAAAAGAAAATCACTACCATGGTTTTAAATTGCGGACCGCATCACCTGATGAGGCCGCAATATTATGGTTGTGGTAGTGGCCGCATCCGCATCAAGTCGCAATTGTGGTGTGATCGTAAATCACATAAAAACCCGCATTATATCGCTACAACGACTGCATTATAACACCGCAACGGCCGCATTATCCCGCATCGGACTGCAACCGATTATTTATTGCTTACAAAAAGTATTTCATCTACTTTCCTTTCTATTTATATCATAGATTTAAGATATATTTTAAAAGGATTAGAGAAATTCTAAGTGAAGACCAATTATTAATGCGATATATGTGAAAATTTAGACACGAAATGGATGATAGATGGAATATAAAATAAATAATAAAGTATAATATTTTATGAACATAAAAATAAATTCACAGCGCAATAACTGCAATCCGCATCGCAGTAGCCGCAATAACTGCAACCGTAGTGTCCGCAACCACAACCACTTCCGCAGCCGCAACCACAATTTAAAACCATGATCACTACTTCAGAAGCTTTAAGGCCAAAGACAGTTCCAATGGCAACAAAGAAAAGGAAATCAAGAAAGAATAAATTGGCAAAAAAAGTTCATTTTGATGCAGACAACGAGGATGAGCAGGATTTAGACTAGGGAAATTTTCTTAAGGCTGAGCGTTAGAGATATAGTCTATAGTCTATTTTATCATATAAACTCTGGTTGTAATCTCTTTTGATGAAATGAATGTTTAAACCCCATTTACATAAGCATGCATATATTTAGTTCTTCTCACAATCTTTAAATGATTCTTATTAGAGATATAAGCCTAAGTGTTAGAATGATGAGCTGTCACTATGTGTAACAGTTGTCATTATGTGATAACTGCATATATATATCATTGTAACAAACTCTTACTCATTCAATATAGTTTCAATTTTCTTCATTCTTCTATCTACTCTATAGATTCCAAACAGTTCTGAGCTTTTTCGAACTTTTCTTCCATGGCGTCTTCTTCTCCGTCGTCAGACGCGACTTCCGCCGCCACTGCTGCTACAACTTTTAAGCAGAAAATTTCGGTGAAACTCGATGAATCAAACTATCGCCAATGGCTCCAACAAGTCGAAGGAGTTCTTCGAGGCACGCGAATGGTGAAGTTCGTTGTTTCGCCTCTTTGCGGATTGAGCGGATCGGATCGCGAATGAGAATCCAGCGTCATGTCCTAGGAAGAACAAGATCTTGCTATCCACTTTCTCGATTTCTTCTTCCTCGCTTTCCTTCGGGTTTAGGATGAAATTCATGTTACAATACGCAGATGAAAACTAGGTCTCGTCGACGATCGAGCTCGATCTCTCTCGGGTCCATCTCGAGTTCATGGCGTGTTCGCACCATCGCCTCTAATGTCCATTCCATCGGTTCTTTCTTGAGATCGTTGAATTGATTCTTGAGCGTTGCGAGTATGTTGTTGTTGCCGTCAACACCAATCGACTTCACCTCTCGGATGAACTTGAATCTTTCCTCCTTGCTCAAGAATCTCGTAATGACAAACGAAGAAGGAAGTCACCGATATTGTTGCCGTGAATCTCACTCAGCGACTCGGGCTAGTAATTCTCCACGAATTTCTCGACTCTCAAATGAGCAATTCAATCCTCGTCTGGAGGACGTGGTGGTTTTCAGCAGGTGGCTTCGTGGTGGTAGATTTCGAGGACGTGGTGGTGGTAGACACGGAAGCAGTAGTTCTGCCTGAGCGGGGCATGATGCTAGCTATTGCGTCGTATTTCATCATTATGCAAATTATAGTGTGCCCATCACCTTATGGGCTATGGAGGACCTAGAGGCACTGTGGAATCACCTAATTATCGTCCTGCACCTCACACCATGATTGCTAGGCCACAAGCTCATCACTACAACAACATACGGCACAAGCTCTTATTGCGGCACGACATCAATAGTTCTTTCTACAATCAAGCCGGTACGACGGAGCTACTCACCATGTCACGACCTGCTAATCTCACCGATGATGTGTCTCGGGATCGACAGTGCAAGTTGGCAATGGTCAAGATCAGTCAATCAAGTCTCTTGGCTCTTTAACTTTCTCTTCACCATATTGTCCTGAAACTTCCTTTAAACTCAATAATCTCTTACTTGTTCCAACCATCACCAAAAACCTTGTCAGTGTCAGTCAATTTGCTAGAGATAACTCTGTATTCTTTGAGTTTCATGCTAATTCTTGCTTTGTCAAATGCCAGGCTACTTCTAAAGTCCTGTTAAAAGGCTCACTTGGGCATGATGGTCTCTACAAGTTTGATAATTCTGTTGCAGTTCCTCTTTCAAGGCTCTAGTTCTAGTTCTAGTCCTAGTTCTAGTCTAAGTGCTAAAGCACCTTTGCTGTTATCTTGTACTAAAGACAATACTATGTCTTCTATTTTTCCTAGCTTATATCAACTTTGGCATTGTAGATTAGGGCACCCTAGTCATGATATTCTTAGGCATGTCCTCACAAATTGTAATATCTCAATTCCTAATAAAACTCCACTTTTGCATTGCTTTTGGCAAAGCTCATAGGTTGCCTTCTCATGCCTTCTCTTGATTCTTGTGATTTTGGGTGCATTTTCATCTTGTGGCTACACTTATTTTCTTACCTGTGTTGATGCCTACAACAGATATACCTGGGTTTTTCCTTTAAAATTGAAGTCTCACACTGTAGACACTTTCAAACAGTTTAAGAATTTAGTGGAGCTTCAGCTTAATCACAAGATTAAGTCTATTCAAACCGATGGTGGAGGGAGTTTAAGCCTCCTTACCTTAACACTTGGCATCACACACAGGCTAGCCTGTCCTCACACTCACCATCAAAATGGGTTAGTAGAGAGGAAACACAGGCACATTGTTGAAACTGGACTCACTCTTCTGGCACAAGCAAATCTGCCCTTGCAATTTTGGGACCATGCCTTTCTTACAGCCACATATCTCATAAACAAACTCCCCACCTCAGTTCAACACAAGCAATCACCTTTTCTCACTTTGTTCCACATACTTCCTGATTACAAGTTCCCCAAGTCCTTTGGTTGTGCTTGCTTTCCACTTTTGAGACCTTACAATAAACACAAACTGGATATGCACTCCAAAGAGTGTGTCTTCCTTGGCTATTCTCCTTCTCACAAAGGCTACAAATGCCTTGATTCTAGTGGCAGGATTTTTATTTCAAAGGATGTTCTGTTTAATGAGGCTCGTTTTCCTTATGGTGCACTATTTCCTTCCCTCAATCCAGGCATAAATTCTTCTCCTAAGCCTATGCCCTCCAATACCTCTCACTACCCATCTGTGCCAATTCCTGTTGTCAATGATAATTTGACTGCCTCAGCTTCTGCAAGCATCATTCCTGGGCATCATTTTCAAGCAAGCAGCTCCAGTTCTGCCTCTCACTCCCAGTCTGCAGCTTCTGGTCACAATCTTCCTTCTGCTTCTAGATCTTCTCAATCTGCAGCTATTCCTCTAGTGGCTAGTCCATCGCAGAGTGCAGCCAATCAATCTCAGAGTGCAGCCAATCAATCTCAAAATTCTGGCTCTTATGGTGCTTCCATTCATAGTTCTGGCTCTTCTACTCAAGCTACTTCCTCACAGGCACCAATCAGTGCCTCATCTTCATCACCTCCTCCTGCCATAATTTCTCCTCTCAATACTCATCCTATGCAGACCAGAGCAAAGAATGGTATTGTGCAACCCAAACTCCAACCCAATTTACTCCTTACTCATACTGAACCAACTTCCTACAAACAAGTTTTGGCTCACCCTGAGTGGTTCAAGGCTATGCAGGCTGAATATGATGCTTTGCTCAAGAATAACACCTGGACTCTGGTTCCTCCCAATGTGGGTTTTCGTGTCAAAGAAAATCTTGTGCGTGAACAAATTCAAAGGATTAGTTGCTAAGGGCTTTCACCAAGTGGAGGGAGAAACCTTTATCTTTTACTCGCCATCACTAATGGTTGGCCCATTCTTGGACATGCCTTTCTCAATGGCATTCTCACCGAGGAGGTCTACATGGTGCAGCCCCGTGTTTCACCGTCGATTCTTTGCCAAGTTATATAAGGCTCTTTATGGGCTTAACCAAGCCCCTAGGGCATGGTTTGAAAGGCTACAGAGTGCCTTGCTAGCACTACAATTTACTGCTAGCAAGTGTGATCCCTCTTTCTTCATGTTGCACACTTCCACAAACTGCACTTTGGTTCTGGTTTATGTTGATGATATTATCATCACAGGAACTTCCAAGGAGTTTATTCAGCAACTAATTACTAAACTCAATCTGTCATTCTCCCTTAAAGACTTGGGTCAGTTGGACTACTTCTTAGGCATTGAAGTCCAACATCTATCTAATGGTTCTCTGCTACTATCTCAATCTAAGTATCTCAAGGATCTTCTCCTCAAGTCCAATATGGCTTCTGCAAAAGGCATAGCCTCACCAATGGCTTCAAGCTCTAGTTGTTTGATCCCACAAAATTGTCTATTGTAGGTGCTCTACAATATGCAACCATCACAAGGCCAGAAATCTCTTATGCTGTCAACAAAGTTTGTCAGTTTTTATCTAATCCTCTTGAAGACCATTGGAAGGCTGTCAAGAGGATTCTGAGGTATCTGCAGGGCACTCTAAATCATGGAATGTTGCTTGCTCCTGCCTCCACTGCTAATCCTATAGCCCTTACTGGATTTTATGATGCTGACTGGGCATCAAATCCAGATGATCGCAGGTCCACCTCTGGTGCCTGCATTTTTCTTGGGCCTAACATAGTTTCCTGGTGGGCAAAGAAGCAGACCCTTGTTGCTAGGTCTAGTGCTGAAGCGGAGTATAGGAGCCTGGCTCATGCCACTGTTGAAATACTCTGGCTTCAATCATTGTTGCGTGAGCTGAGGGTTAAATACAACGTGCCTAGAATCTTGTGATAACCAGTGCGTGGCCCTTGCCCACAATACTCCATGCTAGAACTAAACATATGGAGCTAGATATTTTCTTTGGGGAGAAAGTGCTCAACAAATGCATCACTCATGTCTCATTTCAAGATCGGTGGGATATCCTCACTAAGCCTCTCTACTTCGGTTCATTGAGCTAAGGAGCAAGTTGATATTTGTTGCCAAATCAATAGTCAACCACCCTCAACTTGAAGGGGAATATTATAGATATAAGCCTAAGTGTTAGAATGATGAGTCACTATGTGTGCATTATGTGATATATATATATATATATATATATATATATATATATATATATATATATATATATATATATATATATATATATATCATTGTAACAAATTACTCATTCAATATAGTTTCCATTTTCTTCATTCTTCTATCTACTCTACAGATTCCAAACTGTAACAATTCTCACGATCCTTTTTTTAAATAAAAAAAGTAAACGCAAAAAAGGCAAATCATGTATGGGAATAAAATAATTCTTAGTAAATATATGATTAAAAATCAATCTTAAATCTCTCTATCCAAGAATATTATGAACATATAGCATAGGTTTAGCTCGTAGTATAGTCAAGCTAATTCTAACAATTAAACCACAGATGTAGGAAAAAGAGATTGGTAGTTGGGAAGGACTACCAACCAGTTTGTTTTTAAAAACTAATTGGTGCATAAAAAATTAAAAAGGAAAATGTTACTTCAAAATTATAAAAGCATGCTTCACATAACACAGGAGATGCACATAACAGAAAACTAAAACACTTGTTATCCAAAAAATAAATGGGTAAGCCAACATAGAAAGAGGAGAATGAACCAACAAAAACACTTAAAAACAACAAACGAAAGTGGAGAAATAGACTAAAAAAGGGTAAAATCAGTCATAGGCTAACAGAGATTGAAGTTGTGAGCACAACTGTTGAGAAAAACATAATATGAGATGCACAAGATAATCCAGAAGAGAATCTCACTCAAGAATAGGACCTAGCATAATATGACTGTAAAGAGGACTAGAAGTCCTATTGTAGAAACTTCAGGAGAGATATTGAAATGTAACATTTCTATAAAGATGCTTTGAGATGGAGATTTTGTGCTTTTCTTGTTGTAAAAATAGTTTGAGACCAATAAAATTGAATTAGCTTCAGTCATAATAGTTGTAATGACCAAGAGGAGTTAAAAAACATTTTTTATTTATTTATAAGAGATTAAATATCCAATAGTTTGACAAAGAATTTTCCCAGAGTTCCGGAGTTTGAGATGCTTCAGAAGTTTCCTAACATCAGAAGTTGTTTAGAAGCTTCTTAATATGGTAACTTCTGATCATTTTGAAACACTAGTTCTCCATACATAAGCAAGCACTAACCTTTGATAAAAACCATGTTACGATTCTTTTTAATAAAATAAATTATTTTAATTGTAAGAGTGTAATACGGTGAACTGACTTTGTAGGATTTTGTATTGCAAATGTGCGGATAGCAAGAGTCGCCACCGACTTTTCTTTTATCCAATTAAGGGAAGGTAAAAAGTACAGAAAAAGACCTTCGTTAGATTCTGAGTAAGGGAGAAGGTTATGAAAAGGGAAGGTATTAGCACCCCTTTCCATCCGTAGTTATCTACGGGCTCTTAGTTGCTCTTAGATCACTTTAAAATTGTGCTTTCTGCGTGTTTGACAAAAATGTTTTGAAAAGGCATTTCGCTTTGACTTTGTAATGATTCATGTAGGAATGTATACAAAGTGTTTGGAAATGTTTCGTTTTTGAAAAGAGTTTGAACTTTGACAAAAGTGTGAGGTGTGAAAAGTATTTTGATAGAGCAAGCAACTAAAAGTCTTATTACCTACTCAGAATTGGTCGTTTTCGTGTTTTTTACGTTCCTTTAGAATAGCGCTATCCATACCATTAGTTGGTAGGTAACCCTATTCGTTGGATGTAAGCGGGACATTCGAAGGGACATCGGATGGTCATAGAAAGCAACTTGTAGGAAGTATCCTAGCACATTCGAAGGGACTATCATCATTTTTCGTAGGCGAAAATTGAGGGTCAAGATCATGTATTCGGAGGCGACATCGTGGGTCTATAATCTTTGTATCGAAGGGACTATGATGATTTGTTTTGAAGGCAACGGTGCTAGAATACCTCTACGTTCGAGGGACATGACCATTTGAATTCGTAAAGGCAACGAGAGAGAATTACCCTAAGGGGTGCATGTGTGAAAAGAGTGTGTTGATTTCAGATATATGTATCTTGGAAATTAGAGTGAGCTATGTTGATTTTAGTCTTGCCATACACGCCTAATTACTAACAGTTTATAAGATGCGAAAATTAAAATGCGGGAATATAAAGTGCGGAAAGATAAATCCTACGCTATTACATGGCTTTGGGGCAGATACATAATTTAAAATGCGGAAAAATAAAAGCCCTAATTAAGCTATTATATCCCATAAGCAATTACATAATTGGAAAAAAGAAAACGATAAAGAGAAATCGTCCGAAACGGCATAACCTGGGAAATACGAGGAAATCGAATAAGAGGAAAATGTTAGTAAAAATGCAAATTTTTGAATGAGAAAAATATTTCATGCTGGAAATAATATTAACATGCTAAAATAATTTTTTTGGATTTTTTGGAGATAATTTAATAATTAAAACTAATTAAAAGTGATTTAAATGATAAATTAGAAATAAAATTAAATATGCATGCAAAATAATATTTTTTAATTTTATAAATTAAATAAACATTTTCTGGAAATAATGCAAAAAGAAAAATATTTTTTGGTGTTTTTAAATGCATGATAAAAATTATTGAAATAAATTAAAATACATGTAAAATATTAAGAAAATAAGGAAAATATGAAAAGAAGTTTGCAAACATGTAAAAATCAAATGCCATGGCCAGGGATCGAACTGGAGACATTCCTTTCACAACCCCACGCCTTTGCCATCTGAGCTGGAGTGCGTCACTGTTTGAAAACCGGAGCGTGTGAAGAAAGAACAAGTGTCACCTCCAGGCTGCATCGTCCCCGCGCCAAACTTCATCTTCTTCGTTTTAAAATTTTGAAAATATAGCGTCGGCCTCAGTGCGACGCTATAGCCCCTGCATTTTTCAAAATCAAGCACAGATAATATAAATAACATTCAAGGGTATGAATCGATTGGAAACATCGTTCTGAACAAGATGGTGGTGGTCTCATGGTCCAATTTTTCCGTTTTAAGGAAACCCTAAATCGTGGCCGAAAACCATAGCTATGGTGATTCGTGTTCCAGGCCATAGAAATACAATTAAACCATCCAAAAAGTTTGCAAGCTTCATTCTAAACACAAAAACAACAACAAAACATGTTAATAATGCATGAGAATTGAAAGTCGAATTTTGAAAAAGAAGAACAAACCGAATTTTGGTTTTCGTGTTTCTTGATGGTTTTGGATGATGTAAGGGTCTGGACTGATTCTAAACAACCCAAGGAACAAGATGGAATGCTCAAAATTGTTTGAAACAAGCTAGAACCAAGGCTGCTAGTTGCTTGTAAGCCATGGATTTTTTGAGTTTGAATAGGGTTTCTCCAGCCAATTTTTCTACCCTAATTCATGTGGCATGTATTGTATATATATAGTAGATGGAATTAGAGCTGATTTGAGAAAGAATCAATCATCAATCAATGCAAAATATATTTGATTTTGTACCAAATCAAATTTTCTCTTCTTTGATCAATTTCAATCAATTCTTGCCATATCCAATCAAATTTCGAAATTTGCTGGCTTTATTGGGTTGCTTGGATCTCAAGGAAGAGAGAAAAATCAAATTTGCAATTAATTTTGATTTTATACTTTATTTTTGAATTTAATTTGTATTTAAATGAATAAAATACAAATTAAATAGAAAAATAAAATAAAAATTCGTGGCATTGGGCTTGGATATTCCTAATTGTATAAGGAACAAGTTTGGATGAAGAAAAAGTAAGCCCATTTGCAAAAAAATTGATTTTTAGAAGTATCTCTCTTTGTGCATCTCTTCAAAATTGCTCAACTTGTGAATGGTGTATCTTGCTCAATTTTCCACATTTTTGAGTGTTCTTGGACTTTTTGGAAATATCTAAGAGTCCTCTAACCAACCTCTTTAGTTTCATCTCAATTGGAGTTTCCATGCTCAACATATCTTCAAAACAAAATGTTGACTTTTTGTTGACTTTGAAAAGGACCTGTAATGTTTTGATCCATACTTTCCAAATGAAGCATTTTTTGAACATTCTTGTGAGACATGAAGTTGTAGAGAATTGAATTTCCTTCAAAAAAAGAGGTGGTGGAAAAATTTCTGAGAAAGTATGAAGAAGTTATGCCCAGTCAAAGTTTGGTTGACTTTTCACTGACAAACCCTAATTTAGAAAGTTGGACTTTTGGGCAAATCTTGAGTTTTCTTGATGAATCATGATCAACCCTTGATCAAATGATGAATGTAACTTCAAAATGAGGATGTTGACCAAAAATTATGAAGTTTGACTATATGTTGACCACAGTTGACTTTTTGTCCAATACAACTGATTTTCAACCATCTGAGCAATTGTCTGAGGAAACTTGACTTGTGAGGCTTGAAACTTGACATGGAGAATATTTGAAGCATATGAGGAGGCATGAAGACCATTGGAGATGTTGGAAATCCATCTTGATCTAAGAAATACCAAACCCTAGTTTGGGTTGATTGTCTAGGAGAGGGTTTGTCTGATCAACCCTTGAAGAATCCTTGAGTATGGATGTATGGAATATCTTGAGAAGATGGAGGGCAAATTTTGGGGTATGACAAAGAGACTTGGTAAATATATCAACCCATTGATGATAAGTATCGGTGAATTAAATATCTATTACAACCTTCTGAACATAGTCTCTAATAAAGTGATATTTTATTTCAATATATTTAGTTCTAGAATGTTAAACATATGGCAACAATGTTATTACATAAAATGGGTATACTGCTACAACAAATCTAATAATCATCTAACTGATATTTCATACAACATTAACAACTAAGATGTATTATGCTTCTTCTGTATGCAGAGCAATAGTTGCTAGTCTTTTACTAGCCCAGGATATTAGGTTTTCACCAATGACTTGACAATTTCTACAAGTGGATTTTCTTTTAATTCTATCCCCAACATAGTCAGCATCACAAAATCCAACTAGCTTAAAATCTAGGGATTTTTTATAGAAGTCTCAGATTTGTTGTTCCTTTCTAATACCTAAAGATTCTCTTAACAACAGTTAAGTGAGCTTCTCTAGGATTAGATAGAAATATTGCACACAAGAAAATACTGTACAAAATATCAGGCCTAGAAGAAGTAAGATAAAGCAAGGAACCAATCATACCTAGATATAGCTTATGATCCACTTTGGTGTTACTTTCCTCTTTCTTCAGATTGGAGGTTGGATGCATAGGAGTTGCCATAATTTTGCAATCTTCAAGATTAAACTTCTTTAGAAGCTCATTTGTGTACTTTGACAGATGAACATAGATACCATTTTATCCTTGGTTCATTTGAATTCCAAGGAAGAACTTTAATTCTCCATCATGCTCATCTCAAACTCAACCTACAAAATCTTAGAAAGTTTCTTGCAAAGAGAGGCATTAGTAGAACCAAAAATTATGTCATCAACATAAACTTGGACAATCAAGATATACTTATTTAGAGTCTTTTTAATAACGTAGTATCAACTTGACCTTTTTGAAAATCATTTTCTATTAATAAATCGTTCAAACTCCCATACCTAGCTCTTGGAGCTTGTTTGAGTCCATAGAGTGATTTCTTTAGTTTGAAAACAAGGTTTGGTGGACAGAATCCTTAAACCTGGGAGGTTGTTTGACATACACCTCTTCATAAATTACTCCATTTAAGAAATCACTTTTAACATCCATTTGATATAAAATAATAACATGATTAATAACATAGAAATAAGTCTTATTGTCTCTAACCTTGCAATTGGTGCAAAGATTTCAGAGAAATATATACATTCATGTTGATTCTAGACTTGATTCAATCCAAGGCAAGGCTGGAATTCGATCAGTAGAATAAAGAAACCTCTAATCCAAGGTAAGGGTGGAGTTCAATCTCTATAACCAGGATTATGATAAATCGTATATGGGATTTGGATTATATAAATTTTGCCATGAATTATTGTTAGTACAATGATAGATTTTGTTATGTGGAAGTCGGTCGTTCATATTGATTTTTTGTTGTTTGTAACCGGTTGAATTGTTGTTGTGATAATAAGTTGTTAAGTTGAGTTTTGTTGATTTAATCGAATATTGGGAATAAGTTGGTTGGATCGATTAAGAAGGAAGACCCAGGAAAGTATAATTGTTGTGTTGCTGGAAACACACGCAGGAGATGAAGAATGAAAGATTGAGACGGGGGCCCCACAAGTGAGGACGGGCACCCCACGTTAGTAAACAAAGAAGAAAAGAAAAAAATTGTATATATGTATGTTAAGCGGCGGACGCCCCAGGAGTAAGGTGGTCGCCCCCCATCACCACTTGTGTTTTCCCTATTTACCTATTAGATCCCTCTTTTGTCTTAGTTTAGCAGGTTCTGGAAATTTGACCACGTACCATAAATCATATGCTTAGAATCAAATGAAGGGAAGAATATATATATATATATATATATATATGGTACAGGGGCGGACGCCCTAGGGGGCCAAGATGGGCGCCCCACCCTCTTTTTCTCTTTTCTCTTGATTTGGCTTGGGTTATTACGGATGTAAGGTAAGCAAGTTGTTTTTCTGGCAATTGTTTTTGGTAATTAAGTATGGTGTAATTATGTTAGACTTAGTAATTGTATAATGAAAATTAATCATTAGATAATCATGTTAATATTCAGTAGAAGAAAATTAGCGGGATTAGCAAAAATAAAAATTTATAGCAGATTAGTAAAAGTCTAGCAGAGTTAGTTTTGTGTAGCAGAAAAAAGGATTTAGCATAGCAGTGATAAAGTTGAATCAGTGGGAATTAATTAACAGAAAATTTGATTAATTTTATAGGAAGTTTGGTCAATAACAGTGATAGCAGAATAATGTTAATGACAGTCTCGATTTAGCCAAATAGTCAAATTAGGCGGTAAATTTAGTTGCTCGAAATTGATTGAAAATTGTCGAGGTAGTTTATATACGTTGATAGGTAATTGTGGTTGTTTCGTTTTGTCGGAACGGTATTGAATAAGTTGTTTACAAGTACAGTTGAATAAGTCGAATTGTCCCAATTCGTGGGCATGTCTAAGTTGTAGGTCGAACGACCAACGTTGGTTTAAGTTGATGTGATTGATGCATGTTAAGTTGTTGTTTTCGTTGTTGTTTTTCTGGTTGTTGTTGGTGATATTGTTGATTGTATGTCATTCATAATGTCTCATACATTGCATTGATTAAGTTGGTCTTGATGTCACCACGTTGAAGTTGAAGGCGTATGCCTTGTTGAAATGCCTCGATAAACTGGCATATGTTTAAGTTGGGAGTTCTACTCCGATGGTACCACATGCATTTGCATAGTTGAGTCGCATTCGATTTGTATGTTTAACTTGTTGTTGATGTTTAAGTTGTTGTTATTGTTGAGGTTGTTGTTTGATATATGTTGTTATTGTTGTTTGATATAAGTTGTTGTTGTTGTTTGATAAGTTGATGTGGTGATAAAATTTGTTGTTGTGGTTACTATGTGGTTGATTAATGTAACTCGTTGTTGTTAATAAGTAGCGTGGGTTAAGTCTGTTATTGGTTGTAGTATACTTGTTAATAAAAAGTGGTGATATTTGTATGATCTGATCTAATATACCGTTTATCATACACTTGTTTATAGTTGTTGATATCTCACCTATTTCATTTGTTTTCGATGTTGCCTTTATACTGGTAACGTGCAGGTATTCAAGGAATGGAAGAATTAGTTGTTGTTAGTCCAAGTTGGTTTAGTTGCTCTGATACGTAGCACTCAGGGGGATGTTTTGTCCATGTTGTTTCAGTTGTTGTTATTGTTGTTGCATTTTAAGTTGAATAATTATGAATTCCGCTGCGTATTAAATATAAGATTGTTTTGTGTTAAAATATGATGCAAGTTGTTATGTGACCCTCTGAATATTAAAAGTGTCATGTATCTGATATATGTGTTGTTTTAAAGTTGAAAATGTGGCATCCTATGCTTTGTTGAAAGTTTAATTACTCTGAGTTTAATATAATTTTTGTAGAAATTGGGGTGTTACACATCACACTGGCCGTCAACACTTGTTGATTCGCTTGAGCCATGTTGTATCTTCCTTTTTGCAGTAGGTGTAAGCGCACCAGGGTTATGCCTAGATGTTATCTATAGTTCCTGTAAACATTGAATTGAGAGGGAAAAAAACATTGACAGTGTCATATTTGGAATAGACGTTGTGGAATTTGATAGCAGGATACCGTAAGAATTTCATTCTCATAAGCAGCATCAGTTTTGGCTTCATCGACGATCTCCTTAATCTACTTTTCAACAAATAGACGGCGTGGTATTTCATAATTCCCAGAGAGCACTCAATTGTTTTATGAACGGTGCATCTTTAAGAAACATAATAACTGAGCAATTGTCCCAGCTGGGTTACCACTTAACTCTAAATGCCAGCTCCAAGTCCAACATGGCATCAAGTGCTAATGAGAATTCTAATGGGTCCATTATTCCAGCCTAGACAACAAAATATTATGTTAAGGTTAGCTCGGGATGAACACTTCATAATAGTAATTAGGAACTCCGTACTTGTAACACCCTTCTAAAATACCCCGCGAATTATCATATTATATTTCAGAGTTAACATGTAATAAGGGATGTCACAATTTATTTTTCAAAATATAATTAACCAAAACAGTTGTCATGCATTACCAAGGAACATATACATCCATAATTAGGAAATAACATGTTTTACACAGCGGAATTAAATCAAAACTAGGATAATTTCAAAACCACAATGATCCAAAATAATCTCAAATAAATCAACAGAGTTTCATTAGCACTCTAATCCAATCGTTCCTCAGTGTTACAACTACCAGAGCATGACACTGACACGCGGATAAACTAAATGCATAGCTCACCAGCTCCTAAGCAACTAAGACTTCAATCTGAAATCATCAAAGTAAGGGTGAGACTTCATCATAATTATAATGCATTATAAGTTCATCAAAAGCAATAAAATATCATAAAATATTAGTCCACCTTATTCAGCATAATCAGATCTGCTTCATACACAAGTCATAAACATACGTCATACACAAACAACAAACTATAACACTGGAATTCATCCTAACATGTTATAATCTAAACAAATACAATGCAGACTCTATGCATGTGGTACCGACAGTGAACTAAATTCACACATTGTTCCATTCCAACTCGGACACAGCGTTAACATTGATTCGCCCGTACATCATTCGAACGCGAATCCATCCTCGCCACCACTAATCAACTGGGTACGGGTATTGGCAATACAAGTCAAATTCCACACAATGGGAATTAACTCCACCAGAATGCATATGCATGCACATCATGAAGCATGCAACATTCAACGCAGGTTATGACCACATCAGACATCATAAACCATCATCAACCACAACATAACATCATCACCTATCATGAAATAAATCATCACAAAGCATAAATATGCCAAACGCTTACCCTTCAATTAGTAAGACTATCATCAGTATAACAACAACTGAGATCAACAACTACCAAGTATATACAACATCAACAACAACATAAGATATCACAACCATCATGAATATACAACATCGACAACAACACATGATATCAATACAATCATGAATAAACAGCAGGAAAATAGCATACAAGCTTCATTCCACGTCCAACCTGTCAGAACAACCTATACTCATTCATCCACCATTCCTATAACTCTCATTGTTCACAAATCGGAAAACGGCTCTTTTAAAAATAAAATCCATTAATTATAATTTTCTTCATTTTATAAAATAGAGTATTTAATTTAAGAAGCAACTTCCAAAACGGCGACTAAAACGGACTTACGGTTTGAAAGTTATGAATTTTTAAAGTTTAGTATTTTTCAAAAAGTAACAGTGGGAACGGGTTCCTCCGAATAGGGAACCAGTTCTTGCAAAAAAATGTCATTTTCATGTGTAAAATTTGCACTGGAAACCCGGTTCCTCCCCAGGAGTAACCGGTTCCTGCAGACTCAGAATCCTCTTTCTCTAGATTTTGTACCAGGAACCCGGTTCCTCCCACATCGGAACCGGTTCCTGCGACCTACGGTAGCAGAAATGCATATCTTTGACAGCAACATGTTTCCAAACTCAACTATTATCATTCCCAATCGAACCCATATATCCCAAGGCAGTAGAATCAATCAAACAACAACAGTAACATGCAATATAACACATTTCAATCGTCCCTAACAATCCTATATCATGCAATTGGTTCAATTCCACGCAATTCGACAATATTAGGGACAAATTCTACAAATCTAGAAAATCCTAAATTGAGATTTTTAACATGTTAATCAATCCTATTGATTATCAAAACTCATAAGGCATAATAACAATCAGAGAAAATCACCCATTACCTTAAGGATTCGTCGGATTCTGACACTCTTGGTTTTTCTCCTTCCTTCTACTCTTCTCACTTTCACGTAAAATGCTTTTCTCCAAAAATAAATCTCAATTCTCTTTTCCTCCTTTTATTCCTTTTATTATTATTAATCTATAATAATAATAAACCAATAATCCAACCTTATTATTTAATTAAATAAATTTCAAAAATATTATTAAAACTCCATTTTAATTAAATAAATAATTAAAATTTCGTTTATTTAATATTTTAGAAATATTGGGGTGTCACAGTACTTGGTAACATACCTGAATCATGGTACCGCACAATTGAGCAGGGGACAGACCCAAAATTTCAGTACATTCCCTATCCCAGAAAATAAACTTGCAAGATGTGCCCAAATGCTTTGCTTCTATCTCGATCTTATACCTATTGATAGATGAGAAGCGATGTTAATAAAAAATAATAACATGCAATGTTGTATTAATAAAAGACATAGTTATATAACTATTCATACTTATAGATCTCCACCTCAGTGAAATGTCCATTATCACATTCGAAAAGAGATTTATCACCGCGAGCAGCTTTAGTGCAATGCATGGCAGCATTGGTAATACCAACCATAGGAAGATGTTATAAGTTTTGTGGTTTTTGCAACTGTAGCACAGAAAGTGGTCTGCATGAACAAAGAAGATAAACATTTTAAACCATATGTTTTATTGAATTTATTAAATCGATAACATTCATAAGGCGTAACACAAACCTCGCGAAGTTTTTTAATCTCACTCAGAGGTAGGGCAACTTCTCCTTTAAGCAACTTCTGGGTTGGATTTTTTTGGACATTGTTAGAATTAGAGGTGTCGGAGTAACGCTGAGATTGAGAGCTTAGTTGGCTGGAAATAGTATGCAACGCTTCCTTAGGGAAACAGCAAGAAGAATTGACAAAAAGAAAGACAAATGTAATTCAGAATTTGAATATTTGGATAAATGGGAGACATTATACGATTGGTATAACTTATGTGTCGATGAAGTAGTTCTTGATTGAAGGCAAATCTGAATTGATACACAGCTTGGTAACATGGAAGGTGTTGGTAACCAACAATGGATACTGACCTAAATAACAAATAAACAGCAAACTCAGTACCTATAAAAGTGCATTCAAATTTATGTTTTAAAAGACAACAGGAAGAACCGTACCCTATTTTTTAACTTTAGCATATTGAAGCAAAACTACCGTTGGCCTAGATGTGTTAGGATGATCCTCCTGATACTTAAAGAACTGTTTGGCGTAGTCCTCCCACAGGGTGCAGTTCATTTTGTTGTTGCTGGAGAAATTTCAATGGACCGGTAAGAAAACATAATGCTAGATGGGTACAAAAGAGTCAAATTAGAAATTTGAAACACATTCCTTGCATCCCTAAAGACAAAATTAACCTGTAGTTTTTTTCCTGTCGGTACGGGTCTGTTGATATCCAATACTCTCAATCATACCAATAATGTATACGTGAAAGGTGTAAATGAAATACATAAGACAATGGAATACGATAAGTATGCTAAAAGTCTAATTGGCAGAGATGTAACGTGTTACCGATTAGCACATCTGAAACCGGCGGGTCATAATATTAGTAAAACTGGTGAAGTCGCGCTCTTTCAGTGAACATGTTTGTTAACATCAGAAATCGAAGTTTCTCTGGTAAATTTCACCAAAAACTTGTGGGTGGATGGTTTAAAAACTAAATTATTTGGGTGAACTGCAAAGTTGTATACAGTGTACATTTTGTGAAGCTCAAATTTGTCCTTGTAGGCAGCCATATATGTAGTAGGAACAACAATGTGGATATCGTATTCCTGAGAAATAGAAAAGTTCATTAAGGAAAAACAAGATATAACGCAAAACATTAGAAACACATGGGAAGTAAAAAAAACATTTAATTTTAAGAAACACAAGATCAACACGAGAAGTGCAACAAGCAGAAGCAAAACTTGTAGAAAGACAAACATGTAACTTGTTAAAATAGTTAACAAAAAACTAAAGTACCATAATACATCAAACTAAGTATGACTGTTGCAACCAATTTAAAAAACATAAGTTCTCATATTCATAAAAAACAACATATAACGCAAAATATTAGAAACACATGGGAAGTAAAAAAAACATCTACAAAAATCATTTCTCAATATAAGAAGTATAACAAACATAAGCATAAGTTGTAGAAAGACATACATGTGACCAATAAATATGGCTAACATAAAGTAAAGTACCATAACAAATCAAACTAAATATGACTCTTGTAACCAAAATAGACAGGAAAAAAAATCCAGAAATAAATTTCGTAGTCATGCATAGTGTTGTTATTAGTGTTGAATGTTACCTCTTTGTCTACGAAAATCATTTCAAAGTGTTCTCTCTTATTGGAAAGTACATTCCATGTATGCGCTACTCTAACTGCTACTTCCATAATTTCTTGGTGTCGTTGATGTCGATAATCTTCTTCAACGGTCTTGTCATATGGAAAAGTCGGAGGTTGAGTTTTGAAGATAAAAGATACCTTATGGTTCAAGGAGAATAATGGTGAGTTTTGGAGCTGAATGGAGTAGCGATATTGAAATGACAAAAGCCAAAAATGACAAGTTAGATGGAAGGAAGAAAATATCATTGATGTGCAATAGAGTAGATTAATATTATAAAATAAGAAATAAATTTCCCAAAAAAATTAAGTAAATATTTTTTTTATTAGGTAGAAGTTTTTTGCATAGGATAAAAATGTAGAACGGTACAGAAGTAATAAAATGACAAGGTTGATGATTAAGTTAGCCACATAATATAATGGTGTACAAGCAGGATAGTTTGGTAAAGTACATAATTTTAAATTTTCTTATATTGTAGATATAACTTTTTAATAATGTGTTTGAAATTGCATCTCAACATAAATCACAAATTAAAGTGAAATTAAAAAATATATATCCAAATGTGTTACATAATTTTGTTTTCAAATCAATAATATAGAAGATAATACTAAGAAACTTGTGATGTTATGCTTCAACTACTAATGGGATAAAGGGAACTTTTATGATTTTCAATGAGAATCTTTCTCCCCTAGAGAAAACAAAGACTCTGCCTGCCATTTTTTAGTTTTTCTTTTTTATATATGTATGTATCCTTATCTTTTAGTTTCATTGGTTACTTATCAGTTGTAGCCTTTACTTGCTTTTAAAGTCAATTTTCTCATTATTTATCAAATTGTTATGGGGATAATATTTTTAGAGCCAAAATGAATTGAAATGGAAATGTAAGCCCGCGTTTATAAGTCAAACCAATCTATATTTCTAAAATGATATTTTTTAATAATATTAACAATGATCTTAAAGACACATTAAAAAATTAAATATAATAATATTACAGTTGGAGCTTGTGTATTAAAAAAAATTAAAAGTTAAAAAAATCATATTTTTTAAGTTCAAGACAAAGTAGCACTGAGATTCAAATACAATTGTAAAATTTTAAGTTTGATTTAAAGTATGTAGCTTAATCTTGAGTTTGAATTTAAGTATACGACGTAACAGTAGTTTTGGTATATGATAAATTAATAAATTAAGTGTGTGTTTGAATTGGTTTCTAAAAGTTTCAGAATCAATTCTAGAGGTATAGAATTGATTCTGAGTAATTTTGAGGTGTTTGTTTTATTAAAAGTAAAATTGATTCTGACTCCAGAATTGATTCTACTTGAAACTAAAATTTGTAACTTTTGCCTTTAAAATTGATTCTGGATGATTTTTATACTGAAATTTATTGTTCAATTTATTTTTACATAAATGTATCCTAAAACTTATTTTTACATAAATATATCTTAAATTCTGCTCAACTCAATTCTATTAAAAGTAATTCTATCAAACTCAATTTTACTAGAATCAATTATGTCCAACACCAATCCAAACACACCCTAAGTGAATTTCTTATTTCATCCCATAATTTTTTTGCGCATCACATAAATTTCTTAAAATGATCCTAGAAATTGATACTTTCGGTTTGCACCCATATCATGCAAATCACGTTGAAAAGAGTTAGATGTAAACCGTAAGTATATTTTTGATTCTTTGACGCACTTAAGGGCGTCAGAAACTCTTCCCCTCCCCATAACAGCAAATTATTTCAAAAACAAACTCAAACTTTCTCAAACTCTCTTTTCAACCCTTCTCACCAAAATCAATTTTTTCTCAAACAATCAACACAAATCATCAACCATTGAATAAATATAACATCTAACGAAATCAAGCAAGCAACAACCACTTTTAATCAATCCAGTAAGTGATTTAAGATATTTTTAGAGTCTATGTAATTTCTATTGAAATTAGTGAAATAGTGTTTTAAATGTGTTGTTTTATGTAGTTAATATCATTAGGAGTCATTAGAACAAAATTTGTAAACTTTATTTAACGATCAAGGCATTTTTTTGACACATTTGGGGTTTTGGGGATGGCACCTTCGTAGCTCTGTTTTCCCAGAAGAAATCGAAAGTTAATTTCCGGTTTTGTGGAAGAACAAAATTGGAGCTATACTTCTTATTTATGTCTGCATTTTCCCCCTGTTTTTCACTTTAAGCCATATGTTAACGTTTATTTCTTACTTCTACAGGAGATATAGATGAAAGACTGTCACGTTTGAGGCACGGGAGGGTTGGACAACATGCTTTTGTGTAGAGAGAGAGGAGTCAGGCAACACAACCTCCTTCGACATATGTACCTTCGACATCTGAACAGGCTATGCCAGATGCACATTCTTATGGTTCTGATTCTACTTCTTCTACATCTTCCTCCCGTAGCAAACGAGATTCTCCAGTCCATCCTTCGTCGCCTCCGTCCTACCATAGACGCACATCTTCACCACCTAGGATTTTTGAGACGGGATCCTCATCTGATGCACAGGCGCGACTATCTGAGATAAGACCTGATGTTACACTCCAAAGACTGAGGTAACGGTGCCAAGGAAAGGCACATGAATGGCACATGAGGCACCGAGATATGGCAGGCCCCTCAAGTCCCTCAGGTCTTTGGAGGGGGGCTTTCTGACTTATCTCTGCTCCCACTTTATCCCACCTATGTGGCTAGATATATATAGGATGGATAGGTATGAAATTTACATTTATATTACAGTTTTGAATTTTCTTATGAATATTATTTTGAATTCTATCAATGAATTTTTTCTTGCAGGATCGCGATACTCTGAAGGTCATAAACTATAGGAGGAAGATCAGCAGACTTATTACCCCTCTCGAGCCATGGTTTAATGATCTTTTACGCCTTACAGGGTTGAGAGATTTGAGCCTCTATGAATATAGTGTGGTCAACTAGGGGATAATCAAAGCTTTTATAGGAGGTGGCACCATGAGACGTCTTCATTTCATCAACCACATGGCGAGATGACGATCACACTCGATGACGTCGCGTGTCTGCTTCACCTGTCGATCAAAGGGGTCTTTTTTTATTACTAGAAGTTGGAGAAAGACAAGGTCATTACTTTTTTGGTTGAGAGGCTGGGATTTACCGTGGATAGGGCCCTGAAGGAGGTTGATAAGACACGTGGTTGCCATGTGACATATAGCTGGTTGAAGGAGGTTTTTACAAATGAGCTTGCGCGTGCTACAACTGCTGATGGTGATCCCGAGCAGGTTACCCTTCACGGAGGGCATGCCATGAGAGCATACCTCTTGTATCTCGTTGACACACATATATCTGTGGACAACATTTCCATTTACACTGACATCATGTACCTTAGATACTTTGGTGATTTTGACGCGGTCAGTGGGTGAAACTAGGGGTTGCTTGCATGGTTTATTTGTATAGCAAGTTGGATGAGGGGATTAAGTGGAATACGAGACAGATCACCGACAAGATATCACTCATGACGGTATAAGTTATTTCTCTTAGCGGCCTTTGTTAATTATTCTGATTCTGAAACTAACTAGTTTAATTTTGTTATTTCAGGGATGGATCCTTCAGCACTTCCCCCGCATTTCTAAATGGTCACTTGTTGAGGGTTATATTGAGGATATGTCGCGTGCCTGTGCATACGAGCCGCTCAAAGAGAACCAGGCGACACTGTCGTTTTGGGTTTAACTAGACTGGATAATGCATGAGGGCATTCACTTCAGTGCCTATGCCGACCACCATGAGACGATACCGTTTGATGAGTTTTCTCTATTTACAGGTTGGTTGGCATGCGGGACTCGCAAGACTGCTACTTATATGCCCGACCGAATGATGCTTCAATTCGGGTTTACTCAGACCATTTCTCGGGATCCTGTTGCATATGCTCCTCCGATAGTAAAGAGGATGGAGATGGATGAGCTGTTTAATAATTTTGGAATCATCTTATACCTGATAAGGCCAGGAGTATTGTGGCTCCAAACGACTAGAGTTACGAGTACGGTTACATGATATGGTTCTCTAGGGTGTCTCATCCATACATGGTAGAGGATGCTCCAAGGAACCCACTCAGGCCAATTCATCAGGAGATCCTAGAGGAAGAGCAAGCGAGGAGGGATCATGCTCATAACGTGTTGCCTAGGTGCCACCGTATCATGGAGCTTGCTAGGGAACGCCTTGAGGGTGACAGACTGGCTCATCATCTACCATACCCAGTAGTTTAGGTTGATCATCCACTTGTATTTTGATTTTAATTTTTTTATTTTGTATTTTATCGAATTTGTATTTTAGATACCATTATTATGAAATGTACTTTGAATTATAATTTGTATAATTTGTTAAATTTTTAATTTGTATAATTTTTTTAATTATTACTTTTGTTAAATTTTCTACTAATTGTCATACCCATAACTGAAAGTATACATCCGATATGGAAGCGAAAATTAACTTTCAATTTTATCACAAATATTTTAGAAAATAATGCACACCAAAAATATACTTTCAATTTAAAGGAACATTTTCAAAAATACATAGGATTTAATTTCATCCCATGGAGAATTTCTCAATTAATTTAGACTTTAGAATTTTATTATGTTCTTAATATGCAATGTAAGGGCACTTGTTAGCTAAATTCATATTTTTGATACTTTTTGTCGATAGTATACTATATAGTTCATTTAGGATAATAACCATAGTTCAAATTTTTTTTATAAGTTTGACTTTTCTTTAAATGACATAAAAAATAAAAATTCATATTTTTGATACTTTTGTCGATAGCATACTATATAGTTCATTTAGGATAATAACCATAGTTCAATATTTTTTTATAAGTTTGACTTTTCTTTAAATGACATAAAATATTTTTTTTAAAGGATTGCGATGCAGCGATCGTGTAAAATATTTTAAACTGACAGGGACCTTTAAACTCTTTGAATTATATAATACTAACAAATATCCATGGCTACCCCTGTCCACTATCCTTCACAACAAGATTTGCTAGTTGCGACAATTATTCTTACTTTCCAGTTATTAAAATTAAAAGACTGTAAGAAAAAATTGATGTAATTATATAATTGCTCAATGTGTTGACAAGTTACCACTTACCATAAGTAATTTTATTTGTGCTTGAATGTAAAAATCCTCATACTTATTCTCATTTTGAAATCTCCCCGAACAAGTTGGTTTTGGAGTTTGCTTACGTGAAAATGAAGAAAAAGAGCAAGGACATAAACCAACGGATAAACAAATAAATCAATGACATTGTTTGAAAAATGACTGGTCAAAACTGTTACAATCCCGGAAGAAAAACAAAACAAAACAAAACAAAAGAATACTAGAATGCTATGTGGTTTACTTCATCAAGCAATAACTTAGGGTAGCGCCTTGTCCCCGCCATCCAGACAAGGATCAAAACAGGCAATTCATTCATTCCTTTTAACTATAACACGTATACACATTTAACACCAAAACTGCTTCTTAATCTAACCAACCCAGCACCTCTCTGTAAAAAAGCCATACCTCAAAAGTCATGGGGTGGATACTTGGATCGCCAAACATGGCTCAGCAACCAAGAAACAGTAACCAGGTGCAGTTGTTGGTCTGGAAAAGGCACTGCAATGCTAAAGGAACAAATTTGACCTAACACAGTAGTTTCACAAAGGGCAGCCATAACATCCCATGACAAACGACGCAAATCTTCTTAAGGTAATGCACACAAGAATATAAATTAACTAGGATGATAGAATGGACTGAAGTGCAAGCTGTTGCTGAGGGTGCAGTGATGACCAGGTTGAAGCAAGGGTAGAAGGTGGCAAAGTCTGTTGAAGTTGCCTCAATAAATTAATCATCCGACTTACAGTTTGTTCTGTTGCAAGATCAGTTCCCGCGCATAATATCTACATCATAATGGAAAATGGGTGCCAAACAAACACAAGTTTATAGTGGAAATGGAAATAGAGTAAAAAAACTACTAACTAAAAATTAGCATTGGTAAAAGATGTACCTCGGCAAAAATTGTAACAATCTTGGGAAGATATTGATTGTTTTGACCTATAAGTTCTCTATCAGATCTGAAATTGAATAAATGTAACATTAAAATCATTAGTCAACAGGAAGTAGAGACAACAATTAGATATACAGCATCTAATCTAAACATATTATGGATAAGACTTCTACCTTTCGACCATTGAGCAAAGTAGGTCATGCACAACTTTAGCCTCAATTAAATCACCTTTTATAGGCAAGCAACTTAGCCAGGCTGGAACAACCTGCAGTAAAAAAATGAACAATGAAGTAATAAATCAAAACATACAAGTGGGGTGGATGTTTGCTCTAAATCTCATTTCTACAAGGAAAACAACTGGCAAGCAAATTAGTGCTAAACTTGTGTCTTCAACTAGTGCTACAAACATATTAAGTGGTTTATCATATCATTGTTTTCCTGAGTGGAAGTAAAACCATGATCATCAGAAATTCATGATGTAATATTTTGCATGATGTAATATTTTGCATGATGTAATATTTTGCATGATGTAATATTTTGCATTTAATATAATACTCAAGGAAGCCATGATGTAATATTTTGCAAAAGCTGAAAGAAACAACCCTCTACATTGCTAATACTGGATTTGAATAAAGGCAAGTCAAAAGCATAGCTGTGATGATCAGAAATTCATTACAGAAAGTAGTTTTGAATCAGCAAACTCAAGAAGTATGACTTACAACCTGTACTTGTTCAAGTGATATTATGATTGCATGCAAGACTAAGATCAAAAACATGTATGGTGTACCTGTGCTGCATTTATGCTATCACGGTGGAACTGGCATATTTTTCCAAGAGCTGAAACAGCATTATCATATGCCATAACATTATCAGAATCTCGTGCATTTGGATGTGTTATTACAGCATTTAACCTTGAAAGTGCCTCTGATAGAACAAAAAAAAAACGATTATAACAATGGTGTGATAATATATGGATAAAAAATAAGAAAAAAGGAACTGGTACGAGTAACTGACCTCCAACAAGAGGTTTGAAAACAGATCCACCAAACTCAGCACATACACCAACCCCATAAACAGCTGCCTGAGAAGATATTTGAATTTGGCTTTGAGAAAATACATGTGATGTAACAAAATTGTAAAAGAAACGTTAATATAAAGTAAAACAAAGGTGGGAACCTGTCGAACATCTGAACATTCATCGTTGCAAGCTTCAAGCAAGAATGGAAGAAATGAATCATAATATCTGTAGCAACAGCATAAAGAATTTCAAATTCAGAAGAAATCATTCAAAATAAATAGAACAAATAATTGTGCACATCAACTTAGAGAGTTCCCAAAGAATAAATGAAAGGGAAAGAGTTTTTCTTGTGAAGGAACAGAATTTCTTACTTAAGAGCTGCTTCGCGGCAGTGCTCAGCAATGTCATCAAATATACAAATGGCAATTCTCCTTTCCTCTGAGGTTTTGTCTTTACCCTGATTATAAGTTGTGAACAAGGGAAATTTTTTAGTCAGAAAAGGTTATATGTTTCTTTACATTATTTAAAAGAACAAAATAAAGGATAATAAATCTACAGCCCATAATTGCATCTAATAACATTTACAGAGGAGAATAGCATTATCAAAATAAGGCTGCACAATAGTTTCCACTTTACTGGCTAAATTTCTTTTATTTCCCATTAAAAAAACAATATGGAACAAGTAAGAGAGCTGATGCATTTATACGAAAGAACCCATGTTTACCAAACGAGATCATTTTCCTTCAAATTAGATGATTGAAGGAAAAATGTCTGAGAAAAAAAGCTATGAAGGGGAAAAGGATAAAAAAACTTAAATCAATAATACTAAAAGAAAAGGAAGATTCATTCCAGCGGCAAAAAGAATACATGACACATGAGTGTAGGATAACTTACAAACATAGGTGTTAGGTATGACGAAAGCTCTTCAAAGAAAGGCAAAAAAGATGCTCTGAATGTTTTTATCAACGTCCCCAAGCAATCACCAATCTAGCACACAACATGATTCAACATAAGAACTAGAAAAGCATGCATAAAGAATGGCAGTTAAGGAGATGATTCAGTTGACAAGCATATTTTATTTGAAAAGGTTGACAAACATATTAATCATATACTTGATCAAAAAGTTCTTCTTCTTGCTCATTTTCCTCCTTGAGTAGTTCTCTTTCTTCGGCATCAAAGTCCTCTTCTTTGGCTCTCTCTGCTCTTTCATGCTTTCTGGATGAACTGGCGGTAATGACTTGTTTAATCTCATCAACAATGCTCCTTACTTGCTTTTCATCTAGATGTGCTCCTGCGACCTGAGAGAAATAAACCCTAGCTAACTTCAGGTTTGAACAACAGCTTAAAGAGAATTGATGACTTGAAAAATACAATAAACAAAATCATCGCGGTAGCATAAAATATTACAATTCCTTTCATGTTATATTTCACATCTCATTGTAAATTGTATTCTATGTGACAAATCCCTGAGACACAGTACTACACAAGAGCAACAACAAATCATTTGGCTATAAATTTCTTCTTCAATTGTGAATACTTGAAAACAGTAAAAAGGACATGTCAAGGAATAGTAATTTATTTACAAAATTACAATAACACAGTATATTCTCATATATGAATATTACAAACCTGTATGCATTCATTCAGTGCATCCAACATGCTTGCACAAATTTCTACCTCTGGCTCCTGAAAGACAACAAAATACATTGATACAAGCACTAAAACTAAAAATTAGAACCGAAAACCAGAACTTTAGGCAGCATTTTAACCTTGTGTAAAGCTTCCACCAAATTTGGAATTATATAATCAGACAACTGTTTTAAGTAAGTTGCATCACGACCTTGTGACTGCCCCTTCTCTATAGCCAATTTTGCTGAAGTCAGCAGTTCCGGCATAGCTATTAACAAAAAAAAAAAGTAGATTGCATTAAAAATTCAGTAAGAACTGCCAGAAATAAACATACTAGGAGCTTGGTTCTAATGGAATAAAGAATATACCTGAAACAGCTGCTTTCCTAACTTCTTCGTGGAAGTAAAATTTAAGAAGAGGAACCAATGTGAAAGCAACCTAGTTGATTCGACAGAGTTAGCAAATATATATTTTGGTTAGAGCAATGCCAATAAAATAAAAAACAATGCCAACCTGGTCAATCCAAGGAAAAAAACCTTCCTTCAACTCATCAGCATAGCAACATAACATGTTACATGCTGTAGCCTTTTCCTCCAGGACACTGGTCTTAATGCCTATCCTTTTGTCCCCGAGAGTGATGGTTTCAATGCTACAATACAAACAGCCAGACAGCAAGAAGTCAAAAGCATGTTAAATGTCAACTAATATTATCAATGTCTCTTTATTTTCAGTCATAAAAAACGTGAACGTTTTTCTATGCTTATTCCATTTGTTTTATATAATAAAAGATTAATTGACAAGGATATCCACATATAAATATAAATTAATTACTATATATATATATATATATATATATATATATATATATATATATATATATATATAAAAATTAATTAAAGGGGCAAAATGCAGCCCACATTTACTCAAATGGCCAAAAACATTGTTTAAAATAATGGCAGTAGTAAAAAGTAGAAACCCAAACAAAAGAAAGGAATGCATAATGAAGTGAAATGAAGATTAAAATGGATCCGGAAAAACATCATGGATATAAATCTTGTGACCCAAAATACAGTAACCAGAACCAAAAGGACACCTGTCATCCTCTTCATCAAATTCAGCATCAGAGTCTGTTGATGTAATTGTCACATCAGGCTTAAGTTGTGCAGATTGAAGCAAGGGAGGCATGACAAATCCCATGTATGGGAGAAAATCCTGCCCAAGGCACTTGCAAAGTCGTGCCCATGCCTGAGAATATAAAATCCAAGTGAAAATCTGAGGTATAAATGTATTTAAACCATAACAATAGAATATATAAATATATGGTCCAAAGTTGATGTCAACAAATGGAAGGGAAAAAAGGATCATACTTGTAACATGTAACTTGCAGTTGGATCATCAGCATCCAGTTGAGATTGTTGCAGTGACATCAAAACATCCATGACCTAGTCAATGAAGAATGAAAACCATACATAAGCACACAAAAAGTGAACAAAAATCAGATTGTATGAAATAATATATAAAAACTATTTGGATAAAAAAATAAACAAAAAACATGCTAAAATAAATTAAAATCACCTGCTTGGCATCATCCCTGAACTTCTCCTTTCCAACAGCCATTCCTACCAAACTAATACACTCCATTGCTTTGGCACGAAGCATGCGATTAGATTTATCATTTGCATTCAATAAAATAGCTTTTAGATATGGGGTTACAGCATCATAATACTTCTGAAATTTCTCCTGTTGACATGAGATTTTTAAATTTATTAAGTAAAAGACTTAAAAACAATGTGATTCCAATACAGAAGAATTGTTATATAAAGCACCTGTGAAGAATCAGCAACAGATGCTAAAGCTGTCAAAGCACCTTCTTGAACCATCTGGTTTCCACCCTATATCATGCATGAAAACAAATGAAATCATATAATTCCAAATTTATCGTATCCCAAATCTATAAATATAAAGCAGCATAACACCATTGGATTATAAGCACTTTGCAACGATTGAAGAAACAAAGTAACATTATACAACAATACTCACAGTCATGAAAGAAAAACTAACAACTTAGAAATCTAAGGCTTCAGGTATAAAAATTTAAAGATGAGTAAAAAATAGAGTAAATGCAGATCCTCTCAGTTCTTGGAGATCAAAACAACAAACAGAAGAGAATCCATAAAATTTATTTATCTTCAAATGAAATTAAAATATATAATCAAACAAAGACCATATAATCTGCTTTATCACAAAAATATTCTTTGAATATTTCTTAGATGTTCTTGCCTATAAATATCAATAACAAACAAATACCTGAAGGAGTACAAGAAGTTTGCTCACAATCCCATCCAAATAAGGGATTAGAATATCTGGGTTGCAATTCTCGGTAAAATTTAGCACGGCAGAAGCTGCATGAGCCTGCAATATGAAAGTAATAAATTGAATGACGAACATGATTCGGCACTTCATAAATTCAAATGAGAAATCAATAATCAGGAACTCACAATTCATATTAACACATTAGCAGTGGCACTAAATTACTGACCCAGTAATAATGAAGAGATAACTGGGGCAGAAAAACTCTAATACTTCAAATAACCAAATGATGAAAATATATTTAAAATGCATAACTAATAAAATTAGCCCAGCCAGTTTACAACTCTCATGCCAAAATGTATGAGAAAAGAAAACCCTCTGCATAAAGCCTTTAGAGAACTGAGGATAATTACAAAGGTATGCAAAATATGTTAACAGACACTCAAACCTATAAACAATCCATGAGGTAACACAAGATAATAAATAAATGAGATTACTTTGCATGTGCAGAATCAACCAATGCATAGAAACAAAATTGCTTGTCCCCAGTATAATACAATACATAATCAAGGGTCAAATGGAAGAACAAGAATGGAATCCAATAAAGCTAGATTATCAAGTCCATTTTAACCTAATATGATTGAGATTTGAGAACATGGAATGGTCAATAAGAACAAATTTAGATGACAATAAATTAAGATAGTTGACAATGTAGTTGGTTGAGATAAAAGTGCAAACCTGTACTCGAGGATTTTGAAAATCATCCATGGCTCCCGCTAATGCAGGAAGCACTAAGTGATGATAGTTAATCTGCAAATGTGGTCCCAAATCTGTGGACAACTGTCCAATTGCGTTTATAGCAGCCCACCGTACCCGAGGGTTCGGATCAGGAAATGAATTTAACACCATTGACAATACATGCTCCAGATTCTTAGTCATCACCTGCACCACCAAAGATTAGGTTTTAATACAGATGCATAAGTTGTTTTTCCACATAATAATCCCAACTATTCACCGACAATGCAGTCAAACAAAGGTTTAAATTTTAAAAACAAAGGCTTAAATTTGAAAAACAGCTGAGACAAAACACCAAGAGACAAAACATCAAACAGATGTTGTCCAATTATAATTGTAACTTAAATAAAAAGGCATGAACATGTTTTACAAAACAACAATAAAATAATAGTTAATACAATAAATTTAAACAAAAAAACATTTATGATGAGCATGGGCTGGTACAAATAAAAGAATACCTTGGAACAACCCTCTGCAATTTGTGCAAAGGCAACGAGTGCAGCATGGCGCTTTTGCCATTCAGGTGCAGACAAGTAAGTTGGCAGCAACTCAGACGCAACTGGAACTATTGTGTTCCCGCCCAAAGAAATTGAAAGTCTATCCAAACATTCCTGTCCAAATCCGTAGTTACTAGTCTCACCAGCATCCTCGTCTTCAGACACCGCGGCATGCCAGGCAGCATCATCCTCAATGTCCAACAACAAATTCATCAGCACACCAAATAACTTCTTCACAAACTGTGGCAACTTCCTCATCATCCCAGGAGCACGCTCCCTCGCCTCAGCAAGGGTAACAACAAACTCAATTGCCAAATGGCGAGTCCCTTCTTCCAATGACTCGGCCTCACTGATTTGCAGCATGGCACCAACAACATCAACAATCTGCCTTCGCAGGAAACGTGGTTCAGTCCCTGCAAGCTCAATGAGGAGTTCAAGTGCATCCTGTGCAGTCGCCTCCTGGCCAGAATTCAATGCCTCTGTCAGTGTCTGCATCATCAGAGGAAGCAAATCTTGAAACCTATTATAACACATGAACACACACTTGGTAAGAAGTTTTCCGTTAGAACAGATGATTAGGCCAATAACGATAACAGTCTCCCCAACTTCATATATAGAATTCAACATTAATCATAACTAACTACATATCAACTTTTCCACAAAACTTATAAACTAAACTTGTTTCAATTTAAGGTCTACAGTATGCAGTTAATTTATGATAGCTTTGCATAACAAACTAAACCCATTCCAATCCAAGGTTTATGTTGCTAATCTATGATAAGCTTTGAGTAACATGGATTCCCTAAAATGCTATAGAAGATAGGAGCTATTGTAAAGCTATTGTAAAGAGTAAAAACCAATGTACAGAGTGAACATAAATACTCAAATAAAAATATACACACAATTAAAGAGACCAACTTAAAGAAACCTAAAGCACAGAGCAATAAAACTTAGGCAAACAAGAAAGAGAAAAAGAACGATTATTGAGCTCAAGAACATAACATTACTCTCGAATTAGTTTGGATGGAAGTTTATACCCTATAGAAAACCAACTGTTTAAAAAATCCTAGCAGCTGACCGCAATTTCGCAACAATTATGAACTGCTACTGCTGACCCTACCATTGGAGAATAATTCAAACTTACCAACAATAATAACTAAACCATCTCAATTTTTATATGAAAAATATAAACTCGTTCAATATAAGTTTAATCCAAATTGGAGCATAATTTAAGATGATATTGCGTGCTATTGACAACATAGTTTTAAGGTTCATCCAAATTGGACCATAATTTGAATTTACCAACAATAATTGAAAGTTAGAGCATCTCAATTTTTATATGAAACCTATAAACTCGTTCGATTTCCAGTTAATCCAAATTGGAGCATAATTCGATTTAACAACAATAACGGACAGTTGTGTATCTCAATTTTTATATGCAACCTATAAAGTCGTTCAATTCAAGTAAATCCAAATTGGAACATAATTCAAATCTGCACTGATATTGCATGCTATTGACAACCTAACTAAGCTCATCTCAATTTATATACGAAACCTAAAAATCCATTCAATTCAACTTAATTCAAATTGGAGCATAATTCAAATCTGCACTGCTATTGACAACATAACTAAGCTCATCTCAATTTTACATGAAACCTATAAATACATTCAATTCAAGTTAATTCAAATTGGAATTCATAATACCTATCACGGTCGGATGGATTGGATAGACACTGAACAAAATTGATACTTGCAGCAAGTGCAGCGATGCGTACATCTGACGACGACGTGGCAGCGCTGAGGCTGCGGAGGAAAACAGAGTGGAGAGTAGACAATTGAGGAATTAGGGTTTCACCTATGTAATGAGCCAATTGAGCAAAGACAAGTAGCGAAATCTCCTGAAGCCTAGCGTCAGGCGAAGTAACCCACTGGAAGAGAAGCGGGAGCAGGTCAGGCCAGGAAGCAAGGTCTTCAGAGAGAAGCGCAGAAGCAAGTTCAGAAACGGTGTCACAAAGTTTCTTAGCAATTGATTTGACAGGCTCTTGGTGGAGAGAGGATAGGAGGATGGAACGGAGAGTGGATTGAGTGGAGGCGGTTAGGTGTGGGTAGATGAAGGAGTCGTCGTGGTGGCGCGTGAGATGACGGCGGAGGAGGATTGTGGACATGGTGCGGGTTTCGGGGTTGGGGGAAGTGTGGAGAAGTTGAGCGAGTTTGAGGATTAGGGAATCGGGGTAGGTTTGTTTGCATAGGTTGAAGAGATTTTCGGCTTGGGAACGGAGGTCGTTGGAGGAGGACATGAGGTTTGTGATTAGGGATTCTAAGTGGGAGGAATCGGGGCCGAGAATTAGAGCCATTTGGGGGTGGTTTGGATCGGTGGACATGGTTTGAATTGTTGTGGCGGAGTGGTGGTGGAGATGGAGAGAGAGAGTGGCGGAGTGTTTTTGGATAGGGCGAGAGAGAAAGAGAGACAGGGGAAAGGGAGGGAAGAAGTGTGAGTCGCTCGAAAATCGAAAACAAGGGTTTTGTTGTTTCTGTTGATTAATAGTGAAAAGGGATTTTTAATGGCGGGGTTATGTGGATTCCTCAGTTTCTTATCGTACGGTTATTTACCATTCCTCCAATACCATCACGCCACGTTACACACCTCTCCTATTCATATTCTATAGTTTGTTGTACTATATAGAAACTCGTATTACTCAAACCCTAAATTTATTTTAATATTGACGAAATAAATTTATATATATATATATATATATATATATATATATATATATATAAATTCATATTTATTAGTATAATGAAAAATTATAAAATCAAAATATTATAATAAATAATATGATTATACAAAATATAATAGTAAATTTGATAAATGATATATTAGATACACATGTGAATTTAAATTAAATTATGCAATGTTAAAAAAAATTCAATGTAGTAAGTAATTTAAAAAAAAATTGTGACAGTGAAAAAGAAAAAATTTAACATTTGAAAATAATTGTTATAATTTGATAGTGACCACTGAGAAAAAAGTTAGTTTCCTTGGTCATGTCATATATGGTAATGGCATTGTTGTGGATCCGTCTAAAGTAGATGATGTAATGCAATGGGAAACTCCGAAGTCGGCTACCGAGATTAGAAGCTTTTTGGAATTGGTTGGTTATTACAAAAGGTTTATCGAAGGTTTTTCCAAGTTGGCACTTTCGTTAACTAAATTGACTTGTAAAGGTAAAGCTTTTATGTGGGACGTTCAATGTGAAGAAAGTTTTATCGAACTGAAGAAAAGGTTGACGTCGGCCCCAATTTTGACGTTACCTAATACATGAGAACCTTTTGTAGTATATTGTGATGCTTCTAAGATGGGGTTGGGGAAATGTTGATGCATAATGATAAGGTAGTTGCTTATGCGTCAAGACAGTTGAGAATTCATGAAAAGAATTACCCTACGCATGATTTGGAGCTTGCTGTAGTTGTTTTTGTATTGAAGTTTTGGAGACATTATCTATATGGTTCTAAATTTGAAGTATTTAGTGACCATACGAGTTTAAAGTATTTGTTTGACCAAAAAGAGTTGAATATGAGGAAGCGAAGGTGGTTGGAGTTATTGAAAGATTATGATTTTGGTTTGAATTATCATCCAGGTAAAACTAATGTGGTGGCTGATGCGATAAGTCATAAGACTTTGCATATGTCACCAATGATGGTTAAAGAGTTAGAATTAATTGAACAGTTCAGAGATATGAGTCTAGTTTGCGATATGACGCCATAGAGTGTTATGCTGGGAATGTTGAAGACTAACAATTATTTTCTGGATAAGATAAAAGAAGCTCAGAAGTTGGATGTGAAACTGGTAGATTCGATGGTTGGAATCGATCAGTCTGAAAATAGTTATTTTAATCTGAATGTGCAAGGTGTGTTGAGATTCCGTAATCGGATTTGTACTCCTGATGACGCAGACATAAAAAGACTAATTCTTGAAGAAATCCATAGAAGTAAGTTAACATTCATCCGGGAGCTACTAAAATGTATCAAGACTTGAAGAAATTGTTTTGGTGGCCTTGGACGAAACATGATGTTGCACAGTTTGTGCATGCATGTTTGACCTGCTAGAAGTCAAAAGTTGAACATCAGAAGCCTACAGGGTTGATACAACCGTTGGAAATTCCAGAATGGAAATGGGATAGTATTTCAATGGATTTTGTGACAGGACTACCTAACACTGCAAGCGGACATAATTTAATTTGGGTGATTGTTGATAGGCTTACGAAGTCGGCTCATTTTATACCTATTGACATCAGTTTTCCAGTTCCGAAGCTCGTGGAGATCTATACTAATGTACTTGTAAAGTTGCATGGTGTTCCGTCAAGTATTGCATTAGATAAATATATAAGGTTTACTTTTGATTTTTGGCAGAGTCTGCAAGATCCGTTAGGGTCTAAGTTGAGGTTGAGTTAGGCGTATCATCCTCAGACGAACAGTCAGACAAAGAGGACTATTCAGTCATTGGAAGATTTATTGCGAGCATGCGTTCTTGAGCAGAGAGGTTTGTGGGATACTTATCTTCCATTGATAAAATTCACTTATAATAATAGTTATCATTCTAGTTTTGGAATGACACCTTTTGAAGCGTTGTATGGTCGAAAATGTAGAACTCCTTTATGTTGGCATGAATCTGGAGAAAGTGTAGTACTTGGACCTGAACTTGGTCGAAAGACTACCGAAAAGGTGAAGTTTATTCGAGAAAAGACGAAAGCCTCCCAAAGTAGAAAGAAGAGTTATCATGACAAGCGAAGGAAAGATCTAAAATTTCAAGAAGGTGATCATGTGTTTTTGAGAGTTACGCCTGTGACCGGTGTTGGGCGAACATTGAAGTCTAAGAAGCTCACTCCTCATTTATTGGTCCGTCTCAAATATTAGGCAGATTTGGAAAGGTTGCTTATAGAGTAGTGCTACCGCCGAATCTTTCGAATTTGCATGATGTGTTCCATGTGTCGCAACTCGAGTATATTCCAGATTCATCTCATGAGATTCGTATGGATGATGTGCAAGTACGAGATAACCTTACCATAAAATGATGTCTGTACGAATCGGAGATCATGAAATGAAGATTCTAAAAGGCAAGGAGATTGTTTTGGTGAAAGTAGTCTGGTCAGGAGCGGCCGAAGAAAACATGATGTGGGAATTGGAGAGCAAGATGCAAAACTCATATCCTGAGTTATTCGAATCAGGTAAATTTTTGAGGACAAAAATATTCTAAGTGGGGGAGAGGTGTAACACCCATATTTAATTATTTATTTAATTAAATACTCTAATATTTTCCGGTTTAATTTTCTAAGTTGCGAATTATGGATTTGTGTGGTACGGTTAATTAATTAATATAGTTGATTAAGTTATAGAAATAATAATAGTTAATAACATTAGAATTTTCCATAAGACTATTTAATTGGTGGGCTTAGTGTTATGTTGGTTGTAGCAAAAGTGGGGTTGTTATCTAGTAGGTCCATTAAGACAATATAATAAAGTATAATATTATATTATTAGGTTTTTGGATTAAAAAGAGGAGATAGAAGTAGCAGTAGAGGAATTGGGAGTTTTGGAGAACAAGGGTTAGCAGAGAAGAATATGTAGAGCAATTGAAGGCCAAAAGTGAGATCGAACCAGAAACCATTAAAGTGACCTTCAATCCAAGGTAAGGGTGGGGTTCAATCTCTATAACCGGGTTTATGATAAATTATATTTGGGGTTAGGGTGTATTAGTCTTGCCATGGAATTGATTATTGTTTTCTGTGTTGTGTTGATTTTACAAAATTAATTGGTTGTGTTGTTGTGGTATTATGCAAAATAGCATAATTGTTCTGTGTTTATGTGATTTTTGTTGTGTATGTTGAATCGAAGACATAAATTAGTTATGGAAAAATTGAAATTTAAAATTAGATGAAGTTTGAATTAAGTTGTGTTTCGATCGGTTGCTTTTTGGTGACAATTGGTGAAGAATTGAGGAAAGGTTGAATCGACGTAAAATTCTGGTTTTGCTGAAATATGGAGGAAGAGGATGAAGATCGAGACAGGACAAACGCCACAAAACAAAGACATTGAAGTGGTTGGGCCACCCTTAAGCCCCAGGAGGGCGCCACTTAAGGTAGCCACAGCCAGACGGACGCCCCTTAAGAGGAGGCAGCCTCAGGAGAGCGTCTGATGTGCAAAAAGAGGGCCAGGTGGGCGCCTTATGTGCTAGCCATGGCATAATTTTATTTTGTTTTTTCCTGCACTTTCTGTTAATAATAATACAATAGTAAATACAATTAGTACTAGTACTAACTATGTTAGTGAATATTTAAATGATACAGTTAATTACATATAGTATTTAAGTAGTAGTATTAAACAATTAAGTTGATTAAAATAGTTAATTAATATAATAGTTATGTTAGTAATACAGTTAATTAACTTATGCTTTAAGAAGCATTCTAAAACAGTAATAATAGTAATTAGTGAAATTACTTAGTATTAATAATAGGAACAATAAGTCAGGATATATTTAATCGGTAAGAGTCGTATTTAACAAAAATATTATTTTGAGGGAATTTAAAGGTTGATTAGTAATTAGAAAATAATACAGGAAAAAATAGTGGATTTAATTAATTATCCGAGTCTAGTTGAAACGTCAAAATAAATTACGTGGTTTGATTTTAGTGAAAATTTGGTTGATGTTGTGTTGTTGCTATAAAATTGTTGTTGGATTATCTAAGTTGCAGGTGATGTTGAATTACGTTGAACTGTTCCGATTTACGGACAAATTGAGTTGCATGTCTTATGACCAACGTTGATAAGTTGTTTTGCAGTTGATGAATTATTATTGTTGTTGTTGCATTGTTGTGAATTTGTCGTTGATGTTGATGTTGCATTGCAAAGCATAAAAGTTGGTATGGATTGGCAAAATTATTAAGTTGGCCTGAATTGGCAAAAAGTTGAAAGTTGAAGGCTTTAGGCTTATGCTTTGTTAATGCCTCTATTAATTGGAAATTTTTAAGTTGGGAGTTCTGCTCCAATGGTACCTACCACATGCATATGCATTATGCTAAGTCGCATTCGGTGTTGCATTATTAAGTTGTTGTTGTGCGGTTGAATTGTGATGAATTGTGTTGTTGAAGTGGTAATTTTATATGCTTTAATCCTAATATATTGTTTATCATACGCTTGTTTATATTGATTGATATATCACCCTTTATTTGTTGGCATTTGCCTTTATATTGGTAACATGCAGGTAATGAAGAATGAAGGTTTAGTTGTTGTTAGTTTGAGTCGGTGTTGTCGCTCTGATACGTAGCACTCAGGGGGGTGAACACATGTTTTGCTTTATTGTTGATTATTATTCTGTTGTTACAGTTTTAGTTATTTTATTGAGAAGTTTGGTTGTTTTAAAGTTGTTTGAGTTTGATAAAGATGCTATGTTTTATTTTCAAAACCTTAACGTTGTGAATCCGCTACGTAGTTATTATAAAAGTTGATTTATGTTTAAAGACTAAACAGGTGTTGAATTAATCTTTCTAATTTCAGTGTTATGTATCTGATTTAAATGAAATTACGTGTGGTGTAAATTAGTTGAAAATTTGATATCCCGATTGATGTTTTGGAAATTTTGCACTCTGATTTATTTATAATTATCGGGTAGAAATTGTGGTGTTACAATCCGAATCACTCTGGAGATGTACTCAGACACCTTCTCGTTGCCCTTCATGTTGAGATTCTCATACTGCTTCCATAGAGATTGAGTCTTCACTTTCTTCACTGGTGCGTCACCACCATAACACCTAACTAATGTGTCTCACGCAGCCTTCGCCGACGTCAAATTAGTGATTTTCTCAAACATGTTCACATGCACAAATTGATGAGTGTAGAACAATGTCTTATAATCTTTCTTCCTTTTATCTCTCTGCACATTTCTTAGTTCCTCTATCGCATCCGCTACAACCGGAACATAACCTTCAGTAACAACATCTTGAGCACCGAACAACGTACGCATGTGAATCATTCAATGATTCTTGTTATTGTCATCGAACACTGGAAGTTTGATGCTCGTACTAATGTTTCCGTTCATCTTTAACCTTGTGCAAGTCACTTATATCTCACCAAACACAGTGTTTCCCAATCCCGCATAATCATAAAATATGATTCTGTTACGATTCTATTTACGAAATCAATCACACAACGCCACATCGTTTCACTTGTGTTCCCCGTGTTTCCCTGTGGATTCGAACCGGAGCTCTAAATACAAATTGTTAGTGCACAAGGTAATAAAGAACATAATAAGAGAATATATTATTACTTTGTAATGACGGCTACAAAGATGTAGGAAATAAAAGATTAATAAAAGACAACTACTATTAGTCTATTTATATACACATACTAGACCCACATAGACAACATACTAAAATACTAAATTACCCTTCAATAAAATTAAAGGTTTGGAAATGGGTCCGAATTGGGAATATTTCCACTACCAAGTGTAACGTATACGAATGTTACCCTGCATTGTTGTGTAATTGTTGTTGGAATGTTATTACGTCGCTTTATGATAAGTCAAAGAGGTCTTGCTCTGATACGTAGCACTCGGGGTATGAACGTTGTTATTTGATTATCGTGGTTGCTTAAGTTGTTGAGTTTATGAATAATGTGAATATTGGTTAAGTGAATAATAATAATAATTTGAAGTTTTTTTCTCGTTGAATAAAAGAACAAAGTTGTTACTGTTGAGGAATTATAATTCTGTTGTTTATTTGTTTAATTGATTTTATGGAAATATGTTGTTATAAGTTCATTTTTGATCTAAGTGTTATGTATCTGTATAGTTGTGACTAAATGTATGTTGTTTTGCGAAGAAATTGTGACATCCCTTGTATGATTATCTTTTCTGCATTATGATTTGAATAATATTCGATGGGTATAAGATTTGGGGTGTTACACAAATAATCTTTGTATTATTTATGTTAAGTTTCAATTGATAGGTTTTTGCTTTCACGAATTGTGCTTGCGGTTTTTTGTAAACGGGTTAGAGTACCCCTAATATACGCTTATAGAATCATTCACATCGAAAAGCGAATAGACTAAGAGATACTCTGACAAAATATAATTTTTTGTCAGATGATTTGTGTACAATATTTACTTATTGTCTAGAAATTTATACTCATATTCTAAAGGTAATTGAACGGGTGTGTAATCTCTTTTTCTTTGACCTTTAAGCCCTTTTTTCAATAAAAAAACCCCTTGTTTATAAAAAAAGTATTAGAACAGAATTTCAGGCCTCAATCAAACTTGTTTGCAAAACTACTATTAATTAAGTTAATTTTATAATATTTGATTTTTAAAATCAGTAGAGGAATAGAATATTATAAATTAATCTTAAATTTTAGTATCTTTTATATTTTAAATTTAAATTCTTATTTTGGATGAAATTAAATAAGAAACATCAAAACAGAAACAATATTATTTCTATAAATGAAATTTAAATATTAAAAAATTAAAATGTAATATAAATATGAATTTGATAAATTTTAATTATACTCTTGCTCACTCATCTATAAAGTGTAAGACTATATCTCTCTAAAATCTAAGTGACAATATCATATTACACTAGAATGTGCATTTTTTTACTGATTAATAATTGTATCAAATGTTTGTTAAAAATCATTTATATTGTATATGAATTAAATTAAATTTCCTATTAAATTATTAACATGTACGTACAGTTTTTAATTAAAATTAAGGTAAATTTTATTTAAAAAGAATAAATATATAAGTGAATAGTAAAGTTTTTACTGAATCAAACTTTAGAAATAAATATAAAATAGTATTATACCATGTTAGAATTTGTATATCGTACCAATTTTTATTATTTAATATATAAAAGGTGTTAAATAATTTGAAACTTTGACCATAAAATTGAAGATAGTTTTATAAAGAGTAAACTAGCCGCACGGATATATATATATATATATATATATATATATATATATATATATATATATATATATATATATATATATATATATATATATATATATATATATATATATATATATATATATATATATATATATATATATATATATATATATATATATATATATATATATATATATATATATATATATATATATATATATATATATATATATATATATATATATATATATATATATATATATATATATATATATATATATATATATATATATATATATATATATATATATATATATATATATATATTTATTTAGATATTGTTACAATTGAATGGTAAATATAACTGTATAAAGCATAATAATATTCATGTGTTCACATATATTAAAATAATTTGTACTCAAATATATATTAAAAGTAATAATTATCAATATTTTTTTGTGTGAATTTAATTTATTGGTCCCGTTACAAATTTTAAAATGTTATTTGTAATTTTTAATAATAATACTAAAAATAGTTTAGTATATGATAAAAATATAAAATTATAATTGTATTCAAAATGATCCATTAACGCTTACATATTTAAATTTATAAGTCCAACTAAAAACAAAATTGTTGGTTTAAAAATAGAATTATAGATCTAATAGATAAAAGGAGAAGTTTTGTAAAACATTGATTTGCATGACATGACATGCGAGAGCAATTTCTCTTTAATTTTTATTTGCAAATTTTAAAAAATAATATATTCACATTTAATTTACACAATATTCTAATATTTTAAATAATATTAAAATAGAATGTACTTTAATTTGAATTAAACGTGCATATTGGGTAAATTATTCTTTTAACATCAAATTTTTAAGATCTTGTAAAATCTATTATAAATCTATAAAAACAAAAATACCTGGATATTACCACAATACCCCAACTGATAAAAATCCTATTTGGTCTATTATAATAGGGTAAAATTGTAAATTCCTTAAATGCTTGCACCACATTCATTTGAATCTGATGTGGCACTCCCACAAATTTTCACCACTTTTTCATTTTTTTTATAGCAATAAATTCCACAATTTTTTGTCCATTTATTAATTTTATACTGTTTTTACAATAAAAAACCATTTGGAATATTTGCTTTTGCAGCGTGATCATAACCCAACCATATGGGGAATACCAAACGTCTTTCTTTTCCCATGCCAATTCATTATGCATCTCTTCATCAGAATTCAAATTCTAATGGAACACCAATCAAAAGCCTAATCAAAAGCCAACGATTCAAAATTTCTGGGAATACCAAACGTGTTTCCCTTCCCCATGCCTTATCATTATCTCTCTCCAACTGATTCTTTCTTCTGCCTTCTTCATGTTCTCCTTCCTTCTTTCTCTTCTTTACAAATCATATCTGACGGGTTGTTATTTTGGGAACAATGGATTTGGATAAATTTTCTGCAAAGCCATGTAAGAGATGTCGAGGTCATCGACAACAATTAACTCTTCCAAATCTGTAATTCTGAAGGAGGTTTGATTTCAAATTTTTCTTGTGATGTTGTTTACATGCGGATGAGGTATTTTACAAATTTTATTTTATATGTGCAGATGATAGGGTTTGTTATTGTGGAATTATATTTTAGGGTTTCTTCCTTTTCCTGTAAGTATATTTAAGATTCAAATATGTAGTGGAGGCAACAAATTTACGACGACGAGTGTGGTGGTGATGGAAACGGGTTTCCAGTGATGATTGTGGTGGTGGTCGAATTCGAAAAGGTTTCAGTGTGACTTTTTGATTTAGGTTTTGTTATTAACTTATTTTATTGTATTTGATATGTTTAGGTTTTGAACTTTGAGATATTGTTCTGGATTTATAATAACTGCAACTAATTCCAATGAAATAAAAGTTGCATCAAGGAAAAGGTCTGATAATTATTTTCTATAATTATTGATGGATTTGTACAGATTTAAGTTGTGGATTTAGTCTGTGGAGATTCAGGTGAGACTAAGTTGAGTTTGTCAATGGAGGAAATGCATTTTCCAACGGGTGATTTTCCAGTTTAATTTCTTTTGTAAGTGCCGGTTTTTGTTTAGAGAATCAAATGTGTGGTCCTATCTACAATGAGGATGGACAGAAGTCACACACCTGTAAAACTGGCATACATTCAAAGATTTTTGATTGATGCATTTCTAATGTTCAATGAAATGCCCACAGGAATAATGCCACAATTTAGTGTCTGGTTTTCTATTCAATAAAACTGTCGAAGGTTCAAGTTAGTGAAGCGGGAATTTTGGCAGCGACAACAACACCGGCTTCTTGCTGACAGTTGGAGCAATGACTCATATAGGAGTGAGTGACAGCGGTAGTTTTGGCGACGACAACAACAACAACAACGCCAGCTTATTTTATGTCTGCAGTGAATTAAACAAGAGTTGTGAGCCTTCCCTTGACGATATTGAAGAGTTTGTCCATGAATTAAACAAGTCAAATAATTTGTTTAGGTCTGTTAAGGAACAAATTTTGTGAATTGGCTTAAGGTAAGATGATAGTTCTTTCAATCTTTTAAGGGAGTATGTGATGTTTGATGATAGTTTTTGAATGTTTCTTATACCAACTGATATCCCTTATTGGATTATTCAGTCATGTTATTGTTCTTAATATATTTTCTTCACATATCTAATAAAATAATATTTTTTACTGGTAAACCACATTAAAACCTCATGTATCTAATCTATCAGGGTTATTAAGGTTCCAGAGGTGTCAACGGTTCATCTTACGCGTAATCATGTTTTCTTTGTTGTTGCAAGTGATGGGGGTATTTGAGTTCCTATCTAGCCAAACTGTTGTTGATATGGTATGGGCATTGTGGTTGCAGGTCGCTCTATCACAAATAAGTTACAAGACTTGAGTAATAAGTTTGTACAGGAGCATGCTCAAGGATTAGTTGTAACAACACTCGATGAAGTGAATGTATCCTCTCAATAGTCCGTTAGTCCATCCTTTTTGTTTCTTTCCTCTGAATTTTTGTTTTTAATCAGACGGTATTTTCTTCCTCAAATGTTCATCCTTTTAAAGATTTTTTTCTTCATTTTATTCAATGTCACTAAATACAGTGACTTGGTCAGTAATATTCGTGGAAATGATGTGGCGTACTGTCCCGTCGCTCACGCATTTACTATTGTGACATCTGATTTCTCCTTCATTTATGTGGACAAACAAAAGGTGTCTATTGAGGTCAGTTTGAGTAGTTTCATTTATGATCTTAGTATCTTTAGATTAGGAGGTGCTAATTTGGAAATACAACTTATTGAAAGTTATGTCTTGTGCTAGGTAAAAACTCATTTAGAGGAGAATGAAATTGAAATTAAAGAGTATACAGAAGTAAGCGTAGATGTGGCATTGCTTTCAACTAATGAGATTGATTCCATGTCTACTGCCAAAAGTGTAAATGGTAAACATCAATCACATCTGGCTCTTCCAAAAGCTTTAAAGGTTCTATGCTTAAACTCTTTTATAAGGACATTTGATTGTTGGCAAAATAGATATGTGAAGAAATTGTGGAGTTTTCTCAAACGAACCGTGTTATTAGATTAAGAAGTTTCAATTGTTTTTGTTAAACATATTGTCACTGCTTTTGCTTGCAGATGGAACAACTAGCCATAACATGTACACAGGAAATCCTCAGCCGCCGTAAACCCCTTCATTCTCTCACCGGAACCTCCTTCAACTCCTCGCCCGCCATAGGCAACTCTGTTCCACCTCCAGCCATCAATCCTTCGCCGTATCTCCTCCACCGCCACCATCATCTCCATTCTCATCGACAAACAACTCCTCTGCTCAACATCATCCCTCTCCGCGTCCTCTGTTCCTTCGTACTTCTGGTAAGCATTTATTGAACTGTGAATTTTTTATCCTTAAGTATGTTTATGATGTTTGAAATTATTTTGTGTAGATTGCTGATAGTTGTGGATTTGGAAGAAGTATGTTTGAGAGACTGGTAATATTAGGGTATAAGAAACATATGCTTAATGTTCAGTATCGAATGCATCCAACTATAAGCGCATTTCCCTGCAAAGAATTCTATGATAAAAAAATTTCTGATGCACCTTTTGTCTTGGAAGAAAGCTACAATAAGAGTTTCCTTGAAGGAGAAATATATTCATCTTATTCTTTTATTAACATCGCTAAGGGTAAGAAGAAAACCGGCAGAGGACACAGTCTGATGATCATGGTTGAGGTTGCTATCATTTCTGAAATGATTAAGAACCTCAAAAAAAGGTTATTTCTCTTTACCTCAAAAAAGCTTTAATAATCAATAATTAATGTGTGTTCTTTAATTTACAGAGTTTAAGAGGACACGTTATTTGCTACAAAAATGTCATATACTTGATTGCTGGGTAAGTATCTACTGCAACTTTGACTTTTATTTCCTTCATGTCAACTATCACAATATAAACTACATATTACCTGTCTTAATCTCAACTGAATTTTCTATTTTCTATTTTTAGGAATCAGAGCCAACAATTGTGCCTAAAGTAATTGGTGGCTTTGTTGATCAAACATTCCTTTTCAAAATCTGTTGTAAAGGTTGATGATACTATGTTTCATTTTATTTCGTATTTTTGATGGTGATGATGACTTGAATACTTCAGCTGTTCCAGATGATAATGCTGTATTTCGTATTTTTGATGGTGATGATGACTTGAATACTTCAGCTGTTCCAGATGATAATGCTGCGGGAGATATTCAAGATTTAAATTCAGTTGTGAAGGTGTTAAACCTGTTTAAATTCAAATTGTTTTATTTTTGTGAACCCTGAATCACTTAAGTTTATCTTTGATGCATTACTTTTTGTTTTGTCTACGATTTCAGAATTATGGATTTAAGTGGCGGTTCTTTAGCCCAACTTTTGTTAATACATTTTGTCAGAAATGGTAAAAATTAACGTAGTTTAAACGATGTATCATTAACTATAAATATATTGTTAATAAAATTAACAAAAAAAGTATATTATAAATATATTGTTAATCAAATATTGGAGTACCATTTAATTCGAAACTTTACTAATTTATCTTTTGAATAAAGACATTATTATCATTTATTTTTATTATACTTATATGAAAATTATTTTGAATGGTGACATTAATATTATTTATTTTTATTATACTTAAATCAAAACTTTACAAATATATCTTTTGAATGAAGGTATTAATATTATTTATTTTGATTATATATAGAAATTATTTTGAATGGTCACATTAATATATTTTATTTTTATGCATGATTTGATTTCAAAAATTTATGATCAATAAATTTTGAATGGAATTATATAGAAATCATTTTATATAAATTAATGTTATAATATAACTTTCATATAAATTAATGGTATAATATAATGTATTAAATATTTATATAACACTTAATTAATAAATTTATTTCATGAAATTAATTTTATATAATATCATTTTATATTTTTTTTGAAAGGTTACATTTATATTCTTGAAAAAATTAACGTAGTTTAAACGATGTATTGCTAACTATAAATATATTGTTAATAAAATTAACAAAAAAGTATATTATAAATATATAAAAGGTAAAGTAAATAAGAACTCTAATATTTATCTTAAATATTTAAAGCATAGGGATCTTAAATACTATTTTGTATTGATATTTTTTTATTTTTAATTGCTATAATTTTAGAAATAAATATTATAATTTTTAATAAAATATTTATGATTTATTTTTTTTAAGTACGACTAATTAATATATTTTTATACAATATTAGAAACAAATATTACAATTTTTTAATCAAATATTTGAGTACCATTTAATTCGATACTTTACCAATATATCTTTTGAATGAAGGCATTATTATAATTTATTTTTATTATACTTATATGGAAATTATTTTGAAAGGTGAAATAAATATGTTTAACTTTTATGTATGATTTGATTTTGTAAAATATTATGATCAATCAAATTTGAATTCTCTTTTAATATTATAGGTTTGATACTGTTTCATATTGTACCAATATTTTATACATTAGAATATATAAAAATATGAAAATAATTAAATCAAAACTTTACAAATATATCTTTTGAATGGAGGTATTAATATTATTTAATTTTATTATATATAGAAATTATTTTGAATGGTAACATTAATACATTTTATTTTTATGCATGATTTGATTTCAAAAATTTATGATCAATAAAGCATATCACAATCTTTTAAATTAACTTTAGAATTGTAATCATGATAAAAAATGTTAAATTGTAGTCATGAAATTTTAATAAAAATGATAATCATAAAATTAATAATAAAAGGTATAAATTTATTCATACAATCCTTTTTATAAATTGAATAAGTTACATTTTGTTATAGTTTAAATATTATTTTGTTACTAAAAATATTTAAAATCATATATTTTTATGAAATATTAATAAAAATGATGTATTTTAAAGAAATAATTATTTAACTAATCATTTACTCGATTATATGTATAGTAACTTTATTAAAGAGTTAATTGATCAATTAATTCAATTAAATTATTTTCAAAATATTAGTTGATCCATTAAAAATCAATTTAATGTAAATAATGGAAATAAAATATATAATATTGGTATAATTTTAAATAATATTTAAAAAGTAGTTTAAGAAAAAACTATATGATTTTGAATGTTATTGAAATAAAATATATATAATATTAGTTGTTAGAGCCTGCAATATTCACAATTTAGCTAATGTTAAAAGACTACAATTTGACGAGGAGTTGTTATATATTGTAGGTTTGGAAAAATTGTAAATATGATATATAAAAAAATAATTTAAAAGTGGTTATACATTGTCATTTCATTAATTCTATTCCAATTAAAATCAACGATGCAAACAAACCAATTAAAATAAAAATTATGATTTATTTAAATAAAGAAGATATCTTTTCTTTCTCTCTTTTGATAATTTTTTATTTTTCTACTAATATCAACAATAATAAATGTTAAACTATTATTTAATATTTTAAGCGATTTTTCGATATTCTTAGATCTAATTTTTTATTTTTTTCCCTACGGATATCTATAATAATAAATGTTATATTATTATTTATAGTTGTAATTTTTTTAATTATCAATAATACATTTATATTAAAACAAAAATGATTATATTATTAAAATTATTATTCTTTTTTATTTCCATATTTATAACCTAATAAAAAATAAATTATATTTTTATCCATAAAATTTTATAACATGATAAAAAATTATTTTTTATAAACAAAAAAAGAAGTTATAATTTTTATAAGCGGGAATAAGTTACAAATATTTTTATAATAAAAAATTCAACTATTGATGCAATTATTTTTAACATGAATAAGTTAAAAATAATTTCGTAAAACGTTACACAGGTTAATGACACTTATAAACAAAAAAAGTCTATATTTATATAATTATTTTATTAACGGAAATAAGTTATAATATTAAAAATAATTTCGTAAAATGTTACACAGGTTAATGACAGTTTCTTATTTTGTTACACAATCATTTAAAAACGAATTTTCTGTTACATGAAAAGATTAGTTCCACGTTATATGAAATCTCGACCGACCTCGTGCGACAACACGAGTTATTTACTAGTTGTTTGAAAATTTATAACATTTATTAAAAAATGATCAATTGTCATAATAACAACATTGGTTTTCAAATATCAAAATAATCTTGTGTAGTGTAATAAATTATAATAATAAGCAATTAATAACAATATTGAATGGTAATTATTCCTCTGAGTGATCAACACAATACTGCATCTACACCTACGGCAACATCTCTTCCTTTAACTTATGTCTATACCATGAACAACAAATCTTTCTAGATATGATTACAATAAATTGGATGTATCAAATTGCATGATATATGAATATCCAAAATCTTTTCAGACTCTTGGCAGCTGCACTTTCAGGTTTTCCTCCCGTATATTTCTTGGTAATTTCCTCCTTAATGCTTCAAGGAAAGCAATCATAATCTATCTCATTCAGAAAACAACAACAAAGTAAGCTATAACATTTAAAAAAAACTGAAACTATAACATTAAAAAAAAACTGAAACTTCATAACTTAGAAAATCTTACCACTTAGAAAATCATAAACTGTTTAGAAAAACTTAACCATTTAAACAAACTGAATCTTAGAAATAACATGATAACATGGAATCTAAATCTAAAACTTTAGAAAAACTTAAAAAAAACTAAAACTAAAACTTAGAAATAACACGAGAAAGAATTTTTATCATTTAATATGATAAATTACAAACCTTAATCAATTTACAAATACTAATCATATATGAACACATAAACACAAATCAACAAAGTAGAACAAAAAAATGAACTAATGTTAATATCCAAAGAAGAATGAAGCAGAACTTGGAAGAAGATGAAGAGAAGACCTTCAGATGACGGAGCTCGTTGAAGCATAAAAAATCAACAATCCTATAAAAACTCAAAAATCTGAAATTCACGTGTGAGATTTTCTGTCACGGTATAGAGATGAGACCATGAACAAACACATAAATACATTTGTAATCAAAACTTTCCACATAAAAAACTCGGCAAACACATTAAACAATCTTTTAGTGCAAACAATGGCGGAACCAGGATAAAAAATGCGGGTGAACCACTAAAATATTTAAACTAAATACGAAATTTATATTGCATATAAGAAAAGCACAATTCTTTTCATCTCTCACTCTTTTCCAACCTCTAAAACCTGTAGTAATAAAGGCATCGGATCCAGAATTTCCACTTGGTCCTTTGTTAAAAAGATAACATGGAAAACAATATGCGGCATCCTTTGAAGGTAAATATTCTAGCCATGAATAAAAGATTTCAAACCAAGTTTCTTGAAACCGTCTTGGATGATCCTCTTTACCGGACAATTCTAAACGGAATTAATATGGACCCCATTTCATATAAGCTCTTCGTGTTTGATCGACTTGATTTGGTGAATATTTCCATATTGGAATACGCTTTCCACGATCACGTTCTAAAGAATTCAAAATATCATCTGAAACTTCAACTTGTTGTGGGATAGCTGTTGTCACTTCTTCAATTGATGAAACTTCAACTTGTTGAGGGGTAGTAGTTGTCACTTCTTCAATTGGTTGGGGCATAGAAGTTATCACTTCTTCGATTCTTGAAACTTTAAGAGGTTCGGATGTAGAAACATTCTCAGAAGCTTTTCTCTTAAAAAAATGATTAATTTTTCCATTCTTCATGTTTATTTCTTTTGTTTTACAAGAAAGCAACAAAAATCACAATCAAAAACACCTTACAAGCACAAGTTAATAACCAAATCGGAAAAATTGTTGTTATAACAATAAAAGCACAAGGCAACAATAATCATAATCAAAATTGTTGTTATAAGTTATAACAAACCGGAAAAAATACTTTACAAGTTAATAACTAAGAATCACAATCAAAAACAGTGTCAGTGTCAACACAAGTTTTAATCTCATATTTTTAAGAACAATAATCAATAAAATTATAAGAACAATATCAACAAGAATCAATTCTTAAAGAACAATATTTTTCACAGATTGTAATTAATTTAACCTCAAATGTGTTTCTCACTATCAAATTGCATATTTTAAAATTGCTTCACAATATTTCACAAAATTTTCAATAACAAAATCATTCAGATAAAGTTAACAATCAACAATGGGATGAATAAAGAAAGAGAGAGATTACCTTTTTAAAATCAGAGGGAAAGTTACGACAAAGAGTCAGAAAGAGAAAAGGACTCTCCGTCGATTGCCGCTGCTGGTAAAGTGTATTAATAACAAGAGGAAGAGGATGATGGTGTCGTATTTCACAGAGGCAGAACGGAGATTTCGACGTTTCGTGTTTTTAAGCGGTGGCTGCCGGTAAAAGAGAAGAGAAAAAGCTAATAGTGAGAGAGAAAGCTTGTAGTAGTATTTCAAAAGTTCAAACTGAGAGAGTGAGAGAGAAATGATTGGGTGGTGAAGTGAAAGTGAAAAGTTGAGAGTTTGGGTGATGAGAGATGATGAATTGAAAAGTTAAGAACACGTGGATGAGATCTACTTGAGATGAAGTGTGGAAATAGTTTGGGTTTATGAAGAGACAAGAAAGCCCCTTTTTGCAATGTAAATATTGAAATATGGAAGGGCAATTTTGGGAGGGTGTTGGCATTAGATTTTAGAGGCTAGAAAATAGACTAGAATAGACTAGAAAGCTAGATTTAGATACAATGTTTTAGATATGATTTTTATTTTTCAATAAAAATATGATAAATGTATAATTTATGTTTATATATGCAATTTATTTTTATTTTTACTCTTTGAAGGATATTTAACTACATTTGTCATATTTTTATTGAAAAATGGTAAAAATCATATCTAAAGAATTATATTTAAATTTTTTATTTTATAATTGAATTTATGATTATTTAATTCATTCTATTTGCAACTAAATATCTAACAATTTTACTTTTTTTTTTCCTTTTTAATATGTAACAAACTGTTGGGTGCAAGTGTCGGTGGCTAGACTCTTACATTGTCTACAAATTGGTGGAATATTGAATTTATAATAGAGAATATTTATTTATTTAACACCTTAAGGTTTTAGGTTGAGATGAAGTGTTTCCCTGTAACATCCCGATTTTAAATAGCTAATTATTAATTATTATTATTATTATATATTATATTATGTGATAGTTAATTTAATTGGGTGTTTTAATTTAAATTTGAATTATTTGAATATGTATGTTATTTAAATAATTGAGTTTTATGAGTAGAATTATGGTTATTTAGTATTGGGCCTATTTATAAGAATGGAAGTAATAGAGACGTGTTAAGTATTAAGCCCATTAAGACAATCCTAGTTAGTAAGGATTAGAAGAGAATTATAATTAGAACTTCATTTGGAGAAAGAAGAGAAGAAGAGAAAGAAGGAAAATGAAGAGAAAACCCTAGAAGAGGAATCTTCAAGAGGTAAGGGTGGAGAATCCATGTTATTGTTCGATTGTATGTTGTGAGTAATGATTTGAAACATGCTTGGTTGTTCAATTTCAATTTCAATTTCTAGAGTCTTTGAATGTTAGGGTTTGAATGGAAATTGTGTTTTTCAATTTAGAATGATGATCCATGACTAAAAACATGTTAGGATACCCTTTAATGATGTTATTAGACTGATTGGAATGAGTTTTATGTGGTAATTTCATGGGAGAAAGAATTTGGTTCATAGCAGAAAAAGTGCAGAATCGCAGACTGCGCTTAGCGCGAGAGGAAGTCTGCTTAGCGCAAAATGTTCTGACTTTTGGGGTTGTTTGTTCAGCGAGGTGCGCTTAGCGCGATAGGCCGAGCTTAGTGTGACCTGTAATGGAAAATGTTATTTTTAAGATCTTTTGACATGGAATCTTATATGATTATATTTATTGTAGTATTTTCATATATGTAATTAATTGATCCAATTGTGATTGAATGTGTTTTAGATTGGTTTTGAATACTATTTCAATGTATGTTTGATTACTTGAGTATAATATGTGCTAATCTTATTTGATATAATGTGTTGAGTAACATTGGTGGAATAATATGTCATAATATTATTTGTTATGTGTGATGATATGTATAAGATACATGTGATGATCTTGTTGTTGAAATATAATGTTGTGCAATTGATGTATAATTCACATGAGATGAATTGTGATGATATGCTTGGATAATTGAGGTTTTGGAATAATCTTAATTTGCATATGTCGTCTTGGTGAGTTGGACATGCATACATTTGGCTCGATCCTTGTGTGGATAAGTAGTGGTGAAACTGTGGGTTCACAAATTGGCTCGATCCATGATGGATAAGTAGCGGTGAAACATTGGGTTCACATTTGACCCGATTCCATTGGGAATAAGTAGCATAGGCTTTTGGTCTTGTCCGGATCGAAAGTAAGGGCTTGGATTCTATGAATGAATCGGAAGCAGAGTTAACGAAATGTTCTCAAAAACTTGGTACCACATACATATTGAGTCACATTCATTGTTGTCACATGAGTCATTATTGAATATGCAATGTGTGGAATGAAATTGTGATGTTAAATTATATGTATTATTGGATTGTTTGGATGGAATGATAATTATGCTATGTGTTGTAGATATGAACATATTGTACTTGTAATGTTTGTATGATCATGTTATCTTGGAATATCACTTGAAGTGTGTGGAATTCATGAATAGATGCAGTTTCTTCATTATTTCCATTTATACACTTTTGAATAATGATGTGAATTCTCACCCTTCTATTATGGTGTTGTCTCTACGTGGATAACATGCAGGTTCCGAGGATAGCGGTGCTTCGCACGAGACTAGTTGAAGAGTCTAGCTAGTTTATCTGTTACTAGGTAGTCTAGTCATTGCTCTGGTCATGTAACACGGGACTTATCTAGATTTTTACTTTGATGAGATATTTGTTATATATACTCATTTATTTTGATTTGTATGATTGAGATACTATGCTGATGTGGCCTTGGTGCCGATGTATGAATTCTGATGACTTGAGTATGTTATGGATTCATCGCTTTTTCATCCGATGATTATAATATAGGATGTAATCATTGATAGTATCTGTGAATAAGAATTAATCCGCTGTGGAAATGCATGAATTGTTCTAAAGCGTGAGATTCAAATATGTGTTATGATTATGACCAATGTGCATGTATTATTTTAATTGTAAGGTAAATCATGCGACACCCTCTTGTTATGCATTTTATTTACTCTGATTGTGCAATAATTATGCGGGGAATTAGAGGGGGTGTTACACTCCCTCTCTTGTGGTCATGTTATAGGAGATGTGGTGTCTCTCTCTTGTGATCTTGGAATATTATTCTCATTGGTGCTTCTAACTCCCCAACACAGACCAACGATAAGTTTCCCATTCAATCTTCTTAATTTATTATATTTAATAATTTATTAATAACAAAACGTTCTCATTCAACATAAACTTTAATTTATAAATAATTAAACAAAATGAAAACTAAAGACCAATCCTCGTCCTTTTTTTAACTATCTATTACAAGCAACGAGCATTGAATTATTTTTGCTTTCCTTAGCACTTGATGGGCACGACGAACCACCAGTATTGACTTATTTTTTCTTTTCCTTTGGCTCTTCGACAAAAAATGTCTGATCCGACGCTTTGATGTCAACTTGAATCCTCTATGGATCTGGCTTCTCTCTTCCCTAAGATTGTCGCTCTTCATGAGTAACCCAAGGTTTCTTCGCCTATTGTTCCAACGGTGGCCAAAAAATTCATTTATTCAAGCTTTGAATGAGGTTTATAATATCCCTTAGTCGCAGCTCCCCCAAGCCGTCAACAAGGGAGATAGGTAGGTTATGAGTTACTATTCTAGAAGAAGAATACAAAGTCAGACTTCAAGACTGTAAGAATAATCTTCATGGCCGTATCATCTGGCCAAAGGGTGCTACGCCTTTACAATGTTCGCTCTTAAGTTGAAGCTGGTTGTAGTTTAGGTTGATGTCAAGAACTAGAGAGTTCTATCACTTGTTAAAGGTTATTACTAAGTTACTTTTTCTAGCGATGGGGATATGAGAAGAGTTAGGGCATCTGGTACTCTGAGTCTGAATATTGGTTCTCTGAAATTGTTTGCTTGAACATATGATTTTAACCCAGCTACCCGACACATCACTTTCGCCCAAGTATGGAGAGGTGGCTGACCCACAAGGTTAATACTTAAACGCTCAAGTCAATATGAGAGTGAAATATGATGTGAGAATGAGAACTAATTTAAATACCTGAGAAATGAGACATCTTCCTCTTAAACATGAGAAATGTGAAAGTTCGATGAAACACAAGAATAAGAGTTTGAATTGGGTGTCATGATTATAACTTTTCTGTTCATCCAAATACAAACAACACAAATGCAACAATGCTAATGTAACTCACATAATTTTATCATGGTTCACTGTTAACAAGGTTACCTCCAACCCACATATTAAGGTGATTTCGCCTTCTTAATAAGGATTTAATCCACTAATCAAAAACTTTGATTACAACCTCATTGACACACTCTCAAAGACTTCTCAAGGATTTTGACTATACCCTAGTCCTTCAAGGAATTCAACTAACTGGTTAGATTACAAGATTTTGTGTTTATAAAATGCTTCTAATAAAGCAGATACACACAGTTTCAATACAACAAGATTTTTTAACAAAGAATGAAAGGTATAAAGCTATCGAAATAATAACAACTTTCTTCTTTGTGTAGTTTCTCAAATTTTCGTTCTCAGTGCTTCTCACTTGATTTTCTTTTTTCACATAGTTATTTTTTCCATGCTTCAAAGATTCCATAATATATATGATGAATATATTTGTTGGAGGGCGAAGTTGGAATTTCTTAAAATCATAGTTTCATGAAGATGTTTGATTTTATAGTAGTAGAGTGGAGCTTCCAGCATAGTGGGAAGAAAGATGAGACGTGTTGAAAAGTTCATACAACAGTATTGTCCTTTATCATGGATGGGATTCTTTCAAGAGTTGATTTGATGCTTTCAGATGTAGATTTGTAGTTGTAAACACATCTTTCTATTCTTCAAAGTTTCAGAATGCGTTTAATGTCCTGAGTCTAGAGTTGCTTGTTCAGAGTCTAGAACTTCACTAGTCCATAGTCTATAACTTGTTTGTCCAGAGTCTAGTTATCAGAATCTGCATAAAAACCATTAGAGTATAAAATTATTCTCTATACAATGTATATGTTGTTATCATCAAAATTCAAATATTAGTTACATAATCAAACTTGTTCGAACAAAATGATTAACAACTAAAAGTATGGAGTGAGACATAGATTGTTGTCGAGCGTTAGATTGAACCAGGCGACCAACAAAGCTCTCTTTCGCGGAATCGTTTGCTTTTAAAAGGAAAAAGACATACATGTTTTGCGCTATATCATTTGTGCTTTATCATCGGATCTTTTGTCTTTTGAATCTTGCGGATGACCTATAACACTTAACATAAAAAATTAAAAAGCATGCTAAATGTTCCGTTGGATATTTAATAGCTAATCAATGTTGAAATTAAGCATATTATTATTGTTTTGCTTTATTGCTCATGTGCGAACCACATTGGTTGTAATTATGTAAAAATAGTATTCAACTCATTTATTAATTTCTGCATAACTTTATTATACAGAGTAACCAACCAATTGAATACTCAAATAAATCTAAGAATTCTCCAACAAAATCGGCATAGAACTTCGTCTAAGCCATAATTCATACATAACCATGTAGAACACATCAAAACCAAGTGGAGGTGAATGCCACTGAAAGTGTTCCTTCACTTTCAACACATTCCTCTTAAGCCTCAGATACTCACCAGAACTAACTATACCTTTCAGAATCTTTTTCAGTAAAGGTATGTCTAACGTAGTCACAACAACAGAAAAGCTCTTCCAATTCAAAACATCTACAAATGGAAGGTCATAATAGTCAGCAATGATCACTGGAACACAACCATAATACAATGAATCTCCTATACGTGCTGTGTTTACTTCATAGCCTTTAACATGAAGACAAAACTTGCTTCCTAATAACTCATCTGCGTATGGTGTTTTCAGTCTTCCACGATGAACAAAGATTTCTGAATCATTTTTCCATGTCTCAACAACATTCATCCGTAGTGGAGAATTCACTGCTCCAGCAAAGAAAGCTAGTTTTTTCCTAATGGATGAAACAAGGTTGGAGGGATTATCATTTCTTGGCCAAATTTGCGGTAAGCATGCATCCTTATGAGTAATATAACCTGATAAGAAGTAACTTGATGAGCAAACAACTTGAATGGCATTGAATTTCACATCTGCTGCTTTATCCATAGCTGTCCTTCCAACTGAATGACATGCCACATAAAAGTGATCCGTGCCGCCGGTGCGATTCCAATACGGATACTTCTGATTGATATTCTGAACATAGTCTCTAATAAAATCTTTGATACCTCCCACACCTACTCGACGATCATGCCGTAAGCTTGCTATGGAAAAAGGCATGAAGAAAAGATCTGCCTGAGTTGGATCTTTTGTGATGAAATGACTATTCGTAAGTGCTTTTTTGAAGTAACTTTCACTGGCATAGTTTCCACTAGGTTCAGATTCCATAGGCAAAAGCACATTTGCAAAAGGATCATCTTTCTTGTGTGGATAAACATATATCTTGAAGGTTCTATTCATTTCTTTATAGTCTTCCATAAATATATCTTCATCATGGAACACATTGTTGTTTTCCTCAAATTTTTGTGAACCATGAGCCATAGCATTCTCACGCGAATTTGAGTCTGCTGTAACAAAAATTGAGTTTGAATAAGTAAGACTTAATTAATAACTATTCTAGTTAAAATTTGAACTCTAATCAATAATTATTCTAGTTCATTAATATTAACCACTTCAAATAAATCACTTTGTTACATAAGTTTATCTTATTGAGAAAGAGTTGGATTTATTAATTATTCAATCAGCCTCTACATATAGAATCATCCAGAAGTTAAATAAATATTCCAAGTTCAACAGCAGCATGCATGTATTGAATAAAAATGATCTCATGAATCAATTGAAAGACTTTAACTTTGAATACTCAATCAAAAGACTTAAACTTTGACTAATAAACAAAGCACTCTTTTTATCCTTTTCACATGTCATATTCATAAAAAATTGAGTTTTTAATTACTTGATCGCATCACTAATCGTAAATTAAAGAAATTGATCAAATAAAATAATTAATTATAGAAAACAATATTATTAAAAACCAGTTAAGCCGCCTTAATAAATAAATAAATGAATGATTGATAGTATTATATTTTGACAAAGTCAAAACCATATACTAAAAATTTCTACCACGATAATCATATTAATAGTAACAAAAATAGTAAAGATTAAAACTTTTTGCATACCCTTCGAGCTGGATTGTGGTGCTACTAAACCATGTTGACTTTGTAGTTCATAGCCATCCAATTTGAAAGTGTTGATGAACTCAGAATGATTGTTGTGAAAGGTTGGAGATGGTGATTTGAAAGTGTTGATGAACGAATAATCATTGTGGTGTTGATGATGAACGGTGAATATGGATGAAGTATAGTAGACATAGAATAGAATGAAAAGTGAGGTTAATAGAGCTAAGGTAGTTGGAATGAATAACCAAAAATTCTTGAATGAAGATGCATCATGCCTATGAGAGTAGTGGTAAAGAGAAGAAGGAAGCATGGCATATAGAGATGAAATCTTAATTACTTTGTAAATAAGTTTTAAGTGCAATATGTTATACTAATAAAACAGGATGTGGCGTGTTATTAGTACTTACCTATGATCATGACATTAATGAACAGATTCTTACTCTTTTACAATTACAATAATCAATCAATAGAGAATATACTAAAAGAAGAATCACTATTTTAGTCTAATTAAATTGTACTGTAATAGGTATTAGTCATATGTCAATTTCAATTTCAAAACTTCTTTATGATATCACATGTTAATTATTTAATTTGAACAATTATATTTATGGGGCAACTTTTCTACGCATCACAAAAAGTTAAGTAATATATCTTCATACAATTATAAGATTCCATTTAATTTTAACATAGTAAATAAATTATTAAATAACACAGTTATGTATCGTATTCAAGATATTTTATATTGAAGGTAACTCTACCCAATTTTTTGAGTTGGGTATATAAGAATCACCTATATTTAATTCACTCTCTCTACCGATTAATTTAATCTAGGATAACAAGGTTGTATTATCTGCGTGCAAAAAAGTTGACTCTAATACAAGTCCTTTGGTGGCTGCAGCGATGGCATTGAGATGGGGTCTACAGCTTGCGAGAGATCTTAGCTTTTCGAAGGTGGCGATCCATTGAGATGCTCTTGCAATGGTGGATTATGTTAACTGTATTAGGATTGTTGCGGATATTGGTCCGCTTGTTGTTGATTGTCAGAACCTGTTTAGTTCTTTTGTTGATTTCTCTGTTGTTTTTATTGGTAGACTCAAGAACTTTGAAGCCCACTCCCTTGCGAGGATGGGTTTTTGTTGATTTCTCTGTTGTTTTAATTGGTAGAGTCAAGAACTTTGAAGCTCACTCCTTTGCGAGGATGGGTAAATGTGTTGGCTCTAGAACATGGTCGGGATTAATCCCACCTGACTTTGTACCCCTTCCTATGTTGTGTGTTTAATGGAATTGGGTTGGATATCCAAAAAAAAGAAGGATAAACTAATTGGTGTATAGGGTCAAAGTGTCATAGACTTCTGAATACTAAGTTTGGTTTCTTATAATACAATATATATCCTCTGGCATGACTATTAGACATTTCTCTAATTATGTTAGAGGATGAAGCGACTAAGTTATGATTATGCATAAGAATGACAACATAATACCGTGGGTATTCACTCAAATTATTCTAAGTTTAATGGGAAAAATCCTCTTTGATTGAGTTTGAATTCGAGTTTAGATTTTTTACGATTACAAAATATGAAGACGAATCGAGATATGAGGATACTAGTAATCACCCCAAACCTGTTTTGTTGGAGATCAGGACGAGAAACACAAATTATTTAGGGATTCATGTTTGATTTGGAGGACGTAAAAAACTTCTCCGCCCCGCCCCACAAAATCCCTCCATAAGTATAGTTATTTCCAACACTAATCATTAAATTATTTAAAGTAATAGTGGTTTCCTAATGGGCATAAGGCACAACTAACTCGCTTTGCTTCATCACATCAGACAATGTCTAGATGCCCACTAGAGTACCTTCACATCAGACAATGCCTAAATGCCCACTAGAGTACCTGGCAGGTAGACCGTTGAATCTATCTAATATATCTTATATGATTATTCAAAATATTTATACTCTAGAATGGCTTAGAGGACCTAAAACCTGTATAACATTCTTATCTTAATGTCATACAAAACGAGAATAGGTAAAGCTTTTAAGAGATGCGCATGATCAGATAAACAAGGTCAGCTGACATCACTCAGTTGGCGTCAAACCATTGACCCCATTTCTTTTAAGCATTTGGTCAAAAAGTATCGGTGTGCACGTCACCCATGCAAGGGCAGAGGTACTCAGAGGTATTAGTAGGTTTATAATAATTCAGGGTGGTTAGGGCTTGCCCACGACACCAATAAGTCATGTGAGGTGAAATGCTTTGTATATTTGTTTTGTAGTGTGCCTTAAAACCTTTGTTGATTACGAGAAAGAAAATATATTTTGGAGAATGCATATAATATGAAAATCGGATGAAAAAAATAAAAATCTGAAAAATCTGATGGTGAATAGTGTTGTCTGTACAATGAATAATGTTGTTTGTACAATGAATAGTGATGTATGTATGGTGAATAGTGTTGTACGTATGGTGAATAATGATTTCGGGTGTATCATACGTTTTGGCAGCTTCTCATTTTGCGTGATTCAGACTCTTTCGATTTGGTCCATGGATCCATGTGTGATTGCGTTGTGTTTTTGGGCTTTGTTTGTTGGGTATATGCTATTGTACATATGTATCTCTTATATGCTTGCAGGTGTGACAATCTTAGAGTTTGCAACAACAAGGGAGAGTAAAGATTTAAAGGTATATTATAAATTTTTGGCTATTCTCAAGGGTAAATTTAGAAAGGCAAGAATTTTAGGAAACACTTGTTTACACCTTGGGTTTGAGTGATTCATATATTGAGTTGGAGAGGTTGAGAAATACTTGGGTAGAAAATAGGGTTGTTCCTGGGCGCTTTCAGGGTTGTTCTTGGGAGCCTAAAAGCGAAGGCTATTTTCTTGTAACTCATCTGTAATCTCTTGTAACAACTTTCTGAGTTTAGTGAATTAAAGAGTTGTTATCTCCCCCAAAGTAGATCGTTTGATCAAACTAAGTAAACACACCTTCATCTTTTTCTCATCTTATTTTGTTATACTATCTGTGTATTGATTATTATTGTTGTAGGCTATTTATTTTGGTTGCTACTATTCTTTGCCTCATAAATTTATATTGAACCTTGTCGTAATTCACCAAAAGTGGAGCCCACTATGGGGAAAAGAGGTATTGTTTACAAGTGAGCACCATTGGTAGATGGGAGATCGATAAATTTTCCAAAAACAATGACTTTAGGTGGTGGAAAGTTAAGAGGCAAGCAGTTTTAATTTAAGAGAAGCATATCGATGCTTTGAAGAATGAATCATTGATGCCTGCAAGTCTTACACATCTACAGAAGACCAAGATGGTGGATAAGACCAGAAGTGCCATTATCTTATGCCTCAGGGATAAAGTTCTAATAGAAGTAACAAGGGAGCAAACTGCAGTTTCTATGTGGGAAAAACTTGAATCACTGTATATGACAAAGTCTTTGGCTTACAGATTATATCTGAAACAAAAATTCTATTCATTCTGAATGGTGGAGAACAAATCCATAGTTGAATAACTTATAGAATTTCACAATATTATTGAAGATCTTGAGAATATTGAAGTGAAGATTGATGATGAGGACAAGACTTTGTTGTTGTTGACTTCATTACCCAGATCCTTTGAGCACTTTAAGGATGCCCTTTTTCATGGTAAGGATGGTACTATTACTTTGGATGAAGTCTAGACGGCAGTGAAATCCAAAGAATTTTCAAAGTCGAAAGATTTGAAGATTGAAGAAAGTGGTGAAGGCTTAAGTGTGTCAAGAAGAGGAGGTGAGCATAAAGGGATGTGCAAATCAAAGATGGTTAACAAATCAAAGGTAAAATTTTTAATTATCAGAAAACTAGTTACTTTAAAAGGTATTGTCTTGAGATAAAGGTCAAGGAAGATTCAGTTCAAGTTGCAGTTGCCTTGGATAAGGAAGGTTATGAGGATGTCGGTGCACTGGTTGTATCGAGTTTGGAAACTCAATATAGTTGGGTAATTGACTCAGGTTGCTCTTATCACATGTGTACAAGAATAAAATACTTCGAAACTTTGAATATGGTGCAAGGTGGAGTAGTTCGCCTTAGTGATAATAAGGCTTGCAAGGTTCATGGTATTGCTACAGTCAGACTTAAAATGTTTTATGATCGTGAACTTCTTATTCACAATGTGAGATATGTTCTAGAAATCAAGTGAAATTTGTTATCTATAAGTATGTTTGATGATCTAGGCTATTGTACTAGAGTTGAACATGGAGTTTTGAAGATTTCGTGTGATGAACCGATTATTGCTAAAGGGTATAAACTATGTGGTCTATATATTTTAAAAAGTTCAAATGTTGTTACACTACAAGAAAATTGGCAGATTGCGACAGGTATTTTTGTAGATTACGACGGTTAAAATCGTCGCAATTTGCTCTCCACGACGGTTGCATTACCGTCGCAGAAATGTGTGTCCCCGACCTACTTCGCGACGGTTACAAAAACTGTCGTTCAAGTTTACGACGGGTTTTGAGCTGACATAATCAAGTATTGGTGACGGTTTGATACCGTCGTGACTATCTTTTGAGTTTCTTTTAATTGTTGATGGTGACGGTTTGATACCGTCGTGACTATCTTTTAATTGTTGATACCGTCGTGACCATCTTTTGAGTTTCAGGAAAAAGCGTTGTCTTTTTACATTTTTGGCGTAGTGTGGCAAAATTTAAAAAGGTGCAGAAGCTTTGAGCTTGTCATTATGAGTTCCAACCCTATTCAATCGACGCTCAATCAATGAGGTGGTTGATGTGAGAGTCATAGTTTCTGCATCAAGGTATTTGAACCTTTTGGCATGATGAACTCAAAGTGTGGCTGCCTCCTCAGAGGCCTGTCGATTGACATTGCAGATTTTGGTTTGTCAATTCTCAGCCTTTTTTATCTTGTCTTGCAGTTTTGTTATCAGTTGTTGCCATTTGGAAATGTCAGCAGTACAAGCATCGGACTTTTTATCATCCTTTTGAAAATATTTCTCGAATTGTTAGACTTGACACTACGCCAAAAAGACAAATAGACAACGCACTTTAGGCAGTGCTTTTTTCAAAAAGCGCTGCCTAAAGGTTTAAAAAAAACACGAAAAAGTTTGTAGAAAGTTCAGCAAAAGCGCTGCCTAAGGGTTACCTTTAGACAGCGCTTTTAAAAGGCGCTTTCTAAGGCACACTTTAGACAGCTCTTTTGAAAAGCGCTGCTAAAGGACCCCCTTAGAAAGCGCTTTTCAAAAGCACTGCCTAAGGTTATTTCAAAAAGCACTACTAGATGCACCCCCTTAGACAGCTCTTTTCAAAAGCACTGCTAGAGGCCCCCCTTAGACAACGCTTTTTGAAAAAGCGCTTCCTAAGGCCTTTTATTTTATTTTTTAAAATAAAACAAACTTAATTTCATTTCTTTCTTTCTTTTACGATCTTCTTCTTTCTTTGGAAAAACCCTTCTCTACAGAACCCTAACTGATTTCGTCTCTCTTTCACCTCCGTCTAGTTCCATTTCTCCACTCATCCTCCTTGTTTCCAACATCAATCCATCTCTTCCATCATCATCCCGACCTTCAAATTGCAACAACAACCAAGTGTTACTCTCCAATCACAGCTTCATCCGTTCTCCAATCCATCTCAGTCTGAGTACAACTTTCTATCATCGTTGTCTAGCTGCTTCACAATTCCTCCGTCGCAGAACAACCATAACTCCTTGTTTCATCACTTCACACTCCTCTGCTACAACAGTTGGTCTAGGCTTAAGGTAATTTTGATTTCGTTCATTCAGTCTTACATTCTTGACTTAACTGTTATATTGAGAAATGTGTTTTGTATTACTTTTGAATTGATATGCTGTCAAAACTGGTGTCAAATCTTTGAAGTTCACCGATTGTGTTAATTTTTTCTGAGGTTAATAACATACTGTAGAATTTCTTTGAAAGATGTTGGTTTCGTTATTTTGTGAATTTTTATGCTGAAAAAATTGCAGGTTGAATTCTGCTCAATTTGGTTTAAATTTGTGAAATGTGATGTTGTTATAATGTGGAAATGTTTACGTTGTACTGTTAGTGTTTAATTGGGCACTGATTCTCGATTTAAATTTGATTTGCTAATTGAGGCACCTTTCAATCATTGATTGTATAACCGAATTTTCATTCATGTTGCTAGTTCTGTTGAACTTTTGATTGATTTACTAACATGTTAAGTATATTGATGTCAATTATTTTACATTCATAAGTTTGGAAAAGCTAGCTAGAAATTTGGAGAGTAAAGATGTTTCAGTACAAGGTAAAATTGTAAGTGTGGATGGTAATGATTAGAATCATTTGAGTTCAAATACTAAGGTTTTGGTTTAGGGGTTTAGAACTTACTTTGAATTCAATTTTCCATGTTCCGAATGTGAATTAAATAATAACTCGAGTTTCTTTGGTTTTAGTTCCATTTGTGAATTGAAATTCTTCAATGATCGATTACTTGGTTCTTGAATTGTTCATGTGCATCATATAAGTTTCATTTTGATTGTATGCCTTGTGATTATTAACTTTTTATGGTTTGAGCAAGCTTAGTTCAAGATAATTTCATTGAGCATGATTGGATTTAGGTAGTTGCTGCCCAAATTTTGGTTTAGGGGTTTAGAACTTACTTTGAATTCGAGTTTCCATGTTTCGAATGTGAATTGAATAATAACTTAAGTTTCTTTGGTTTTAGTTTCATTTGTGAATTGAAATTCTTGAATGATCGATTACTTGGTTCTTGAATTGTTCATGTGCATCATATAAGTTTCATTTTGATTGTATACCTTGTGATTACTAACTTGTTTATGGTTTGAGCAAGCTTTGTTCGAGATAATTTCATTGAGCATGATTGGATTTAGGTAGTTGCTGCCCGAATTTTGGTTTAGGGGTTTAGAACTTACTTTGAATTCGATTTTCCATGTTTCGAATGTGAATTAAATAATAACTTGAGTTTCTTTGGTTTTAGTTTCATTTGTGAATTGAAATTCTTGAATGATCGATTACTTGGTTCTTGAATTGTTCATGTGCATCATATAAGTTTCATTTTGATTGTATACCTTGTGATTACTAACTTATTTATGGTTTGAGCAAGCTTAGTTCGAGATAATTTCATTGAGCAAGATTGGATTTAGGTAGTTGTTGCCCGTATTTTGGTTTCGGGGTTTAGAACTTACTTTGAATTCGATTTTCCATGTTTGTGAATTGAATAATAACTTGAGTTTCTTTGGTTTTAGTTTCATTTGTGAATTGAAATTCTTGAATGATCGATTACTTGGTTCTTGAATTGTTCATGTGCATAATATAAGTTTCATTTTGATTGTATATCTTGTGATTACTAACTTGTTTATGGTTTGAGCATGCCTAGTTCGAGATAATTTCATTCAGCATGTGTTATACCCCAAAATTTGCCCTCTTATTTTTCAAGTCAACCCACATCTCTATACTTAAGAATTTCTCAAGGGTTGACCAGATGAGCCCTTTCCTAAGCAATCAACCCCACAACTAGGGTTTTGATTCTCTCAAGTCAAAGATGGTTTATATTGCCTCAAGTGATCATCATACCTCCTCATATGTCTCAAGGTATCACCATGTCAAGTTTCAAGCCTCACAGCTCGAGTTTGCTAAGTTAATTGCTTATATGGTTGAAAATCAATTGTATTGGACAAAGAGTCAACTGTGGTAAACATATAGTCAAACTTTATCATTTTTTGTCAACATAAAGATTTTGAAGTCACATTCATCATTTGATCAAGGGTTGATCATGATTCATCAAGAAAACTCAAGATTTGAACAAAATTCAAAGTTTCTAAATTAGGGTTTCTTGATAAAAAGTCAACAGAACTTTGACCAAGCATAACTTTCACATACTTTATCAGAAAGTTTTCCACCAAAGCTCATTTTGAAGAGAATTCAATTCTCTACAACTTTGTTTCTCGCAAGCTTTGGCTAAAAATGCTTCATTTGAGAGTTATGGATCAAGACATTATAGGTCCTTCTAAAAGTCAACAAAAAGTCATATTTTTTCAAAGAAGTGTACAAGAACATGAAAGCTTCAATGAAGATGAAACCAAAATGAATGTTTGTTGTACCCCAAAATTTACCCTATTCTTTCTCGTATTTCTGGCTTTTAATTCGATTGCATAAACATACATGTAGTCACATACATAGCATTGATCATGGGGTTACCAGGTTCAAGGTATCCCAAATGGCGAAAGAAATGGTGCATTTTGGTTATCTCATATCACTTTGAGTCCAGTATCGATATTCTTCGATTTGCATGCTCAATACAACGTATTATGGTCAGAAAGTTATTTTGATGTGTTTTCATAAGCTCTGGGATCATTTCAATTTATTCTCTAATTTATCTGTTCAAATCGGAGTCCGTTTCATCAAAAGAAAAGAATTTATTCGCTTATTTCTCAATAAAGTGAATTTTGGGTTTTGGGCGCGTTTTGGGCACTCCAGAAGGCGTATCTCTTAGCTCTCCAGGTATTTTTTGATTATTTTTGACCGGAAAGTTCCTCTCATTATTATCTACAACCTTCGTTTGAAAGCCAAAAGCAAATTGTGTGAGGAAGGTTCCCAAGGAAATTGATTTCTCCAGTGGTTTAAACTGAATTTTAGTGTTGAACTGTGCGTTTTGCCCACTAAATATTATATAACTCTCAGATGGAAACTCGAAACTGAGCAGGAACGATTTCTAAAAATCCGTACCGAAGCCCTCTACGGCTTTCATTTGCAACTCAAGAACTGATTCATCACCAATCAATACCAGAATTTTATTCTTTGGAGTTGATTTTGAGGTGAACCGAGTAATTTTCATCTGATACGCGAAGTTCGAAAAATCATATCCCACTTGATTTTTATTGAAATGAGGTGGGACCAATTCCAAAAGTTCACAAATTTCGTTAGCTTCAATTGTCTTAGAAATACTCATTTGCAAATTTTGATTAAAAGACCCTTGTTCGAGGCATTTTCTCCAAAGAGCGCAAATAAAAATCTGCATGTGTCAGTAGCCTAAAAACTGTGCTGAAACTTCAAAAATTCATATCTCCTTGATCGTTCACTCGATCGAGTTGAAATTTTGATTCACTTTAGCAACATCACGTTGCGGACACTTTTCGTTTACATTCCGACTTCAGATTCTGCACGAATTTGGCTGTTTTGGACTAATTACGAAAATTATTCGGAAAATCATGATTTGGGCTTGATTATGGATCTAAGGCGCTCTTAGGCCCAATTCCCCATGCTATAAATAAATTTTTGCCTTCAAAAATCACAACAACACAATCATTTGCTTAATTTTCACCACAATTCTCTCTCAAAAACCAAAGCAAAACTCAAGAACAAAAAATCAAATTTCAACTTTCCCTCCAAGCAACCACCACAGGCCGCCACCGGACCTCCGTCTGACAACTACTACCATCAGAGACCTGTTGGCTGAAGATTTTGATATCTATGATTTGAATAGGAATCATTAAGCTCGAAACGAAACAATATCAGTATTCATTGGAACAAAGGGAATGTCATGATTCATAATGAAAGAATTGGCTCTTCGAATAGACATACTGAAACTTGGAGCTTCGAATAGCAATTATGGTGATACATATAAAAGGAGCTTCGAAGTGGTAGTAGCGTGGTGTTTAAGAAGCGGGTTCGAAACGAAAGACAGTTCAGATATTTAAAATTCAAACGTGAGCGAGATAAATGGAAGTTCGAATATGCGCGCTGGAAACGGTTCGAAGACGTGGAAGCTAGAGAAGCATAGTGTTCTGCATGTCTGAAACGTGGCAAGATCTCATAAGTCAAACCGTTATGGTCGAAATAGTATAAATAGAAGTCTTAGTGTTAGGATTTCGTGTGTCATATCTATTGTACTAAAATTCAGTAACATTCAAAATACCACATGGCTAGGGAAACGAATGCTCGAATGATGTACGTATGATTGCACCAAGATTTTTATTATTCAATAATGCATCTTTATCTTTCCAGTTTATCTCTATCTTGCACCAATGTCTTTTAAATTCTTTACATTCAAAGTCATTTAACTTTCCTTGCATTTAAACGTTTTTCTCACATTTCGAAATCCTTTACTTTTCTGAAACTTTTACATTAACGCTCTTATTTTCCAGAAAGCTTTTACATACTTGCCTTTACATTCCTGTCTTTTACACTTCATGCTTTTACTTTGGAAATCTTTTACATTTAAAAGTCATTTAAGCATTCCTGCATTTATACATTTTCTGCAATTCGAAATCTTTATGCTTTTACTTGTTCAAATTAGTTTTATACTACTTTACTTGATCATGTTATTAAGTCCTTGAACATCATAGTCGAAACACACTTGAACATATATAAAATATTCAAAAACAAGTCTTGAACATGAATCCTTATTTTAAGTTTACACAAACGACCAATACCCCATAGGATCAATCTAATCGATCCTGCAAGTTACCGAGGATTGAATAATACCATAACGCTTATTTGATAGTTTGGAGGACTAGCGGTTGTTTCACGTAAATCACGTGAACAAATTGGCACGCCGATGGGACTCATTGGTTGTCACAAATTTAAAAATAAGGATTATAAGACATAATTATTATAAAAAGGTCTTTCTGAGTAAATAAAGTTCATTGGTATATGAACCTTAGGAGTGGTAGAATAACTAATAGTAACCAACCCTTACCCAGAAGAAATCGAAATAATAGGATGTCAGATCCAAACAATCCACAAGGGGAACAAAACGCCCCACATGGAACAGGCACTAATGTATCTACTTCGACGGGGACGTTCAGTGCGATCCCTTCGAACGCACAATCCGTTGCATCTTCTACTAATAGTATGGCCACGAATGGAACAAGCGGCATGTCAACAAACAATTCGATCCTAGGCAATACAGGAACCACTGGGTATCCTGGGGGATTTGTCCCACCATCAGGGGCACAAACCCATTTCGCTACCCCACCACCGACTAGACCATTCAGTTTCGATAGTAATAGGCCCAGAAATTCCCAGTATGGAATGCCAACATCTTTTATGGAAGGTTTGCAGACTTCGACGTCGAACGCGTCACCACACTTAGGGTCAGGGTCTGGGGCTAATCAATTTATGAAAAATAACCAAGGGTCAGTAGGTTATAGTACGCTGCCTATCTTAACCACAGAAAATCAAATAGCTTTCAGGAAGTTAATGGATGATAGTAACCATAATATGATAGGAGTATTAGCACAAACCATGCAAGAAATCTTCGCCCCAATAGTTCAAAATGTGACTGTGACAAATAGAGAGAATTCAGATAATATGAGTCGAATAACGGATTTCTTTGCTCCGCCAGAGAGGCGTAGACAGAACCAGGCATTGGTTCGAGCGAACATACCTATCATCGAACAAGTGGCGGATGACCCACCCTATAGGCCAGCCAGAGAGGGAGTTAACTTGGGGGCAAGAGCACAAAGGGTAGATACCCCAGTGATTCGAGAAGAACCACAAAGGGGATTGATAGAACCACTAGCAAGGGTCGAAAGACTAGATGCCCCAGTGATTCGAGAGGAACCACAAAGGGGGATTATGGAACCAGGGGCAAGGGTCGAAAGACTAGGAGTCCCAGCGTTTCGACAAGAACAACCTAGAGGAGTTGTCATGGTAGGTCGAAACCAAGATCTCATGATTGTCCATAGAGTACGAAATGACAATATCTTGGCAGAAAATAACCTAACCTCCATGATAGAAAGGATTATGGCCCAAAACGGTATTAATACAGGGATCAGAAGGCCAAATTATGCCTCCCCTATAGCAGAGTATGTAATGCATACTGATTTACCAAGGGGATACAAGATCCCTAAGTTCACAAAGTTCGCTGGAGATACCAATGAATCAACAGTCGAACACATAGCCAGGTATCTGACTGAAGCAGGGGATATAGCGAATAATGAGAACCTTAGGATTAAATATTTCCCAAGTTCCCTCACCAAAAATGCTTTCACGTGGTTCACAACTTTGCCCCCTGGATCCATAGATACCTGGACCCTTTTGGAGAGGTTGTTCCATGAACAATTCTATATGGGACAATCCAAGATAAGTCTAAAGGAATTAGCAAGTGTTAAGAGGAAGTTTACTGAACCTATAGATGAGTACTTAAATAGGTTCAGACTCTTGAAATCTAGATGTTTCACAGTAGTCCCTGAACATGAGTTAGTCGAAATGGCCGCTGGTGGCCTGGACTATTCTATTCGAAAGAAATTAGACACACAATACTTGAGGGACATGGCTCAGTTAGCAGATAGGGTTCGACAAGTCGAAAGGCCGAAAAGGCCAGGGCTTTTAAAAGTAATAAGAAGGAAGAATTTCCTATGTCGAAACTGAGGAAGTTGAAGACTATCCTGAATTCGAAGAGGTCGAAATAGATCTCACTGAATTAAAACAGGCTCCACCTTACTCTTGTAAACTTTTAGTCCCCACGAAAGGGAAAGAAATTGTTGAAAATGAGAAAAACGACAGGTTTCCAAAGAAGGTGTATACCTTTGATGTAACAAAGTGTGATGAGATCTTCGATTTACTTGTCAAAGATGGCCAGTTAATAGTGCCACCAAACATCAAAATACCTCCTTTAGATCAAAGAAAGAAAAAAGGATTTTGTAAATATCATAGTTTCCTAGGCCACAAAACCTCACAGTGTTTTCTTTTCAGGGACTTGATTCAAAACGCAATTAAGGATGGCAAATTAAAGTTTGCTGATAAACCAAAAATAAAAGTGGATGAAGACCCTCTGGATATTGTAGACACCAACTACTCCGAGCCTTCGAGCATTGGAGAAATTAATATGGTGGAAGCAGACCAAGGGGCCACTACATTGAAAGAGGAAAGCACTGAGAATGAAAGTTGGGTACTGATCGAAGTCAACAATGGAGTTACTGAAGACATCCACAAACAACTAGAGACTTCGATTGAAACAACGCCATCAGTTGTTTCGAAAGAAATCCAGGCTACTGAGGGCCAGGAAAACCAGAAGCAAGAATTGACACAGGCTACTGAAGGCCTGAGGCTCAAACTGGAGAAGATTCAGATTACAAAGCAAGCCTCCCCTCAAAAAGAGATCTGGGATACCTTGGGTGAACCTAGTGGGAAGTTCGACTATCTGGTAAAATATTCTGCTCCAGAGAGTTCGAAAATCCGAATCAAGGACGTCAAGCCCACAGGATGGGGAGATGATGATACAATAAGGGAAGTTAGAGATAGTGGCATTCCTAAGAAGAAAGTCTGGGACACTTAGGGGAACCCAGTGGAAAATTTGATTATCTGGTAAAATACTCTGCCCCAGAGAGTTCAAATATTCGAATCGAAGACGTCAAACCATCAGGATGGGGAGATGATGTTGAGAAAGGGGAAGATGTAGATGTCAACATGGTGGACATGGAGAGACCCTGTTCTGAGATGCAGGAAGTGGAAAGATACCTTGAAAAAGAAAAATATAAAATAGAGGAGGGTTATGCTGCAGATACCAGCCTCAAACAATATCTCATGCTGTGCCACAAGGGCAATGCTGAAATGATGCTTTGTCCAAGATGCAGCATCATATGCAACGAAAGGATTGCTGCAGAGTTCGAAAGGAAACAAAGGGCTCGAACTGGAGTAAATTGGCGCCAAGATAACCAATTATTCAGATGTTACCCTAGAGCAGGGGAGTGTTTGTTGGAATTCTTAGTTCGCTGTCACAAAGGGGCAACAAAGTGCCTGATTTGCCCAAGATGTTCAAAGAAGATATGACCGAACATGGAGCATTCAAACGATTCCCTTCATGCCGGAATCACAAGGAAGTTGGTCGATGAGTCGCTCGATGGTAATCACATTCAACGAAAGCCCTTATCCAAGGGTGCTCGAAGGGTGACATTCAAAATCCTGCATACCAGGACAAATGACCGCAAGTCAAAACCAATAAGGGAAGGATAAATGAGAAGTAATGAGCAAAGCGCGCCATGCCATGGTGTATAGGAGACAATTCAACAAAAAGGGAGGAATTGAGACTAGAAAATTACAAAGGTAAGAATCCTATGTCAAGATCCCAATGGCGAAGGCGCGGTCGAAGGTGAAAGAGAAGCCTTGGCGGACAAAGGAGCACCGACCAACAACAAAGAAGTGTCAAGCACCAACAAGCCAATAACAACAAACAATCAACGGAAGATAAACCCCGCTAGTCGGAGACTTTTCTCCAAACACAACAGATTTAACCAAAGAATATACTCCAAGTCCGAAGAAGACGAGGATATGTTGACGAATAACTTCGAATCAGAGGGGGAGTCCTCACTCAATTTAAACTGCAACGTGGTATTTGTACTACCATCCGAATTTGGCCAAGAGACCGAGATCGAAGAACAGGAGGAAGAAGATACCATTGATTTGATGAAACACAGACCAGTTTGCTACTATGTAATGGATAACGGCGCGGTCGAAGAGCAGAACGCATTCTTCGAACACCCAGAGCCAGCAATGAAGAATCACTTGAAGCCATTGTTTATTCGAGCAAAGGCAGGAACCCATGGAGTGAACAAGGTCTTAGTGGATGGAGGCGCTGCAGTTAACCTTATGCCTCAATTCATGCTGAAAAGGTTAGGAATTCAGGAGGGTAATGTCAAACCACATAACATGGTCCTGTCCAACTATGAAGGGAAAGTAGGACAAACGTTGGGAGAGGTGCAAGTGGAGTTAACTGTTGGATCGAGCTGCAGGCCCACCATGTTCATGGTGATCGAAGCCAAGGCAAACTATAATTTGCTGCTAGAGAGAGAGTGGATTCATGGCGTAGGGGCAGTTCCTTCGTCAATGCACCAGAGGTTAGTGCTGTGGAGAGAAGATGGTATAGTGGAAAATATCGAAGCGGACCAGAGTTACTTCATGACAACAGTCAATCTGGTTAACAAAAGGAATTATGATAAGTATCTGGCAAGAATAGCTCCTTGTACACCAAGTGACGAAATAAATGAAACAAGAGATGCGCATTATTATATGACCCTTCGCCATGATGGCATGTATTGGGATAGAAAAATAATTAAGGGTGATGAATGAGTCGAAGGAACTTCGCAAAGACGGCCACCAGGCTGGGAGTTCGACGATCCTGCTCATGACTGAGTCCTCTTTCTTCGAAAGGATTTCGGCCTATATGGATGAGAATGAATGGAAAGCAGCTTCAGAGGTTGAAATAGATAGTATAGTTGAAATGAAAGGGAATGGTTCGAAGAATTCACCCTATGAAGAAAACGAAATAGATCAAAGGCTTGATGCCATTTACGATACAGAACCCTTGGGCTTCGAGAAGGATCCTACAAACTCAGCTGCCAAAATGCTAGCACAGGATCCACTCGAAGAGGTGAATTTGGGGGATGACAACACAAAAAGAATAACCTACATAAGTGCAAAACTCAGCTCAAGTTTCAAGCAGGAGGTGATCGAAGTCCTCAAAAGGAACAAAGATTGCTTTGCTTGGGACTATGACGAAATGCCTGGTTTGAAAAGAGAGTTAGTGGAGCACAGACTTCCAATTAAGGATGGCAAGAAGCCCATCAAGCAAACTCCCAGAAGGTTCGCGCCAGCAGTACTCACAAAGATCAAAGCTGAGGTCGAAAGGTTGCTGCGTTGCAAATTCATCAGAACTACAAGGTATGTCGAATGGTTAGCAAATATAGTAATTATTAAGAAAAATGGTTCATCGAGAATATGCATAGACTTTAGGGATTTAAATCGCAACCCCAAAGATCAATACTCTATGCCGTGGCGAAATGTTAATAGACTCTGCTGGATTTGAATACCTAAGTATGCTAGATGGATACTCGGTTATAACGGATCTTTATTGAAGAAGATGTTGCTAAGACAAGATTTCGTTGCCAGAGCCCTAGACACCTATGAATGGGTAGTGATGCCTTTTGGTTTAAAAAATGCTGGGGCAACTTACCAAAGAGCAATGAACTCCATCTTTCATGATTTTATTGAGACATTTATGCAGTGTATATTGATGATATAGTCATCAAATCTATATGAAACCCATCGCATCATTTGAGCCAATCATTCGAAAGAATGAGAAAACATGGCTTAAAAATGAACCCCTTAAATGTGCATTTTTGTGCGGGAGATTTCCGGCTTTGTGGTTCATAAAAAAGGAATCGAAATCAACCAGAATAAGACCAAAGCCATCATGGAGACTAAAGCACCCACATCGAAAAGGGAGCTGCAATCTTTGCTGGGGAAGATTAACTTTCTCAGAAGATTCATTTCGAATCTAAGTGGAAAGACTCAAGCTTTTTCTCCACTACTGCTTAAAGCAGGCCAAGCCTTGAGTGGAACAAGCACATCGAGGCCTTCGACAAGATTAAAAGATATCTCTCTCACCTCCTATCTTGTCTTCATGGGAAAACCCATGAGATTGTACATATCTGCTCGAACTTACTATAGGTAGTATGCTAGTACAAGAAGATAGTAATGGCATCGAAAGAGCCATATATTATTTAAGTAGGGTGTTGAATGATGCAGAAACTAGATATAGTAATATAGAAAAGTTATGTCTTTGTTTATACTTTTCTTGTATGAAACTCAAGTATTATATAAAACCTGTTGATGTTTATGTTTCATCTCATTTCGATGTTATCAAACACATGCTTTCAAAACCAATAATGCATAGCAGAATTGGTAAATGAGCTTTAGCCTTGACAGAATATTCTTTGACTTTCACGCCTTTAAGAGCTGTGAAATGTCAAGTAATTTCTGATTTCATATTGGACCATTCATTGGTCGAAAAGCCTGTCATGGGTTATGTCGAAATGCAACCTTGGAAGCTATACTTTGATGGTTTGACCCACAGAGAGGGCAGTGGTGTTGGAGTTCTCATAATTTCTCCTGAAGGAATTCCAACAAAATTCAAGTATAAGTTAGAGGGTCCTCGTTGCTCGAACAACGAAGCTGAATACGAAGCGCTCATTGTTGGACTTGAAGCTTTGTTGGAATTGGGGGCAACTAGAGTCGAAATCAAAGGTGATTCAGAATTAGTGGTCAAGCAAATAAAGAAGGAATATAAATGTATAAAGGAAAATCTGATGACATACTTTGTCATAGTTAATAGGCTACTCAAAAAATTCGAATACATGGATATTCAGCACATACCAAGAATAGAAAATCAAGAAGCAAATGACCTAGCACAATTGGCTTAAGGGTATAAAGTTTCTGCCAAAAACTTTGAGGATTTGATCGAAATAAGAGGAAGAGTCATGGCTACTAGACTTACACCATCAGATCTAGAAAATATTAAGGTAAGTTATGGTGATAAAGATAGGTTCGAAGTGTTAGCCATAAACACTTTAGCAGATACAGATTGGCGAAATCCATTAATAAGGTATTTAGAAAATCCAACATTGAATGTGGACAGAAAAATAAAATATAGAGCATTATCATATGTCCTTATGGGGAAATGAACTGTTCAAGAAGACCCAAGAAGGCGTATTACTCAAATGTTTGGGAGAAAGTGAGGCATATCTAGCATTATCAGAAGTCCACAATGGGGCATGTGGGGCACATCAAGCAGGCCATAAAATGAAGTGGTTGCTATTTCGATATGGTATGTACTGGCCCAGTATGCTCAAAGATTGTATAGATTTTGCCAAAGGATGTGAGGAATGCCAGAAACATGCAGGAATTCAACATGCCCCTGCAAGTGAGTTGCATTTGATCATCAAACCATGGCCCTTTAGAGGATGAGCCTTAGATTTAATAGGAGAAATCAATCTTGCTTCATCTAAAGGTCAAAAATATATTTTGGTAGGGATAGACTATTTCACCAAGTGGATCGAAGCAATACCATTAGTAGCTGCAGATCAAGAGGCTATCATCGAATTCATACAGAAACAAATTATCTATAGGTTTGGATTGCCAGAGAGCATAACCACAGACCAAGGTTCTGTGTTTACTGGTAGAAAGATGCAAGAATTTGCCCAAGAAATGGGGTTTAAGTTGCTAACATCAACACCATATTATGCTCAAGCAAATGGTCAGGTCGAAGCAGCCAACAAAGTAATAATAGGTTTGATTAAAAAACATGTTGGTAAAAAACCAAGAAATTGGCATAAGACTTTAGATCAAATACTATGGGCCTGTAGAACATCCCCTAAAGAAGCTACTAACACTACACCTTTCCAATTAACATTTGGTCATGATGCAGTCTTACCAGTAGAAATTCATCTACAGTCAATTCGAATTCAAAGACAAAACGAAATCCTATCTTCATTATATTGGGAAATGATGATGAATGAATTAGTTGAGTTGGATGAAGTTAGATTGCACGCATTGGAAATCGATGAGGCAAAAGGAAAGAGTGGCCAGGGCATATAACAAAAGGGTGAAAGGTAAAACATTTAGTACTAATGACTTAGTGTGGAAAGTAATATTGCCCATGGACAAGAAGTAATATTGCTCATTGGGAAGGACCTTTTCGAATTGTAAAAACATTCTCGAACAATGCGTATGAGATCGAAGAAGTAAATGATCACAAACGAATCTTAAGGGTTAATGGGAAATATTTAAAGAAATATAAACCACACCTGCAGGAGATTCGAATAACTATAACGTAATCAAACATAGTGAAGATATGCCAAAATGGTAAATTAAAAGTTGCCAAAATGGCATTGTTCGAGCAATACAAACTACAGTCAAATTAATATTACAAGCATGATAAACAGACAATCTTTAGAAATAAGTGTTATTCCTTAATCGATCGAAGATACTCCTAAAAGACTCAAGCTTTTGTTGATTGAAGCGCTTGGCTCCTTCTAGGATGGCAACTTCGCCCTTGAATTGCTCAGCTGCCTCTGTCTCTGCAAGTCCTTTATTCAAGAGCTCTTCGAATCGATTACCAAAAGTGTTGGTCTCATATGCTATCTGTTGTTGTTGGGCCTCCTTGATTTTACTTTGAAGTTCTAGAATCTGTTTCTCCCAGAGAAGGATGGATTGAGCTCGAAGGTCATAATCGGCTTTAGCTTGCTGGATATGCGTGGCGTGCTCTTCAGCTTCTTTAGAAAGCTTCGAAGCGTGCTCATAAGCAGCGTCCATTGCAGCTCGCTTCTCTTGAACCTTATTGGTAGCAGATTCATCTTGGAGGAAACACCCAGTCACATTGTCAATTAAAGATTGAAGTTCGAAAAGAATGGTGCTAACCTCCAGAGATCAGTTGGCAAGGTTGACTTGGTTGAGAAGTCCCTTCATAATAAAGCAGGTTGTACTATCTTTCTTTAAGACTTCGAAGAGATCCACGTCAAGAATAGTCTTCCTAATCTTATGAAGAAGTACAACCCTATCATCAGAAGGCGTTGAACCAGAATTCGAACCAACACCAGCCTTGGGAAGAGGAGTATCTCTCTGAGCCAATTTAGCCTTCATGTACCCAATAGGGTCAGTTCGTTTCAAAAGGGCTAATTCTTCTTCAGCTGTTCGATGCTGAGAGGACTCAGGGAGTTCCATGCGCAATGGAGTCACATCCATTTCAACTTCCATTGGCTCATTGGTAGGAGCACCATCGCCTTCATTCTTTTCTTCCTCATCATCCTCTTCATCACCAACTAGATCCACTACTTCGATATCATCGTTTTCATTACTGGGATTATCAGACTCCGTCCCTTCACTCGAACCGTCTTGAGCATCTTCTCCTCTTTCGTCCTCAGAACCTTCCTCGCTAGAATCTTCGCTCTCTTGAGAGGCATTGGCTTCGTCCTCTTCAGCTTGAGTTGCCTTTGTACTCTCTTGAGGGACTTCGAGAGGGGATTTTTGTGGAGAAGTTTCTGGAGGAACCTCATCAGCAACTTCAGGTGTTGGTTCATTTGTTTCCTTAAGAGGAGGCGAAGTGCCTTGGTCATCTGGCTGTTCAGAAGCCCCAGTTGGAACCGCCATATTTGAGGAGCCTTTATTCTGCACCAGATTACTTGAATCTCCATGAGGAGAAGAATGGATCGGAGCAGCTGTTTGTGGGGGAGTAGTCGAAGTAGTTGGGACTGGAGTTGAATCATCCTACACAAATAAAGAAAGATTAGAAACTTATAACTAAGGTACAAATAATTATTTTCAAAAATTCGAAGTGAATTCACCTGTGGATTATCTGCAGATATATTACTGTCTATGTGTTCCAACATTACGTTGGAGGTCAAAGGTGGATTTTTGGATTTTTGTGAGGGAGCAACATCCCTGGAATCGAGTCCAGAGACATTAGTGTCCTTTGAAATGTCTTTCTTCTGCTTCTTCTTCGAAGCCGCTGGCGAACTTTCCCCAGCTTTGAGAGTCTTCCCACTGGTACTAGGCTTCCTCTTCTTTGGAGTAGTTGGTGGGAGTTTACTAGTCTGAAATGGTACCAACATAAGTTAGACTTCAATCATAAATTTAAGCCTATTCGAAATACCAGAATAAACCGTTTACTTTTGGGGTCGGAGCAATTGCTGGAGTTGGAGAAATGGTTGGAGTTGGAGCAATAGTGTTTGTTGTTGTTGTTGTTGTTGTTGCAGGAGTAATTGTTGGAGTTGCTTTGGGCACATCATCATTTGCTTCGATGGTTTGTTGAGAGCTGCTTCCCTCTTTGGCCTTCGATGCAACAGTCTTGATCCTGATGGCTGAAAATCGAAACAATTAAGACGAAATGTTAAAATAAAGAAAGTAAGAATTATTTGGGAATTTCCCCAAGCATTCGCACCTGCGCCTTCATTCGAAAGAATCGACATGGCAGAAAGGTCATAGCGAAGATGCCCTGGGAAATTATGGAGCCAGTGTCGAGCCCAAGTCACTGTCTCAGATGGCTTTGGTTTCTTTTGAGATTTGTACTTGAACATCTCTTTACAAGTCAACCACCACGGGTATGGAGGAAACTAAGCCAGAGCCAGTTCTGAGGTAGGTAATTTGGGAAACTTAGGTGGATGCATTTCGAGTGCCAACCTATACCTATCCTCAGGTGACAACCACAAGGAAGCGAACTTAGAGACTTTTCTTTAAATTTTTCCTTCAAGATTTGGGACGCGATTTTGTGGACTCCAAGTGTGTGGGATCATAAGTTGTTTGAGTAATTAAAGCTTTAATCTCTTGAGCATGAGTGAGCATACCTTTTTTTTTGTGTACCTGCACATCGAACGCAGCAGTCAGTTTATTTTGGATGGTAAGAGTGTCAAACATATAAGACTGGTAGAATTTAGTCCACCAGTCCAGAAAACCCTTTGATGAAAAATGAGTTGGTTCAAAAGAAATTAGTTCAAATTGAGCAAAATCTTGATATTGCTCTTTGAAGTTGGCTTCTCGGCCTTGAAGGTTCGACCGAGGTAATGGAGCTCGAGTCGAAAGAGGGTTCGGAATTAGTTGACATAAACCAAATTGTCTTGAAACAAAGTTGGGTTGATAGGCAAACAGAAGAATTTGATTCTTTGTTGGAGTGATTCTTGAAGAGATTAGTCTTGGGAGCAAGAAGGCTTTCCAGATATCTTGGATTTCTTTAGTCTTAGCAGCCTCCGAAAGGGACATAGTGAACCATTATGGTCCATGTGTCCTCAAAGCAAAAGGCGCCATAGTCTCTTCGAACTTATGCTTCTTGGAAAAGAGCATAATGTATTGTGAGAATAGAATATGGAAATCAGCCTTATCATCACTCGGAGTCAGTCTCCTTAGCCTTGTGCCTTCAACATTTCGATCCGCTATTTCTGGATCTTGCTCAGCAATAGTATCCGCAGTAGAGAGTGAAGATTCGAACATGGCATTAAGCCATAACTGGAGCAACCAGAAAGGACCAGCTAGCAAGATATTCTTAGGAGTGTGAGATTTTAAGCTCGAAACAGCTAACCTCAAACTTTCATAAACGTCAACTAGTAAGAGCTCACTTAAATTAATCCTCCTATTTTTGTGTAAATCCCTTGCTAGAGGAATAAACCTGCTGGCTACCTGAAGTGACCTACTGCAGAAGACATATCTTGATAACCAAAGGGTGAGAAAGGCAATATGTTCGACATCAGAGACACTATCACCTTCAGTGTGATAATGACTGATAAATTTGGAGAAGCTGACCAATTTTACGTCGAAGTCAATAATGCTTGAATGTTCCTCAGAATCAGGAATATATGTTTCTCCTACTGGTGATAGGCCAGTGATGGCAGTTATATCAAAGAATGTAGGTGTGATCATCCCTCCAGGAAGGTGAAAGGTATTATAAGTACTATCCCAAAAGTACAGGTGTTGCACCCCAAATTTTACCCTGCTATTTTTCTACTTGCATTATATTTAAAATTAAAAAAACAGTCATTCACACATTGCATTTGCATCATTTCGCCGTATTTAAATTGACCAAAAGTTAGTTTAAATTGATGTTTGCATCGTTTTAAGTTGTAAAATACCTGTTATGTTACTTCATGCATTTTTACCTCTCTCTCTGTTTATTGCATTGATTTTTTAAATTATTTATATGTCGATGATATCGATATTTCGATTTTATAAACAAACTGTTAAAAGCAATTCGATACTGTGCGAAAATTAACGGAGAAAATATTTCAAGTTTTCATTTTTTACTCACTGCTTTATGAATTTACGTGTCGCGTAGATCATGAAAATGTGTTCTCTCTAATTTTTCGATACAGTTTGAAGACTCGTATTTAACTGTAAGTATTTTAAAATCGGGTATTCTTTATTATCATTTTATTTTAATTTTAACCTTTTCAATAATTTTTCTTTAATTTATAAGACCCGTAATTTATTTTAATGTACTCAGTTATTTTTTTCCGGATAATTTATTGTCCGAACTTTTACCATTTTTAACAATTTTAAGTGTAAATTTTTATCTCAAAAAATCCAACAAAGATACTGTGGGCTTGTTAATTTTTACCAAATCCATTTTTAGGCCCATTTTATAATTAGGGGTATTATCGGCATTTTAAAAAAATTGGAAAACCTAATTGTATTGTATATATATGTATGTTACTCACTGTTGAAAGAGGAGGCCAATTTTAAAACACGAAAGAGAGGCGAAAAGTGAACGGACCAAAAATTAGAAACAAGAGGCAAGCGGATAAAAAAAAGGGGAAAGTGGTAAAAAAATTATAAAAAAACTCTGTCTTCAAACCCGTTCCTTTGATTCTTACCGTTACCTCCAACCCTCATCTCCTTCCATCGTCTTTCTCAACCTTAACTCATTATCCCTCTGTCCAGCTCTGTTCCTCACCTCCTTGTCTCCGTTTCGCTCTCTCCAAATCGCGTCCTCTCCACCCACACCGAAATCCCCTGCCGTCATACTCCCTTCGGTTCACACTCCCGCCGTTAACTCTTCACACAGCCTTCGTTCCGCCTTCATTTACCATCTGTTCACAACATCCGCCTCAGTTCCGTCACTCTTGCCGCCACTGCCGGAACCCGCTCTCTCACGGCCTCCATTCCAACAAAACCCTCTGTCAGCTCTCTTTCGGAACCCCCTTCACCGTGCCAACACCACAGCCTTCCATCGTCTTCTACATCCCTCTGTTCTCCAGCCTCCAATTGCTGTTTCCTCCTCTCACACCCTGCTGCCGCTAAAGCCCAACACTCACCTTCGTTCTCATCCGCTCGCCCTCTCGCCGTAAACACTATCCCCACCGTAACACTTCCTCACTGCCGTCTCTCACCATCGTCGTTCCTTCTCACAGAACGACATACTCCTCTTCACCTTGCAGATTTCGTTCGACACAACAGCAACAACATGTTCCAGCAGCACGGTTTCTGTTGATTTTCCAAAGTTTCGGTAAAATCTAATTCCTTTTAATTTGTTAAACTGAATATTTGTCGAGTTTGGATGGTGAATGACTGATACGGTTCTGATACAAACTAATTGTGCTAATGGATCTGTAAGTGGACTTCAAATTTATTGTGGTTATGCTGTCGAATTTTTTCCGAATATACTGTTGATGTTGAATTTATGTTAAGATTGGTTATAACATTGGTTTGTGAATTCTTGAAAATATACTGATAATAAACTTGTGTTGTGATGGAGTCTGATTGTTCTTTTTAAAGTGGATGGATGATAGCGTTGATGAATTTTGTTAGTTTCTATGATGGCTTGATATCGATGTCGCGTTTAACCGCGTACGATTTAGCCAAGAAACTTGATATTGTATTTTTCTCTCATTTTTAATTTCAATTGAAGTTTGTAAGTAAAACTGTATTTTTATGTTTCGATGAAGGTGACGATACTGCCACGTTTATTCGTGTAAAAATCAAACCGAGAAACCATTAAGATATTGTATTTTTTTCTCATTTTTAATTCTGATTGAAGTTCGTGAGTAAAACTGTATTTTTATGGTTTCGATGATGGTTTGACGATGATGCCGCTTTACTCGCGTGCACATCTAACCGAGAAACTATTGGGACACCGTGTCTACTATGTTTATTTTCATTTTTTTATTCCGATTAAAGTTCGTGATTGAATGGTATTTGTGTTTGGTTTCGATGAAGGCTAAATGATGATGCCGTGTTAATCCGCGTGTAAATCTAGTAGAGAAACATTGAGATACCGTGTATATGTTATGCTCATTTCTTTTTAATTTCGTTTGGATTTGACAAGAGGTTTCCATATCGGTTTCGATGAAGGTTTGATATTGATGTCGCGTTTATCCGCGTACAATTTAGCCGAGAAACCATTAAGATATTGCATTTCTCTCATTTTTATTTCGATTGAAGTTTGTAAGTAAAGATGTATTTGTTTAGTTTCGATGATGGTTTAACGATAATACCGCGTTATTTCGCGTGTACATCTAACCAAGAAACTATGGATAGCCGTTTGTTTCTATTGTTGCATCATTAATTCGTTTTGAACACTTTTGTGAGATGAAGTTTTGAGCATTATCAAGTTCATTAGTGGCTGCCCGGATTTAATGTTTATGATTATTGTTTGGTTCAAAATTCATTTTTTTTCCATGTTCCGGTTTTGGTTTAAATTATGGCATGAATCTCCAACTTTTTGTTTCGTTCATGAATCGATAATCATGATAATTGTTTGACAATTTGACGTTCATGTTGCATTCATGTAATTTATCCCGATCTTATACTTTGTAAATAATATCGGTTCATGTTTTCTTTGGTTTCGATTACAATTGGTTGCTTATCCATGGGCATTCATTTAATTGCATATTGATTTCATCTGTCTACTAACCATTTTTCGATTAATTGCAATTTCATTTTATTTCTATTTCATCTCATCTTGTGCTACTAATATATTCCGTTACTTGTGAAGATAGCCGAGGATGATACAAGCATACATTCTTATACTGTTGCATCTATACACATTTTTATACTGTCATTTATATTTATGTTACTATTTATTATTTAGTAAAGTGTATCTAAAATACTTAGTACTTTTATTTGTATGTTTAATACTGTAAATATAATTATACATGTTTTTTATTTCCTATATTTATTATTGTAAATATGCATATTATATTTAGTTCTTATATTTAATACTGTAAATATACTATATACATATTATTATTATGCTTTATCCATTCATTCATAAACAACTTTCGAATTATATTATACTAATCTCCTTTGTATATCAATTTCGTAGAATTAGTTCCTATTGTCTATTCTAATTAATTTAATAGAATGCAAATAAAATACAATAATTAATATTTAAGTTTCACCGTAGTTAATTTCTATTTGTTTGCTTCTAACATAATTAACTTACAGTTTCTCTTTAATTTATCTTTATCCCCATTCGGAAAAAATGTATCCCAATCCCCTTGATGCGTTGTAAATAATTTTATCGCTTTCCATTTTATTTTACCGTTTAATCCCTATTTATAATTCGTGTATCCCTCTCCCAAAAAACAAATATTGTAATAATTATACAGTGAACATTTATTTTATTTTAATTTAACTGTCACTTACACAAAAACCAAAAAAATCTTTTTTAAACTAATATTTGTAAATCATTTTTAACCCGTAAGTCGACAAAGCTTCGAAGCGTCGCGATGACCACACATGCACACATGTACGCTTGATCCTGGGCCTTCTTACAGTTAGCCTATTTCGATCAATTGTCCCAATTGGTCGTCATAGTAGACTAGCCCACTTTGCTAGTACACATGTAATTTAATTATTTTATACTTAGGTTGGCCACCTTGTATGGGCTTTGTCGATTTTATTTGTGATTTACAATTATCTCGATCCTATTCTTTCTCCATTCACCAAGCATTTAAAACACTTTCAATAAAATTCGACCCAACGTCGAGTCTTCTTCTCAAACCTCGATCCAACGTCGAGTTATTTTCAAAAATCAATTTTTCTACAAAACAAAAAAAACATGGTGCTATGGTATTTAAGTAAATCGTTAGAGGACAACCCGACGATTTAATTAAAATGTAAAGTATTTGGGCCATTAGAGGGTAACCCAATGACTTAAATACTTTATTCCATACACTTGATAAAAGTGAACTCGAGTCTTCTTCTCAAACCTTGATCTAACGTCGAGTTATTTTCAATCCATGTTCTAAACAAAAAATAGTGCTATGGTATTTAATTAAATTGTTAGAGGATAGCCCGACGATTTAATTAAAATGTAAAGTATTTGGGCCATTAGAGGGTAACCCAATGACCTAAATACTTTATTCCATACACTTAATAAAAGTGAACTTTGTTTCACCTCACTCTTTTCATAATAAAGATTTTGGATGAGAGATGATCGGTTGACCTCGATCACCAATCTCGAGTATTGAATCGTTAGAGGATATCCCAACGTTTTGGTACTTGTCATCCACAATTTAAAATCAATTCCAACTCACTCAAACTTCTTTTGTGCGCTCCAAGCACCATTTACCTTTAAACCCTTTTCAAGATTAGACATGATTCATTTTATAATTGAGATGCTTCTTCCTCTATTCCCAAGGTTTTCGACTTCTCCACTTGAGTACTAGAGGTGTTCTCAAACCCTCCCTCATGTTGGTGCGTAGTCTTTTATTCTTTATCACACCTTGTGGACGTTAGACGAGTCTCCTCCTTTAAAAATGATGACTTGTCTTTTCATTTAAAATCAATCAACAAACAATCATTTTTTAGAAGAACTACGGAGTTTTGACTTTCCCATTGCACGAGGGAGTACGTAGGCATGCGGTTTCAAAACCGTGTCAAACTCAAAAATAATAAAAACACATCTCCTCTCTTTCTTTCTCATTTCAAAACTTAGAAGATCGTAAAATTTTCACACTAACACACAACCACACTTTGAACTAAATGGGTACCATCGAGTACGATGGATGTAAGGGGTGCTAATACCTTCCCCTTGCATAACCAACTCCCGAACCTATATCTCTTAATTTCGTAGACCATCTTATCCTTTTCTTTTGTGGGTTTTATCTATATTTTCCCGTTCTTCTTTTTTAGAACAAATAAAATTAGGTGGCGATTTCACTATTTTTGAAAATAAAATTGATTTTTGAAAATCGAGTTGCTTCAGTTGGCGACTTCACTGGGGACATTTTCTCAAGCGAGTTAACCCTAGTTTAGTTCTTTGTGTGGTTGTATGTTTATCGTTTTATTTTACTTTCTTCTTTGTACTTTATCTTATGTTTATGTTTCGGTTATTTATTTTTCTATGCTTCATTTATTATCTTGTTTATATATCCATTGTGTGGGATTTCTTGATGGGATCATTTGATGCATAGATAAGCCCACTACCCAGGCTTCTAGGTCACCTTTTTAGGAATAGAGGGGTTGCGTAGCCTAGGTCCACCTGACTCCATTGTCTTGTTGGCCCGAAGCGAAGACTCCGGCTTAGAGTTGGTTGTTTTAAGGAGGTTGTTGGCCCGCGATAGCGCAGGACATCAATCTTTAGACAAATGACTTATAACTCTAAGTTTGTTCATGTTGTCCTAACCGAGACCGAAAGCTCAAATTTTGGATTTTGAGTATCCCGTTAAGAGCCGTTTCTTGGGGTATACTTTTCCAAATACTCTTACCACGTAGGCCTCTCGTGTGATGATAGTGTTTGTTAAAAGGGGATCTGAGACTCCAAGAAACATTTAGCAAAAACCTTAAAACCATCCCATGGGGAATTTGGGTAGAAAACTTAAAGCCATCCTATCATAGGATCCCACCTAATTAAGTTGTTTGATTACCTGTACCATCCCTGTTTCACATCCCTGTGAACCTGTTACTGTTATTATGTTGCATTCCATTTATATATGTGACATTGCATTTCATCACATCTTTTGCATTAATAACATTACATTGCATAATCTGCATGTTTCATACATTCAAGTTGTCGAAAGACTCATTTTGTTTGTCTCCGTCTTCAGTTGTTGATTTACTGTCAAGCTGATTCCTCTGCACAAGCACGGAACTAGAGCCAACGTCAAGAGAAGAATGGAATACCAAGAGCAACACGATGTAGAAGTCTGAATGGAAATCGATGAGTTGAAGTTAGGCATGACTAGACTTACTGAAATGATGCAAGTTTTGATCGCCAGAGGTGAACAACCTCAAAGGACTGTAATTTCTGAAGTCTCAGCTGCTGTTGTTGATCCTCAGTCTTCTCAGATGCCAGTTACTACTTGGCGGTGGGTTACCCGAAATTACGTTCCACCCACGCAACTACTCCAATGGTTGGCGAGTCTTCCGACAGATTTCCAGCTCCTTTCACCGAGCCTCAACCGATCATGCATCTGCTCCTCTTTGACCTTTTGTGCATCAACCTACTGCGCAAGTTGCTTATGAGAATCCTCTCTTTGATTACCGTGCTGACACTCCACGAAGTGTGAGCCGAGAAGATTTTGATGAACTTGAAGAAGTCCGCGAGCAATATCAGACTCTGGAAAGAAGGATGAGAGCTATGGAAGGCAACGATGTCTTTGGTATTGCTGCAGAGAACATGTGTTTGGTTTCTGATCTGGTTATGCCTCATAAGTTCAAAACTCCTGATTTCGAGAAATACAAGGGGCACACTTGTCCAAAAGTCATTCTTGATGTACTTCAGGAAAATGTCGGCTTATACGAGGAATGACAAGCTTCTTATCCACTGTTTCCAAGACAGCCTGAGTGGAGCTTCATTGAAATGGTATATGGGACTTGAGAAAGACCATATTCAATGCTTCCAAGATCTGATTAATGCTTTCATGAAACAATACCATTACAATCTTGACATGGCTCCTGATCGCCGTCAATTGCAAAATATGTCTCAAAGTGATAAGGAATCTTTTAAGGAATACGCTCGGTGAGAGCGGCACAAGTTGAACCACCTTTATCTGAGAAGGAGCTCACTGGTTTGTTTATGGATACCTTGTCTCCTTTCTATTGGGAGAAGATGATTGGTAGTGTGTCCTCTCGCTTCATAGATTTGGTGACTATTGGCCAAAGGCTAGAAGAGGGAATCAAGAGAGGAAAAGTGGCTGTTGCTGGCGAATCCTCTAGTGGTGCCAAGAAATCTTTTGGAAACTTCCATAAGAAGAAAGATGGTGAAACTAATGTTGTCTCGATTGAAAGGAGAAGACCTCGCCGTATGCCTCAATACTATGGCCAACCGCAAGTAGATGCCATCACTCCTGCGAGGCTCAACAAATTGATTCCTCAACGTCAAGCTGGCGGACAAAATCAGAACAATAATGCAAGGAATAGGAATCAGTTTGACCCTATTCCAATGACTTACACCGCATTGTATCCTCACTTAGTTGAACTAGGTTTAATCACAACTAGGCCTCTAACTCCTCCAAATCCTCTTCCGGCCGGATTCAGGTTGAGTTCCACCAGGCTGATCACGATTTGGAACGTTGTTACCCACTGAAGGCTAGGGTTCAAGAGCTAGTCAGAAGCAAGGAGATAAATTTCGGAGATCCTCCGCCAAATGTTATCAACAATCCATTGCCAGGAAAAAGTGGCTGAAGAATGGGTCAGAATATCTCAAGTTACTTCCTAAAGCATGTTTGACAGATGACTCATCCTTTGATTAGTCACTAGGCCATGTTTCTTTCTGCATTTGCCTTTGTTTATGTTAAATTGTTGCTTTCAAATCTTTGTTTGTAATTCCATGTTAATTTTAATGAAATGAGCATTGCATTGTTTTGATTTAAATCATTTACATTTATCGCTTTCAAATATATATTTTTCCCTGTTTAATTTCTCTACCGAGCTTTTGTTTTGCAAAGATTGGAGGGAGGATGATAAAACAAGATACCCATAATTGTTGTTGGTATGCTTTCGAATAAAACTTTCTTGATGATATCGCATTGTTTCAATTCCCAAACACGGAGAAATAAGGAAGTTAATCCCTCGTCAACCCCTTCGAGCTTAGAAGTTGGAGTTTCTTTCTATACGAAAAAACCCGCAATTTTAATCTGGGGCAGGGTAGTTCTCAGTTAATTCGAATGTGCATTTATTCAAGACACCTTTTAATAAAGGTCGCAATCAAGTTTCCTTCGCACACATCAAGAAGTGTTGGAGATGTCATACAAGTCAAAAAGTGATGATGATGGATCTCCGTAATCATAAAAGTCAAGCAGTCACTGTCTTTCCAAAAATATATATAAAAAAAAATTCAAAAAAAGAGTTGACCAAAGTCCTCAAACAGCAAAATGTTGCAAAAAAGAAGTGACTGCTATCTCAAGAATATATCAGCTTCTGAGCCATCATCACTATCAGAGTACAATCCAAAATCTCTGGGAAACTAAATGCACAATCTGAGTTAACTGAGCGTAGGGCTGAAGAACATCACGAAGATTGAGTTGGGTACAAATAAATTTTGAGCCTTTATCCTTTATTTCTTAAACCGTGAACCAGACCACGTTACAACCCTCAAAAGACCTAATTGAAGCCAGGTTTCTTTTGAAAGCATACTACAACAAGGTTGCGTAATATGACTCCTAAGGTCTTTTGCGAATCAACTGTCTTGGTATATCCATACTTTTGTCTTTTCTTTCACTTTTAAATTTTCTAACCTCTGTGTTTTAACCAGTGGTTCATTTTCTATACAACAATTACATCATTCTTAAAATGATTTTTATTTCAAAACTTTTGTATGAACTTTGCATTAAATTTACCATGTTTGAATAAACATTTTTTGCTTGCAAACAAGCTTTCCTCATCAAGGAAGTTCAAACTATTGAGAAACTTGGTCAGTGATCTTAATCAGGGGCAAGTATCTTTCGGATCCTGTTGTGAATCAGTTCAAGATTTGTTGCTCGGTGCAAGTCATTATCAGAATTGTTTTAATCAGAAGATCTTTTTCAAGACTTATACCGGGGCACTCTTTTCCCCTCAATAATTTCAAGAATTGAAGCCATGATCGGTTTATCCTCAATAATCAGCTAATTCGGGGCAATCCCCAAGCAGCACTTCAATCCTTCCTCCAAGGATCATCAGTTCAATGAAATTCACAAGTGTGTTTGTGTGTTCCTCAAGACATTTTTCTCTCCAAGCAGAGTTGGCAGTGTTCTCCGTGTTGAGGAATCAGAGTTCCCATCATACCTCCATAAAAGAGTCAATCTCCGTTGTCATAAACGTCTGCATTACATACTACATGCATAGATCATTCATATATCATGCATCACAAAATTCATATATCATGCATGGCAAGAGTGTTTTATCCTCATTTGCATTTTCCCGAGGTCTTGTTACAATCAATGTCTTACCTTGTGGTCAAAATCCAACTTACTTGGTACCAACCAGTTTATTTCTCTGATGTAGCTTCAGATCTGTTTAAAATCTGATTGTCTTTTCCAGTTTATTTCCCTGATGTAGCTTCGGATCCATTTAAAATCGATTGTCTTTTCCGTTTATTTCTTTGATGTAGCTCGGATCATTTAAAATCGATTGTCTTTCCAGTTTATTTCTCTCGATGTAGCTTCGGATCTTTAAAATCGATTGTCTTTTCGGTTTATTCCGCTAATGTAGGATCCGCTTAAAATCGATTGTCTTTTCAGTTTGTTTCTCGATGTAGCTCGGATCTGTTTAAAATCGATTGTTTTCCAGTTTATCTCTCGATGTAGCTTCGATCTGTTTAAAATCGATTGTCTTTCCAGTTTATTTCTCGAGGTAGCTTCGGATCTGTTTAAAATCGATTGTCTTTTCCGTTTATTTCGATGTAGCTTTAGATCGCTTAAAATCGATTGTCTTTTCCGTTTATTTCCGATGTAGCTTCGGATCTGTTTAAAATCGATTGTCTTTTCGGTTTATCTCCCGATGTAGCTTCGGATCTGTTTAAAATCGATTGTCTTTTCCAGTTTATTTCGATGTAGCTCGGATCTGTTTAAAATCGATTGTCTTTTCAGTTTATTTCTTTGGTGCTTCGGATCTGTTTAAAATCGATTGTCTTTTCCGTTTATTTCGATGTAGCTTCGGATCTGTTTAAAATCGATTGTCTTTTCAGTTTATTTCTTTGATGTAGCTTGGATCTGTTTAAAATCGATTGTCTTTTCCGTTTATTTTCGATGTAGCTTCGGATCATTTAAAATCCGATTGTCTTTTCCGGTTTGTCTCTCGATGTAGCTGGATCTGTTTAAAATCGATTGTCTTTTCCGGTTGTCTCTCGATGTAGCTTCGGATCTGTTTAAAATCGATTGTCTACCACAAATTTCTAGTTTCAAAGTCTCCCAATAATTACCACAATTACCATAGAGTCTGTCTCATATCATACATCATTCAAAAAATATGTAAAAAAAAAAAAAATTTGCATTCAGCACTTTTCTCATTATATTTTATTCACATCCCATTGCATCTCGCAAAATTTTGGGTTTTTGATATTTAACTAGCTCCAACTGCGATAATATGAAGCTTGATCATCTTCATATTATCTGGTTGAAGATATTTAAATAGGGGCAACTGTTGCACCCCAAATTTTACCATGTTATTTTTCTACTTGCATTATATTTAAAATTAAAAAAACAGTCATTCACACATTGCATTTGCATCATTTCGTCGTATTTAAATTGACCAAAAGTTAGTTTAAATTGATGTTTGCATCGTTTTAAGTTGTAAAATACCTGTTATGTTACTTCATGCATTTTTACCTCTCTCTCTGTTTATTGCATTGATTTTTTAAATTATTTATATGTCGATGATATCGATATTTCGATTTTATAAACAAACTGTTAAAAGCAATTCGATACTGTGCGAAAATTAACGGAGAAAATATTTCAAGTTTTCATTTTTTACTCACTGCTTTATGAATTTACGTGTCGCGTAGATCATGAAAATGTGTTCTCTCTAATTTTTCGATACAGTTTGAAGACTCGTATTTAACTGTAAGTATTTTAAAATCGGGTATTCTTTATTATCATTTTATTTTAATTTTAACCTTTTCAATAATTTTTCTTTAATTTATAAGACCCGTAATTTATTTTAATGTACTCAGTTATTTTTTTCCGGATAATTTATTGTCCGAACTTTTACCATTTTTAACAATTTTAAGTGTAAATTTTTATCTCAAAAAATCCAACAAAGATACTGTGGGCTTGTTAATTTTTACCAAATCCATTTTTAGGCCCATTTTATAATTAGGGGTATTATCGGCATTTTAAAAAAATTGGAAAACCTAATTGTATTGTATATATATGTATGTTACTCACTGTTGAAAGAGGAGGCCAATTTTAAAACACGAAAGAGAGGCGAAAAGTGAACGGACCAAAAATTAGAAACAAGAGGCAAGCGGATAAAAAAAAGGGGAAAGTGGTAAAAAAATTATAAAAAAACTCTGTCTTCAAACCCGTTCCTTTGATTCTTACCGTTACCTCCAACCCTCATCTCCTTCCATCGTCTTTCTCAACCTTAACTCATTATCCCTCTCGTCACTGTTCCTCACCTCCTTGTCTCGTTTCGCTCTCCAAATCGCGTCCTCTCCACCCACACCGCCCCATACTCCCTTGGTTCACACCGCACACACTGCCCGCCTTCATTTACCATCTGCTCACAACATCCGCCTCGCCCCACTCTTGCCACGCCGAACCCGCCTCTCACGGCCTCCATTCCAACAAAACCTCTCACGCCTCTCTTTGGAACCCTTCACCGTGCAACACCATGCCTTCCATCGTCTTCACATCCTCTCGTTCTCCAGCCTCCAATTGCTGTTTCCTCCTCTCACACCCTGCTGCCGCTAAAGCCCAACACTCACCTTCGTTCTCATCCGCTCGCCCTCTCGCCGTAAACACTATCCCCACCGTAACACTTCCTCACTGCCGTCTCTCACCATCGTCGTTCCTTCTCACAGAACGACATACTCCTTTTCACCTTGCAGATTTCGTCGACACAACAAGAACAACATGTTCCAGCAGCACGGTTTCATTGATTTTCCAAAGTTTCGGTAAAATCTAATTCCTTTTAATTTGTTAAACTGAATATTTGTCGAGTTTGGATGGTGAATGACTGATACGGTTCTGATACAAACTAATTGTGCTAATGGATCTGTAAGTGGACTTCAAATTTATTGTGGTTATGCTGTCGAATTTTTTCCGAATATACTGTTGATGTCGAATTTATGTTAAGATTGGTTATAACATTGGTTTGTGAATTCTTGAAAATATACTGATAATAAACTTGTGTTGTGATGGAGTCTGATTGTTCTTTTTAAAGTGGATGGATGATAGCGTTGATGAATTTTGTTAGTTTCTATGATGGCTTGATATCGATGTCGCGTTTAACCGCGTACGATTTAGCCAAGAAACTTGATATTGTATTTTTCTCTCATTTTTAATTTCAATTGAAGTTTGTAAGTAAAACTGTATTTTTATGTTTCGATGAAGGTGACGATACTGCCACGTTTATTCGTGTAAAAATCAAACCGAGAAACCATTAAGATATTGTATTTTTTTCTCATTTTTAATTCTGATTGAAGTTCGTGAGTAAAACTGTATTTTTATGGTTTCGATGATGGTTTGACGATGATGCGCTTTACCGCGTGCACATCTAACCGAGAAACTATTGGGACACCGTGTCTACTATGTTTATTTTCATTTTTTTATTCCGATTAAAGTTCGTGATTGAATGGTATTTGTGTTTGGTTTCGATGAAGGCTAAATGATGATGCCGTGTTAATCCGCGTGTAAATCTAGTAGAGAAACATTGAGATACCGTGTATATGTTATGCTCATTTCTTTTTAATTTCGTTTGGATTTGACAAGAGGTTTCCATATCGGTTTCGATGAAGGTTTGATATTGATGTCGCGTTTATCCGCGTACAATTTAGCCGAGAAACCATTAAGATATTGCATTTCTCTCATTTTTATTTCGATTGAAGTTTGTAAGTAAAGATGTATTTGTTTAGTTTCGATGATGGTTTAACGATAATACCGCGTTATTTCGCGTGTACATCTAACCAAGAAACTATGGATAGCCGTTTGTTTCTATTGTTGCATCATTAATTCGTTTTGAACACTTTTGTGAGATGAAGTTTTGAGCATTATCAAGTTCATTAGTGGCTGCCCGGATTTAATGTTTATGATTATTGTTTGGTTCAAAATTCATTTTTTTTCCATGTTCCGGTTTTGGTTTAAATTATGGCATGAATCTCCAACTTTTTGTTTCGTTCATGAATCGATAATCATGATAATTGTTTGACAATTTGACGTTCATGTTGCATTCATGTAATTTATCCCGATCTTATACTTTGTAAATAATATCTGGTTCATGTTTTTCTTTGGTTTCGATTACAATTGGTTGCTTATCCATGGGCATTCATTTAATTGCATATTGATTTCATACTGTCTACTAACCATTTTTCGATTAATTGCAATTTCATTTTATTTCTATTTCATCTCATACTGTGCTACTAATATATTCCGTTACTTGTGAAGATAGCCGAGGATGATACAAGCATACATTCTTATACTGTTGCATCTATACACATTTTTATACTGTCATTTATATTTATGTTACTATTTATTATTTAGTAAAGTGTATCTAAAATACTTAGTACTTTTATTTGTATGTTTAATACTGTAAATATAATTATACATGTTTTTTATTTCCTATATTTATTATTGTAAATATGCATATTATATTTAGTTCTTATATTTAATACTGTAAATATACTATATACATATTATTATTATGCTTTATCCATTCATTCATAAACAACTTTCGAATTATATTATACTAATCTCCTTTGTATATCAATTTCGTAGAATTAGTTCCTATTGTCTATTCTAATTAATTTAATAGAATGCAAATAAAATACAATAATTAATATTTAAGTTTCACCGTAGTTAATTTCTATTTGTTTGCTTCTAACATAATTAACTTACGTTTCTCTTTAATTTATCTTTATCCCCATTCGGAAAAATGTATCCCAATCCCTTGATGCGTTGTAAATAATTTTATCGCTTTCCATTTTATTTTACCGTTTAATCCCTATTTATAATTTGTATCCTCTCCCAAAAACAAATATTGTAATAATTATACAGTGAACATTTATTTTATTTTAATTTAACATCACTTACACAAAACCAAAAAATCTTTTTAAACTAATATTTGTAAATCATTTTAACCCGTAAGTCGACAAAGCTTGAGCGCGATGACACACATGCACACATGTACGCTTGATCCGGCCTTCTTACGGTTAGCCTATTTCGATCAATTGTCCCAATTGGTCGTCATAGTAGATAGCCCACTTTGCTAGTACACATGTAATTTAATTATTTTATACTTAGGTTGGCCACCTTGTATGGGCTTTGTCGATTTTATTTGTGATTTACAATTATCTCGATCCTATTCTTTCTCCATTCACCAAGCATTTAAAACACTTTCAATAAAATTCGACCCAACGTCGAGTCTTCTTCTCAAACCTCGATCCAACGTCGAGTTATTTTCAAAAATCAATTTTCTACAAAACAAAAAACATGGTGCTATGGTATTTAAGTAAATCGTTAGAGGACAACCCGACGATTTAATTAAAATGTAAAGTATTTGGGCCATTAGAGGGTAACCCAATGACTTAAATACTTTATTCCATACACTTGATAAAAGTGAACTCGAGTCTTCTTCTCAAACCTTGATCTAACGTCGAGTTATTTTCAATCCATGTTCTAAACAAAAAATAGTGCTATGGTATTTAATTAAATTGTTAGAGGATAGCCCGACGATTTAATTAAAATGTAAAGTATTTGGGCCATTAGAGGGTAACCCAATGACCTAAATACTTTATTCCATACACTTAATAAAAGTGAACTTTGTTTCACCTCACTCTTTTCATAATAAAGATTTTGGATGAGAGATGATCGGTTGACCTCGATCACCAATCTCGAGTATTGAATCGTTAGAGGATATCCCAACGTTTTGGTACTTGTCATCCACAATTTAAAATCAATTCCAACTCACTCAAACTTCTTTTGTGCGCTCCAAGCACCATTTACCTTTAAACCCTTTTCAAGATTAGACATGATTCATTTTATAATTGAGATGCTTCTTCCTCTATTCCCAAGGTTTTCGACTTCTCCACTTGAGTACTAGAGGTGTTCTCAAACCCTCCCTCATGTTGGTGCGTAGTCTTTTATTCTTTATCACACCTTGTGGACGTTAGACGAGTCTCCTCCTTTAAAAATGACGACTTGTCTTTTCATTTAAAATCAATCAACAAACAATCATTTTTTAGAAGAACTACGGAGTTTTGACTTTCCCATTGCACGAGGGAGTACGTAGGCATGCGGTTTCAAAACCGTGTCAAACTCAAAAATAATAAAAACATATCTCCTCTCTTTCTTTCTCATTTCAAAACTTAGAAGATCGTAAAATTTTCACACTAACACACAACCACACTTTGAACTAAATGGGTACCATCGAGTACGATGGATGTAAGGGGTGCTAATACCTTCCCCTTGCATAACCAACTCCCGAACCTATATCTCTTAATTTCGTAGACCGTCTTATCCTTTTCTTTTGTGGGTTTTATCTATATTTTCCCGTTCTTCTTTTTTAGAACAAATAAAATTAGGTGGCGATTTCACTATTTTTGAAAATAAAATTGATTTTTGAAAACCAGTTTTGGTACGCTACATCAGCAGTAGGACAAGATCGAAATGGTTTAAAGTTACTTTTAACATAGTCCAAAATAAAAGGATCCTTTGGGGGAACTACAAGGGTTTCTACGTTGTTCGAAACAGAGGGTTCATTCACATTATCAGTTTCTAACCTAGGGGTTTCCATTTTGTTGAACAGAGGTTTAAAATCATAGCAAACAGGGAATATTGTCCTAGTATCCTTCAAAATCTCAAAAACTGTGAGAGGGCCCATTAGGGCAAACCTCTTTCCAGAGGCATTGGTCGGGATTAATACCTGGGAAGAATACAGGAGTTCTTGTTCTTTGGAGATGCCTTGAGGTATAAGCACGAATTGGCCTTGATGAATACCAACTTTGCTTTCCAGGATCATTCCAGCGTTCTTGTTCTTCTTCTTAGAAATCTTTTTCATCTGAGATGTTGTTGAAGACATTGTTGGAGGTTGTTAAGAATTTAGGGTTTTTGACGAGAAGAGAAGAAAAAGAAGATTCAGAGTGTGGAAAAAGAGTAGAAATACTAAGTCTGTTTGGTTTTATAGTAAGGAAGTTGAAGCACTCATCAACTAAGGCCAAGATACGTGGAAGACATGGGTTGGATACGGGGAGAGGTGGCGTAAAGTAGGCATTGGTAATAAGCATGATTAAAGGTAATCATTGTCTTTAATAACCGCACCATACCGTGGCAACTGTTTTGAAGCGGTTCGGAAACCCAAGAGCCGTCGTGACTGACGTAATAGAAATCATACACAGTGTCATGATTGCTCAAAGTCACATCAAAATCTTGTGGATATATTTAAAATAAGTATTTCTCAGAAAGAGATTCGAAATACATATTTTAAAGGGGCATTTTGTTGGCTGAAGATTTTGATATCTATGATTCGAATAGGAATCATTAAGCTCGAAACGAAACAATATCAGTATTCGTTGGAACAAAGGGAATGTCATGATTCAGAATGAAAGAATTGGCTCTTCGAATAGACATACTGAAACTTGGAGCTTCGAATAGCAATTATGGTGATACATATAAAAGGAGCTTCGAAGTGGTAGTAGCGTGGTGTTTAAGAAGCGGGTTCGAAACGAAAGACAGTTCAGATATTTAAAATTCAAACGTGAGCGAGATAAATGGAAGTTCGAATATGCGCGCTGGAAACGGTTCGAAGACGTGGAAGCTAGAGAAGCATAGTGTTCTGCATGTCTGAAACGTGGCAAGATCTCATAAGTCAAACCGTTATGGTCGAAATAGTATAAATAGAAGTCTTAGTGTTAGGATTTCGGGTGTCATATCTATTGTACTAAAATTCAGTAACATTCAAAATACCACATGGCTAGGGAAACGAATGCTCGAATGATGTACGTATGATTGCACCAAGATTTTTATTATTCAATAATGCATCTTTATCTTTCCAGTTTATCTCTATCTTGCACCAATGTCTTTTAAATTCTTTACATTCAAAGTCATTTAACTTTCCTTGCATTTAAACGTTTTTCTCACATTTCGAAATCCTTTACTTTTCTGAAACTTTTACATTAACGCTCTTATTTTCCAGAAAGCTTTTACATACTTGCCTTTACATTCCTGTCTTTTACACTTCATGCTTTTACTTTGGAAATCTTTTACATTTAAAAGTCATTTAAGCATTCCTGCATTTATACATTTTCTGCAATTCGAAATCTTTATGCTTTTACTTGTTGAAATTAGTTTTATACTACTTTACTTGATCATGTTATTAAGTCCTTGAACATCATAGTCGAAACACACTTGAACATATATAAAATATTCAAAAACAAGTCTTGAACATGAATCCTTATTTTAAGTTTACACAAACGACCAATACCCCATAGGATCAATCTAGTCGATCCTGCAAGTTACCAGAGGGATTGAATAACAGTCATAACGCTTATTTGATAGTTTGGAGGACTAGTGGTTGTTTCACCAGAAATCACTGTGAACAAGACCGCGCTAAGAGCGCCTCACCATGCTAAGCGTGCCCATGCGATTTCTCTTCTTCTCATTGAAGCTTCCTCTCCATAGGATCTTGCTCCTTTTCTCCTTCTTCTGCTCGAATCTGACCGAGAAGGAGCTGTTTCCTCTTGATTTCTCTTCAATTTCAAGATTTAAGAAATTCTTCTTCATCTTCTTCAATTCTCCATTGAAGATTCCAAGTTCTTCAAGAATTCAAGCTTGATTTCAAGAATTATCATCAATTCGACGTTGATTTGGTATTTTCTTTGAAGAGTACAAGGAATTCCTCTTCAATTTGAGTCAAACTTCAAGTTCAAGTAAGTGTTTAGTTCAATTAAGCACTTATTTTAAGCTATTATTGACTTTTAGCTTTTCTTGAAATTGAATACTGTCATTGATTGCAAATTCCGTGTGGATTTTGGTTCTTGAATATTCATCTTTGAATTCGTTGAATTGGATTGATTTTTGCAACGTTATTTGTGTCGGTGTGAGATTTTTGTACATAGCACACACATACACTTGTGCAGTTGTATTTTCCTGCATCTTGGCCACAAATTTGTGTATCTTGCATCATCTTTTACATGCTCATGCCTTGGATAGCATTTATATTTGTTTAAATTGCATTGATTCATGATGATGTGAGGTATAATTTGCATTCGAAAGTGTGTCGACATGTAGATTCAAAGGCGTCTCGATCACTAGGTATATTGTGCATGGTACATAGTTCATGCATATGCATCTCAATTATTTGTGTTAATGTACAAATTATAATTAACATGTTCATGCATAATTTTGACATGTGAACATTAGAATTGTTGATACAACTTGCATTCTTAACATGTTCATACATTGATTCTTGATACTAGAGCATTAGAATGGTTGATCCAACTTGCATTCTTAACATGTTCATGCATTGGTCCTTGACAATGAACATTGGGATTATTGATTCAACTTGCATTCTTAACATGTTCATGCATAGCTTTGCATATACGATCGTTATAATTGTTGACTTACATTCCTCATATGTTCATGCATTGATTTTCATCTATGACCATTGGAATTGTTGCTTTAACTTGCATTCCTCACATGTTCGTGCATTTGATTGTCATATGAACATTAAATTGTTGCTTTAACTTGCATTCCTCACGTGTTCATGCATTTGATTATCATATGAACCTTCTCCTGTGATTATTTGACTGTATGGATTGGCTTTTGGCATGAGAACATCATGGAAAAGTGATTCGGATTAAAAACAGGAAATTTTGCAGGTTACAGACCGCGCTTAGCGCCACCAGAAGCGCGCTAAGCGCCAAATTCACTGACTTTTATGTTGCAGGTCGTGCTTAGCGCCACCAGGAGCAGGCTTAGAGTCGAATGTTCTGTTTGGGTCGCGCTTAGCGCCAGATATCAGACTTAGCGCGACCTGGAACTGAATTCTGAATTCTCTCTTCTTTCTTAATTCTAAATGCAAACATCATGTGTTCTAACATTCCTAGACATTGTTTGAGATGTATTTGATGCAGGAGCTTGTGTTGTAAATACATATGACACAATACTTTGATTGTTTTACATTTGTATACCCACATATTCATTCCTTTGGCTTGGTTTTCGGGTCTAACTCCTTTTTTGCAGGTGTTTTGCGTTTGTATACCCACATATACATTCTATTATCTGCTTTTCAGGTCTAACTCCCTTCTTCCAGGTGTATCTTGAGTGGAATGTGTATACACATGTTCCTTTGCTTGTGCGCACACACGTATATTCTATTGTCTTCTTGCGTGGTTCTCTTGCAGGTGTTATCACTTCGGATGCGTATGAACGCGCATTCCGCTTGTTTTCGGTACCTTGAGCACTTCTCACCGGTTTATTCTTATTGCATGGCTGCAGTACTTGAAGTTTTCCGGAGTATTTCTTTAGCTCGCAGTGCTCTTCGGATTTTATATCGGTATGGTAGTTCCCACACCATTTACTGCATTCTCTTACATCTTTCCTAGATATCACGAGAAGTAGGGCTTTACAACTTTCTTTTGCCATGAGAAGTAGGAATACAAATGCATGATGAGGCTTCCATAGTTGGAGCATGTTCAGGAACCCCTCTGGTTTATTTAAAGACCCGTTTAGGGGCCTTCCGTTTGCTAATTGTCTTTGGTTTGTTTAAAGTCCTCATCTGTGCATAGGGAGACACTTTTCATTGTGTTTACAATTGTGCTTGCATAGGTCAGAAGTGGTTAGGATACCCGACGTGGCACCACCAAGCAAAGTCCCACTTTTTATATTTCCTACTATCGAATCATTGATATGATGATGGGCAAGCAAAAAGGGTCGGCAGTCGTCCCCCGCAGTTCTAGTCCGTGTCTTGTATGGTGCACGCGAATCGTGTTACTATTCCTATCGAGTCGATTACAAAAGTGGCCAGAGTTCCCCATTCTGATTCTCCACTCATTCCTGGGGTTTGCATTTACTGCATAACTCACATCATTTGCTCTGTGTGCTATGCCTACAATTATTTGACATTTGTTTGCGCATTGCATTGCTTGTGTGCTTCTGCCAAAGCACTTGTTTGCTTCATCCCCTTGCATCCCTTGGTTCTACAACCAAGACAGATATAGGATAGCTTTCCCGTAGGGCTGCTCGGTTAGGATAGCTCTCGAGCCAGACATTAGGATTTACATCCTTTGCATGTTAACATAGGTAGAGATTCCCTTACATCCTCAACCATAGGTCCAATCTTTGCATGACAACATTAAGGCTAGTACTAGTTAGTCTTCCTTTTTGTTTTTCTATTTCTTTTTGCATCCTTGTATGTAATTAAAACTAAAACTTGTTTTCTTTTTCTTTTGAAAACAAAAACATTTAATAATGGTTTTAACTCCTTTTTAAAGGTAAAAGCAACCAACCAAGACAAACTCTTTTCGCCTACGAGCGCATTTTCTTTTGTGTTTAAAACCTTTTTCACAAGTAAAAAACACAAAACCCACCAAAACAAGTGAGCCGAACTACAACGCTCTGACTTTCCCATTGTACGAGGGAATACGTAGGCATCTTATCACGGGGCTCGATCGAGCACCACTTGTAAATAATTCCTTCTCTTCCCTGTGGTTTCTTTATGTTCTCTTTTCTTTTGCATGCATTGTAGCGTTTAAACATAGATAGATATAACACACTCTTTAGCTATAAAATAAAAGTGGATACTGTAGAGTACTACAGACGTGTAGGGTGCTAATCCCTTCCCCTCGCGTAACTAACTCCCTTACCTATATTCTCTCGATCTCTCGGTCGTAGGACCGCGATTTCTCCCCTTTAGGTTTACTCAATGTTTTCCTTTCTCCTCCGCGAGATAAAAGACGTTCGATGGCGAATCCATTGATACACCCCTATCAGTCGGTTTCTATAGCAACCTATTTGTTGAACAAGTGTCTTACTAAGAAGCTTGACAAAGCTACATTGGAAGAGGTATGGTCTGGCCATAAACCAACTTTAACGCATTTGAAAGTTTTCGGTTCGATTGCATTTCGACACATTCTGGGTCAACTTCGAAAGAAGTTGGATGATAAAGGAGAGGTAATGTTACTTGTCGGATATCACCCTACTAGAGGCTATAAATTGTTTGATGTGTGTAGCAAGAAAATCATAATTAGTCGAGATGTGATGGTGGATGAACTAAGGCTGTTTGACAACAAAAAATTTCTGAAGACAGCAGCAGAAACTGATTTCTCAACAGAAGGACACCGGTTTCCCTCGCAAAATATGCAATGTGAAGGGTCTAGAATTGGATTTCTGGATACAAAAAATGGTTCCCCTGATCTTGGAAATCGGTTTCCACCAGAAAATGCAGAAAATCAGCAACATCAGCAGAATGCAGAAGCTATTTTGATTCCGATTGAAGATGGCAATGATGAGTCCAATAGAAGACCGACAAGGCGCAGAGGTCTTCCTTAATGGCTCCAAGATTGTGAAGTATTCCATGATAATGAGATCAACAATGATGGTGATCTCATACACTTTGCTCTTATGGCCGAATCCGAACCGGTGAGTACGGTAGAGACATTGAGTAATGCAAAGTGGGTATTTGTGATGAAAAAAGAACTGGAATCGATTGAGAAAAATAGTACTTGGGAGTTGGTTGATTTACCGGAAAGAAAAAAAGGAAATTAGAGTAAAGTGAGTCTATAAGGTGAAGGCAAATCCTAAAGGTGAAATTGTCAAGTATAAGGCTCGACTAGTGGCAAAGGGATTTTTGCAGCGAGAATGCATAGACTATGATGAGGTATTTGCTCTGGTAGCTAGATTGGAGACCATACGGTTGGTTGTTGGTATCGCCAATAGCAAAAATTGGTGGATGTACCAAATGGATGTGAAATTCGCATTTTTGAGTGGTCCACTTGAGGAGGAAGTTTATGTAGAGCAACCTCCCGGTTTTGTGATAAAGAACCAAGAGGAAAGAGTCTACAAGTTGAGGAAAACACTCTTTGGTTTGAAACAAGCACCTAGAGTTTGGAACAAACACATAAATACTTTTCTTATTGAAGCTAACTTCAAGAAGTGTGTATCGGAACATGGTGTTTATGTGAAGTCGGATGCAAGCAAAGGTGTGATTATACTTTGCCTATATGTGGACGATCTTTTAATTACGGGCAACAATGAGGAGTTTATTTCCAAGTTCAAAGGTGAACTCATGGAAGAATTTGAGATAAGCGATCTTGGTATCATGACATACTTCCTTGGCATAGAGTTTCACAAGTCAAAGTTGGGATTTCTCATGCATCAAAGAAAGTATGCTTATGAGATATTGAAGAGGTATGATATGAAACATTGTAATGCTGCCAATTCACCAGTGGAACCAAGGTTGCAAATGTCCAAGAATGAGGATAAGGGTGACGTTAATCCAACTCAATATAGAAGGTTGATTGGATCATTACGTTAGTTGTGCAATACGCAACCAGATTTGATATTTAGTGTCGATATTGTGAGTAGATTCATGGAGAGACCAAAGGTGTCTCATTTGGAAGCAGTCAAGAGGATCCTTCGTTACATCAAAGGTACTCTTGGCTGCCGAATTCTCTTTTCCACAGCTGATGTGGACAACATGTGTGAGTTACTCGGTTATACGGATTCCAATTGGTGCGGAGATAAAGATGATCGAAAGTCTACGGCCGGTTATGTCTTTATGTTCGGAGGAGCTCCAATCTCTTGGTGCTCTAAAAAGGAACCCGTGGTGACACTCTCTTCTTCTGAGGTTGAGTATATCGCAGCGTCGATGTGTGCATGTCAAGCCGTGTGGCTAATGAATCTACTTAAGGAGTTGGACGACATTGAGGTAAAAGTTGTCACACTCTTTGTTGACAACTTCTCGGCTATCAACCTTGCAAGGAATCCTATAGCACATGAGAGGAGCAAGCACATAAAGATGATGTTTCATTTCTTTAGGGAGATGGTGTGTGAAGGACAGCTGAAGCTAGCTTATTGTCGAAGCGAAGAATAACTTGCGGATTTGTTGATGAAGACGGTAACAAACGAAGTGTTCAAGAGGCTTGTGAAGAAATTGAGCTTGAGGAATGTGGAGCACTTGGCTTAAGGTGGTGTGTTGAATGTATTGTATAAGCCAAGTGCAATTGGAGAGCCTCAGAAGCTATTTTGGAAAATAGCTTATTCTGATAAGCTGTTCTGCACTGAAGCAGAAAAATGAAAATTCAAAGAAGAAACCGATTTTCAGGTTTGGGAAAACCGGTTTGTATTGCGAAACAGGATTTCCTATGTTGGCAATTTTCTGTTTTTTCTGTTTTGTTTGATTCATTTTGTGTTGTTTTATGATGCCTATAAATACTCTCTCTCATGTAATATGTAACACTATTGTGAATAATAATGATTTTAGTTTTCTCCTCAATGACTCTCTCTTTCTCTCTCAATTCTCTATTTTCTCTCTAAACTTCATCTTCTCTAAAAACACTTTTTTACGGTTGATTCACCTCATCCCAATTGTGTATGTTCCAACATAATGGAGAATATATATTTTACTATTAACAACCAAACTTTTTTTTTGAACACTATTAACAACCAAACTTAGTATTCAGAAGTTATAACAGTTTGACCCTATACACCAATTAGTTTATGCTAGATCAGTACAAAAATTGATTAAATTAATTGGTAGAGAAATTGAATTAAATATAAGTGTTCAGATTAAATAATTAACATGTGATATCATAAATAAATTAGAAATAGAAGTTGACATATGACCATCACCTACCATTTAATTAGTCTAAAATAGTGATTCTTGTTTTAGTATGTTATTTTTATAAGAGTAACAGTATATTATACTAAAATAGTGATTCCCTAGTTATTGATTATTGTTATTGTAAAAGAAGAAGTGTCTGTTAATAAATGTCATGATCCTTCTAACACGCCACATCCTGTTATATTAGTATAACATATTGCACTGAAAACTTATTCACAAAGTAATTAACATTGCATCTCTATATGCCATGCTTCCTCCTTCTTCTCTTTACCACTACTTTCATAGTCATGATGCATCTTCATTCAAGAGTTTTTGGTTCTTTATTCCAACTACCTTAGCTCTATTAACCTCACTCTTCATTCTATTCTATGTCTACTATACTTCATCCATATTCACCATTCATCATCAACACCACAATGATTATTCGTTCATCAACACTTTCAAATCACCATCTCCAACCTTACACAACAATCATTCTGAGTTCATCAACACTTTCAAATTGGATGCCTATGAACTACAAAGTCAACATGGTTTAGTACCACAAGCAAGCTCAAAGGGTATGCAGAAGTTTCAATTATTATTATTTTTGTTATTATTAATATGATTATTGAGGTAAAAATAGTTAGTACGTGCGTGGTTTTGTCAAAATATACATTCATTAATTTATTAAGCCACTTAACTAGGTTTTAATATTACTGTCTTTCTATAATATTTAATTATTTACTTTTTTTTATAAGCAAATTATTTACTATTTTATTTGATCAATTTCTGTACTTACGATAAATAGTTAAGAATTGTTGACAAATTTATAATTATTGATGCAATCAAGTAATTAAAAACAGATTTGTTTAAATATGACATGTAAAAAGGATAAAAAGGTGATTTGATTAATAGTCACTGATGCTGAGCCTGAAACTATCGTAGCTGCCGGAAGTGACATAGCCAAGCAAGTTCCAATTTCTGATGCCACTTTTATATTGGCAGAGCCTGATGTTCAGGCCTGCCAGAAAAAATGAAAATAATTAGTTGAGACTGCCGGGACTTGGGTAATCCGTGTGTAGTTCCTAATCTAAAGTACCTCGCTATAAAGCGGATGTAATATTTTTATTTGAAACAATAAGTATGTCTAAAAAAGTTGAAGCTTTGCGTTACTCTTTGGGTTTTGATTGTTGTTTTTCTGTTAATTGGGATGGTATGCGGGGAGGCATGGTGGTTATTTGGAAGAATTCTAGTAATTGTTCCATTCAACATTATTCTCAAAATCATATAGACATTCTGGTGCAAGATTCTCGTGCCGGTGATTGGAGGCTCACTGGATTCTATGGTTTCCCGGAAACGTCTCGTCATAGAGATTCCTGGAATTTCATTAGAAACCCGGCTGCTAATTCCACTTTACCATGGTGTATGATAGGCGATTACAATGACATTCTTTCTTCGGATGAAAAACGAGGGAGAGTAGAGAGACAAAGTTGGTTGATTAACGGTTTCCGGCAAGCTGTGCAAGATGCAGGTTTGATAGATATTGAAATTGGAGGGCATATGTTCACGTGGTTCAGAAGCTTGGGTACTAATAGAGCAGTAGAAGAAAGATTAGGCAGAGCCATGACTAACACCGACTGAATCTCGATGTTCTCGGAAGAAAAACTTAAATGCCTTACGGCTACGTCCTCCGATCATTACCCTATATTTTTACACCGTGACGCTGCTCCTGTTTTAGCGGCGCGAAGCAATCGATTCAAGTTCGAAAATATGTGGTTGCTCGAAGAAGGTTTTACCGAACATGTCCAGGATTTTTGGTATCATTCTCAGGATGGTAATATTATTGAGAAATTGGAGGACTGTGCAGTGAACTTGTTGCATTGGAAGCGTGAAAAAACGGCAGCAGAACAACAAGGAAATTGAAAGATTGAGCAAGCACCTGAATGCAGCCCGTAGGCAGGTAGGAATTGGTGATATCCAACATCTCAATGCCATAAAAACAAGGCTTAATCAACTGCTTGTGAAAGAGGAATCATATTGGAAACAGAGAGCTAAGGCACACTGGTATAAAGACAGCGACTTAAATACCTGATTCTTCCATGCGTCAGATTCGGTTAGAAAAAAATATTAATACAGTTAAATCTGTCATCGCTGACAGCGGGGAGGTTGTTAATTCTCCAGCAGGAATGTGCAAAGTGGCTTACGGTTACTTCGTAGACTTATTCCAAAAACAACAAAGTTCTCGCGAATTTGTTATTCAATGCTTGAAACCTT